>VZRN01011464.1:573315-685382 GCA_013397935.1 Dasyornis broadbenti
GGGGGGGAGGGTGTGAAGGAGGAGTGAGAGGTGGTGGTGTTACAGCTTCTGTAACCAAAATTTTATTTTAATAATTTCCTAGACTTAGAAATCTACTTTCTATTTCAATAAAAAGAAAACCTTTGCTTCTGCAGTTTTTCATGAGCTTAATAAGATTGCTGGATTCTCAGCACTTCTGAAAAATTGTACCAATGTTATTTATTAAGACGTTACATTAGATGCCTACTTTTAAAAAAAATCCCCTTGATCAAAAGCTAGTAATGAGCTACATAAGTGATATCAACAAATAAATGGGAAACAAATATGTCTGTTACTATATTGGTCAATAAAGTATATGAGGTCCAATATGAGATACTTGACAATAAAAACGAACACTAAGTCAAAGAAATGAAAAACACACTTTAGCCCTTCTTGAAGAAAGGAAGGATATATATGGCTGGTCAATTACACGTGATAATACATTTACATTTTCCAGAAAAAAAATAATGTTTATTGTGGGCAAAGAAAGCATCAGTCTCCTCAATTAAGAAAAAAGAATAAATTTCAAGGAAGAAGAAAATGTATTTTTCTAGATACACCTGCAGGATTTCAGAAAGAAAGATGCAAGCCATCAGGCTCCACAGGCAATAGGGGCTCTCTATTGAAGTTTGTCTAAGGGATGCAGTCTGAGAAATGTACTATCCACCAAGAAAGAAAATCTTCTTAGGAAAGATGGCAAATAAGGACAAGCAATCATTCTGATCTAACACTAGGGCTGAAATCACAGCTCTTCTCTCTCATCCTCTCTCCCTTGCACTGGCTGTGGTACTCATCAGCCTCCTCACTTCCTGCAGAAAACGAACAGATACTGCCAAGGAGCTGAGAGGAACAGAAACTACAAGAAAAACCTACTTCAGCAGTGAGACAGTAAATTAACTCACCAGTACTGTCAAATTCCATTGACATTATTATTTGCTGTTTTCTGTATCTTTTGTTAATCTTTGTAACTGTTTTGCATTTGATATGGTAGGATTTTATGAATTCTTTCATTTGTACTTAATTTTACATGGTAAGCCTTAAGGGACCTTGGTAACACTAAAGTTTTCCTCACACAAGAACAGGGCAATGCTGTAAAGTAGGACAGCAGGGTACTGTAAACAGTACCTATCTCATCTCCCTGGTTTTGTGTTTCCAATGAGTCTGAGTGCATTATTCATGCCAACTGCATCAGCTACTTACTGGTGAGTGGGCAATTCAGCAGTCAGCTAAATGGTACTAAACAAAAAGGCCTCCTGGCAGGTGAAAATATTAGGCTGAACACTTCAACTCTAAACATTCACACAGCATATGACAGCACGTATTTAGAACTGAAAACTAACATACATAGCTGCTACTTTATTTTCCTCTTCTGTTTCCATTTTTTCTGAGCAAGTTTTTAGCTATGAAACCTGTGTCAGTGTCTCTTCTGCAAATTATGTGCTACTGCTGTGGTGAGTTACACAGAGAAATCACTGCACAAAAGACAGCATGAAAAGGTAATTTATGTAAGAACATCAGATCAGAAGGCAAACACTTTAATGAAAAATGCATGCACTCCATTCTACATGAAAAATAAATAAAATGAAGTACTTATGTGTGTATGAAAATTCCTATCCTATTTAAAACACCAGTCAGTATAACACCTTGTTATCGTATATCAGGATGATTTGATGGCATTGTTAGAGACTGCCTTCCAGCTGCAAACGGCCTGCAAATCAAATGTAGTTTTGAACTCCATATTTAAGCAGTTTAAAAATACTGATAGTCAAAACTAAACACTGTTCTGCTCTAAGTATTGGTATACAAGCACTGACATTCAAGTCCTGTACTGCCATTTCTAGTCAAGGATGAAGGATTGGGAACGGATGCCACCACTGTAATGGCATTGCTTCCTATTCCCTAACACAGGAGTACCCAGCTACATAAACACAGTGTATCTTCGAAGTGCCTGAAGGACAACACACATTTTAAGAATTTAAATAAAAGAAAATAAAAACTTCAATACAAACTTCAACAAAATGTTTTAGTCTGAAGAAAGGATACTTTCTGAGATTTGAATGTAAGCATATAAAATATTGATCTAGAGTAAGACTGCACAGATGCTGAGCACTGAGATGCCTCCACCTTTTCTAATACAGTATGTTGAATCTTGCTTTAAAGTTAGAAGCCCACAAAAGCCAGTTTCAAATAGCAAAGCAATCTTTAAAATAGTGTCAAAGCATCCTTCTGTCAAGGACCAAATATAAAACTAATTTGCATTTTGTAAGTCCATAGAAATATGTTAAACACTTCTATATCCTGAATAATTCAGCCACTGTGCTACTTCATTTTACCCATCCTCTGTGCCAAAAAGAGATGATAACATACATGATAAAAAGGCATAATAAAGGTATAATAAAAAGGTATAATAAAAGATAAAACTCAGGTCTTATGTTACATGATTTTGGTTTGTGGACATAAATATTCATATTAATCAGCTTCAGTACTATGTATTTAAATTTTAAATGTCTTCGGTATAACTTACCAAGCAATTTCTATTTTGAAAGAATTTACAAGGTATTTATTGCATTTATTAAAAAAAAGCAACCAAAAAAAAACCAAAACAAAGTCTGGAAAAGTGGGATAATTCACTCTGATTAAAGTGCAATTCAGGTTAAAGAATAAATTAAACTAATACTTATGGCTAAAAACCTTTCTTAACATATCCTTTGTAAGCAAAATACACAATGTCTTTACTTTTTCTACTTTACACACTTCTTCAGAAGACAGTGATGAATTTTAGTGGATGTCATAGATACAATTACAGAATGACAGAGTATTTACTGAAGTGAGGATTTAGGAACCCTTCCAAATTTCTCTTCCCCTCAAGCCTAACTTGCTCAAGTACAGGTATTTTGGATATATTCAGTGATTTACTCCACACACCCTAACAAATGACTGATGAATCCTAAATTAAACTAGGCAGAGAATATGACTCCAGCCAGAGTGCTCTTACTGCCATACATTCCGCCACAGAGGTGGACATCATTAAAGTGTCCAATTCTATTCTCCCCAAAGTCAATAAAAGAACAGTAAAAAATAGAGAGACAGAATGTGGTTCTAACATCTCCAGCCAACAGCAGCTATCTGTCACACTAGGAAATACACAACAGCAGACTATTTAAGTTTGATGTTATTCCCCTGAAAACCCTCTGCTGCAGGTCATGAGAAACTGGGGCCTGCTGTGAGAATCACCAATCTAGAATTTAAGCTGGAAACAGCACAGTATTTATTTTTCCACTGCAACAGAGGAAAACAGGCAGCTTAGCGAAACATGACATGGTTTCAGCTTTAATGGAGAGAGAGAAAGACAAAAGAGAGAAAAATTTCAGCAGCAGATCCTCTCTTTTAAGAGGTGCCACTGTTCATTGGATTTCTGCAGGAAACGGAGCCAGAACGCACTCCTGGTGCATGAAGAAATCTGACAGTTCCTCCTGCCTTCCTGTTTCTTCCACATGAAGGAATCAGACTGTCCCACCAATCCTGAACCCTCCTCTGACACTGCTCCTATGCCATTCCCACATCATGACACACATTGAGACTAGAGATGACTGTAAACATGGCCTCCAAAATGCCCCTTGCCATCCCATGAGCCACAAGGTGGGTAGAGTCTGAGCAAAAGCCCTCATATCAACAGGGTAGAGATGAATGCCTGTAGTTCCTGCTGATGTGACATCATAACATGATTAGTTCACCTTTCTGAACTTAAAGTGCAGGTAAAGGTATTTATGTTTACAGTAGTTCAAGAATATCAGGGGGATAAAAGTCAGTACAGGCACATCCTAAGTACCCACTGAATTAGCAGATGACAAAACTGTGTTCATCTAAGCAGAACTCCCATGTTTCCTTAATTTACTGCTTTGGAACACATGAGGTAGCAAAAGCAAGCCTGATAACAGGATCATCAGCCTTTGAGTACAGGGAGAAAAGCAGTTAAACATCTATCCAGCCCTTACAATTTAATATTAGTAGGATTGCTCCTCCCATCTGTATCTGGAAAGCTGATTTTTTTTTTTTTATAAGATCCCCTATTATATTTCTTGCCTTTACTCATTTTACATTTTTCTTTCAAATCCTACATCACAGATCCATCCATAGCTAAACCCTCTGAAAAACTTCTTTAACAATATATCTATAAAAGACCTTTTGGCATATAGAAGGCTTTACAGCTAAAAATATGAATCACACCATACAACCAATTGAACAAATTCCATCTCTGAAGTGTTTTCCATTTGGAAAGCAGCACTGCTGATATAGTTGTAAACAATTAAGTTAGAAATCACATGCAATAGAATGGCTTAATGACAAGTTAGGTAAAAATCTGTGACATTATTGCTTAACACTTTAGCAAAAACTTTGCACAAGCTTTACTGGCTGTTGCAGGTTCACTGCATTTATTATCCATATTATCAGGGTGAAAAGATCCCTATTATAGGTTGTTAGTCAGTGTAGTATAATCGCAACTGAAATCTGATTAGTAACTTGAGGTATTGCTTGCAGTTTTTTCAGAAAAAGCATCGGTAATAGAAGTGTCTACATTAGGATACCCTTACCGGTTTTAAATACACTATTAGACAAGACATGCACACAGAAGAGCCTACTAAACAACAAAACCTAGAAAACTGTACAGATGTGCTGCACCTGCTGAGTCAAAACACAGAATTACTCCTTAAACTTGTTTAATATACAAAAATAGTCCCAGTCCAGGTATAAGAATTCCATTTAGCTATTTAGATATAAGAAACCTTGATTTAAAAAATACACTTGGAAATCCCATGCAAACACTTAAGTATTAAGCTTTTAAATACTACTTTAAATATATCAGATTTTTTTAAAAAATTAGAATGAAATAATCAGAAACACTTATTATGGATAAAGATCCCATTGAAGTGTAACTTGAGAGATGCCTATGAAATAGCAACGAGAAAGGGTTTTCAGCATGGCAACAGTTTGAGAAACTAACCCCAGACTTGGTTTTCAAAGGAAATTTTTCACCATTATCACAGAAACATAGCACAGAGACGAGTTCAAATTAAAATTCTGGCAAAAAACATCTATTTTTTGGGCACATATGGGTGGTCAGCTGGATTAAGGAGGCTTTCTTACACGATTTTATCACATGGGTAAAGCTAATGATCAGGTTCCAAGTGCATTGCTAGAGTTAGCATGGTAAAAATTTTCAGGAGATAGAAATATTGCAGCAACAGCAAAAAAATTATTCAAAAGGAGATAAATTAGTTACAGTAAAACATTTAAATAGCCCAATCTTCCAAATTATCAGAAAGGTCTTATAAAGAATAAATATTTTACACTGGAATAAAACACCAGGTAATTACAGATATCACAATGAGTAACAGATATTATAATGAAACAAAGGAGGCAAAAGTACCTCAGATGGAATCAACAGCCATGTTCAATTCAGAAATTTGTTGAAGATGAGCAACCAAATACACTGTGCCACCTCTTAGAACAGATTAACAGTAGAAGTGATAGACCACTAATTTCTTAACATGAAATGTTTTTATCAGATTTTGATACCATCAGACTTCACTGAAACAGTTTTCTGGACTCATTAAATGAAGAGCAAGCAGTTATTCACCAGTTGTTACAGGTCTGGATAGATGGTCTAAGAAGACATTCCGGCACTGAAGTGTATGAAACTAACTGAACACTTCTACATAACAAGTTGATATAAAGACAAAGACATTGCAGTTCTCTACAAGGCCTAAATTATGCGTTTGTCTCATATTTACTAGCTAATCCAGTTGAAAATTCGTATGGAGTTTAAAATATTATTACTTCTCCCTTTTCCCATTAACTTCAACAGCAAAGCTGATAGATAAGCATATACAGTTTAAACATATAGTCAAAAATTGCAACCAGAAGCTACTGGAACATCAAGTAAAGAACTAAGAATGGGCAAACAGCTTTTCTCAAATATCAATTCTTTCTCTTGACAAGAGGAAAAGAAATTATTGAGGAAGAATAATTACCGCAACTAGAGGTCAGCAACATAAAGAGTTTTGTCAGGACAAACAATAAGACAGAAGACATAATGAAGGACAAGTGCTGAGAACTAAAGATTGAAAGTTAATATTGGATTGAGTAGCTAAGCAGATGGACAAAAGAAGCCTGGAACTCAGAATCAATGGACGGCATTGATTAAGCATAATTCAATGTTTCGCTTCTCTGAAGAGACAGAAGGGAATATTGACATTAACTTTGAATGAGTGTTCATTTTAGTACTATAAACTATCATGACAGCACGTGCTTGGCTTTGAAGGGCAAGAAGACTGAAGACATTGAATGTTTCTAAGTAGTAGTGATCATTGAAGGTTTTGTCTCTTATTATGGTGATTCTCAGATGATACTAAAGCAAAAGGTTCAAGAAAAACCACTTACAAAGATACTGGCATGTCCAAAACACATTACCACAGTTATGGAGGTTTAAAAAAGTACTTACTTGGTATGTGTCCCATAACCTGATCGTACACCGTAAAGGGACTTCTCTCATCAGCAAGTTATTCATCCAACGGAAAGCAAATTGCAAGTATTTCACCTCATGCTGATCCAAGTGCCTATGAACTTGTTCTGAAGACAGAATAAACAGGTATTTTACTGCAACTTTTCTGAAGTCTTGAAGTATCAAATGCACTGACTAAAAGAATAAAACACCCCTCCAATCTCAACAAAATAAAATGTGGTAGTGCATGCAAATTGC
Organism: Dasyornis broadbenti; assembly: GCA_013397935.1. Classification (NCBI taxonomy): domain Eukaryota; kingdom Metazoa; phylum Chordata; class Aves; order Passeriformes; family Dasyornithidae; genus Dasyornis; species Dasyornis broadbenti. Next base: position 580,094 of record VZRN01011464.1, read on the forward strand.
CACAACCAAATGAGAACACCCAAAACACAAATTAGTTAAACATTACCCTGGACTGATTTTCTGCCACAAGATGGATTAAATAATTGGTCTGAGTTGCACTATCTTAAGAAAACATTAAGAGCAGAGCTTTACAATATACCACAACAATATACAAAGTTACAATGTGAAATGATTAGGTATTTATATTATCATTAATTTCTTAGGCTACAAATTATTTAGGGCAAGACTACAAGAAACATGGTTTCCAAATAATGTAATAGCCCCCACAAATAAAATGTTGGAAATCAAAAAAAAAAAAAAAAAAAACAACCAACAAAAAAAAACCAAACAAAACCAAAAAACAAACAAAACAAAACAAAAAACACTATAAAATTTAAAAAGCAAAGAAATATAAGGAAAGGACAAGTAAAGGTTGCATTCATCTGAGACAAAAAAAGGTGAGATTAATGTGTACAAAATATAGTGAGAAAACTTAACCAATTTGCATCTTAAATAATTTCATAGTATTACAAATACATGCAAATAAAACCAATACAAATCAATGGTTTCTAAACCAGTACACACACACACACACAGTGTTTATGTTAGAAATATACTATTTGAAAGCTGTGATAATCACTTGCATAGGTTGTTGCTAGAGCTAACAGAACTAATCTGCTACATGGCTTGTCTATATTGAGCAGAATTTTCTCCAAAAAGGATCATAGACATTCTGTTAACAGGCTTTAGTTAACAGGCTCAAATATAACATTAGCATGGTGTAAATGACAAACACAGCAGAAATGCTAATATCTTACTTTGGACAAATTTATGACAAGAAGTCTTTGTTAAAGCCTAAATAAGACATTCCTACTGCCTTTCTGTATACAAATACATTCTTCGGAGCTTTTGCTGCCCACATCATCCCTTCATCCACATTCACAGAGGTATATTATCATCTAAAACAAAGAGTAAATGCTCATCTTCCAAATTTCATGTATCTAAGAAATATCTAAAAAGGCACTAAACCACTAAAATAATTTTAAAAACAATCCCAAGAGCATGGCAGCATTATTACAGAAAACATTATCTATAGACTAAGGTAACAGAAGTTAAGCGATACTATATTATAATAGAGACTGAAGCTGTTCAATTTTTTTTTCCCTCAAGATGTATTTTTCGGCCATATGAAAGGGTCTGCCAATATAAAACAATTGTTCCAATATGAAAGCTAGAAGTAGAAATCTTTTAGATTTTAAAAACAATCAAAAACTAGGGTTTTTTTAAAAAATAAGACATTGCAACACATTACATCAAAGGTCCACTTATCACATCTTGTCTCCAATGACAATTGAAAACAAATATCAATGAAAATGTATTAAGCACTGGTATTTCTCCACAGCACTTGTCAGCCTCCATTTGTCTGTCACTAAAGCAGTCTTCAGCAGACCTGGTATCTATGTTCCAAAAGTCATAACCTTCCACAATACAAATATAAACAAATTTAAACAAATTCTTAAATTGTGAGGCCTAGAATTGCACCCCATGCTCAAGGTGATGCTGCACCGACACTGACTACAGTGGGATAATAAACTCCTTTGATCAGCTGGTGATGCTGTGTCTGATGCACCCCAGAAGGGGATTTGCACTCCTGGTCAGGACACACCAGTGCAACTGCTGGCTCCTATAGAGCTGCTGCCAACCAGTATCCTCAGATCTCTTTCTTCAGGGTTGGTCTCCAGCCACTCCTCTTCCAGTCTATACCTGCACTCAGAATTACTTCATCATGGGTGTAGAACTTGTCATTTGTTCTTGTTAAATTTTCAAATCTTAAATAAATCATTGATGACTGCCCAATGCACCAATCTAGCAAGATCCCTCTGCAAGAGTGGAATCCCCCCCAAGAGCATCAACAGCACCCCCCGTACCATATCATCTGCAAACTTGCTAAAGCTGCATTCAACTCCTGTATCTGGAGTAAATGATAAAAATATTGAATAAATAAAAATATTGAATATAGCTGGCCTTAGAATTGAACCGTGAAGGACTTCACTGGTGAACACTCAGATGAGCGACCAGCCAGATGCAGCCTCACTCACTACAACCCTTTGAGCCCTGTCCTCTGCCAGTTCTCTGCCCACTGCACCATTATCAGATCACTTATTCACACCAAACACTGAATTATTGTTGTGTCTGCCTTCACTTTAGAAAAAATGTAGCTGTAGGTTAAATATACTGAAGAAAGATACCAGGTCAAATTTGTTATTTGAATGTCACATTTAGATACCTACATTGCAGATTACTATGATTTGAAAATCTAGTATATCAAGCAGGATGCAAAAAAAGTCAGTTTTATTTCTAAGCAAAGTTTCTAACCCACAAAATTTTTATTCTTCACACAGCAGAAATAAATTTCATTTCATTGCTTGTAGCCATTGAAAATAAGTAATGAAGAACAATAAATTGTGCCAGTAGTGATATTTCAACTACGGTAGTTAATGGGCATAATGAATTTCTTGAAAGTTGCTTTCTAGTCTAAACAAGTTGAAAAATGGATTACTAAACTCTGTGCTTTATACTTAATTGATGCAAGACTGGAATAGAAGACGTATTGAGTAAAGAACCTAATTCTTCCTACTTTGTAAGTAATTGTAAGTAGAGGCTAATTTGCTGATAGAGGTAATTTGGACCTGCATAATCTAAATCTAAATTTTCCATTTCAATGAAAATAAGTATGTATGTGCAATGAACAAGAAGATATATAATTACTGTCAGCTTTAAGACTTCAAGCATTTTATAAAAACTACTTCTACTGCAGTTTCTGAGAGCAAAAATTATTTTACAGTTATAAAAATAATTCTTTAATCAAAATTCAAAAGAAATAGGAATTATACTTAGTAAGTTTTCCAACACTTTCAATAAATCTACACATAAAGTTTGGGTGAAGGAAGTCTCCTGATTAAAGAATAAAATACATTATAGAGATGCATTCCAAAGTAGCATACTGTCAAAAATAGGTAATTTGTAGATAAAAAACATTTCTAACTATTCATATTTTTATTAAATACACTTATTGGTATATTATTTTGAATTATCCCATTTAGCCACCTTAAACAGCTGCTTCTCATGCCAGAAGGGCCTATACACAGAAAATATTTATTCTTCATGTCCAATGTCAACATGTCATGCTATTTCACTGATTTCAAAATTAAAATTTGTATGATTACAGAATCATGAACTAAACATTTTAGGACAGAAATAACCTGTACTAAAGCATAACTCGACTGCTGTCCTGACAGGAGGATGCTGTTAGAACGAGTCCCTAGGCAAGCTTACACATAAGCAAAGAGAAATTGCAAAATAATATAAAATTATGCACGAACTGCCAAATTACAGTGGCACAGTATGGTGTCACCACATCTGTCTGTACAATTCATCACTTCAGAACATTAGCCTTCTCAGGAATCTTTGCTCAGAGATTCCTATCAATCCTAGCCATCTTTCCTGATGTTTGACCTAGTTTTGAATATAAAGGTTTCTTTTTAGTCATATTTCATACCCTGAGCACTTTGGTTTTAACTCTTTTTTATCAATACTTTATGCATATTCCATTGTAAACATAAAAAGCACTAAGTGCTAAAAATTATCCGAAATGCAGGTAAGCTAACAGTCTCTGATAAAGAGGCCTTTTAGTTCAATAAAAGGAAGAAAAGCATTTGTCATGAAGAGCCACACAATTCTTCTTAAAAAGTACAAGAACAACTGCTCTGATACCAAAGCAAAAAGAAAATAAAATAATGAGCCAATCTTTCCCACAGGAGCTTATTGGCATTGTCATTTGCATGCACAATGATTTTGGTGCATTGATCCTTAACATATGAAAACATGCTATAGAAATGAAACATGCTAGGCTCTCCTGTTTTCCATGGAATCATATAATCATTTAGGCTGGAAAAGACCTGTAAGATCTTGTTACCAAACCATTAACCTAACACTGCAAAGCCCACCCCTAAACCACATCCCTAATGGCCACATCTACACATCTTTTAAATACCTCCACGGATGGTGACTCAAATACCTCCCTGGACAGTTTGTTCCAGTGCTTGATAATCCTTCTGGTGAAGAAACGTTTCCTGATATTCAATCTAAACCTCTTCTGCCACAACTTCCTCTTATCATTTCCTCTTGTCCTGTCACTTGTTATTTGGGAGAACTGACTGACCACCACCTGTCTACACCCTCCTGTCACTCTCTACAACTGCCTGACAAGCTCTCCCCTGACCCTTTTCTCCAGACTAAACATCCCCAGCTCCCTCAGCCACTCCTCACCAGACTTGGGCTCCAGACCCTTCCCCAGCTCCACTGCCCTTCTCTGCACTTGCTCCAGCCCCTCAATAGCTTTCTTGTAGTGAGGAGCCCAAAACTGAACACAGGATTTGAGGTGTGGCCTCACCAGTGCTGAGTACAGTGGGACAATCACTGCCCTGGTCTTGCTGGCCACACCATTTCTAATATGGGCCAAGATTCCATTGGCCTTCTGGGCCACTGGAGCACATGTTGGCTGATGCTCATCCAGCTGCTGACCAGCACCCCTGGGCCATTTTCTGCCAGGCAGTTTTCCAGCCATTCTGCCCCAGCCTGTAGCACTGCCTGGGATTGTTGCGACCAAAGAGCAGGACCCTGCATTTAGCCTTGTTGATCCACACACAGTTGGCCTTGACCCATTGATCCAGACTGTCCAGATCCCTCTCCAGGGTCTTCCTACCCTCCAACAGATCAACACTCCCACCTGAGTTGGTGCAAACTGACTGAGGATGCACTCCATCCCCATGTTACAGTTCCCACATATGGAACCTTGCTGTCCAAAACATGAATCTTGACACCAGTCAATGACTGCTTTCTTTTTTAGTACTCTATCCACTGAAAGGTAATTTTTAATTTAATTCTCTCTTATTCTGAATAATTTCTACATTGCTCAAAGCCAGGATGTCTATGGGATACAAAAGTAAGAGAAGTAAGAGTTTGGAGTAAAATCTCAACATCAGATGTTGCCAGACGCAAATTAAGGCTTACAACCCTCAATTTGAAATTCTGAATAAAAGTGAATCAGTCAAGACTACAGTTTAGCAACGAGTTATTAGTAGTTATGTATATTATCTTTTATTAATATACATTAATTACAAAAGAATTTTCTGATGACAGTCGAAGGCATTCGAAATAGCATAAATGTGCACCTCAAGACAAGATCTCATCATGATAAATAGTTCCACTTCATGTAATAGTAGAGATCCAAGTAAAATATTTACATGCTGACTATATCTTGTTTCAGACTTAGTTTATTTCTTACAACTGGTTAAAATTGTCCACTGTAAAGAATTACAATAAAAGCATTTCAAAATACACTGAAAACTCCTAAAAATTAAAATGTGACTGGCAGAAACCCAGGAATGTTACTAACTGCATTCTTCTCATGGCCTACAATTCAAAGATAATGGTCTATTTGAATTCAGCTCACTAAACATACAGCTCGTAGCTATGACTGAGAATTATCTTCATCATACACAAAAGATATGGTCAATACTCTAATACTGAAAATCCCAAGACACCGATACCAGAGCAAAAAAAGAAAATGCTAGAGGGGGGAAGAAGGGAAGGAGAGAAGGGAAGGCCTGATTGCCTCACAGAATCAAATGAAAGTCACAATTCTGTGGTATGCAGCATCAAATGGAGAAAAATATTAGGAAAAACATTTAGTAGTAATCAAGAAAGATCTACTCTTCTAGCTAAAAGTTAAAAAATAACCTGTATTTCCAGGTGGACCTCAAACTTATTATTCCAAGTGCAACAAACAACAGAGAAAAATGTGTTTGATGGGACACTTCTAGGTACCATCACTGGACTTCTCTAGCCTGTTCTTCTAAATCATAACTATGCATTGATAAAAGGCTTTATGTTTGACACTTTTAAAATTCTCCATCATGTGAAACATCTTTTTTCTTTCCTTTTTTCTTTTTTTAATTTGCCATGAAAATAGTAAGTTTTGGCTATTTAAAAGTTAAAGTGCTTACAGAAGTCAGCAATGTACAAATTATTTTACAGTCAGTCTCAACTCTTGCTAAGATCTCTGAACTCTGTAACAGCACACAAACATAATCTCCATGGTAAAAAAAAAAATATTTAAAATATATATTAATTATAATGCCCAGTGAACAGCACTTACAAGTGGATTAAAGTATAATACAGCAATTACAACCATAAAATCAGATATAAAATAACTACTAGTGAGCTAAATAAAATAGCTTTATTAAAATGAGAAAGAGCTTTACAGTGCAAATTAATTAAAACAATTATGAAATGCTTACAAGATTTTCAATCACTTCAGCATCAAGCTGACATATAGAGATGAACCAAGAGACAAGGTGCTTATTAATCACTCATTCTCAATAGCAGCAATAAGGTCTAAATAAATTCCATGTCCATTTCCAATTCAAAATGCTTTTGCATGGCTGAGAATATCAGTTTTGCAACTCTTGCAATTAGAGCTCTTTTTTCCAGATACTTCAACAAAATCCTAATTCAAAGTTATTGATGTCAGTAAAATGTTTTACAATATAATTAAACATGGACATAATTTTGCTCATACAATTATGCATTCTTTAACCATCAACCAAAAAATCATTAGCGTGATTGAATATGTAACAAAGATAGATCAAAAGTCATCTATTACCAGTTTCATTATCAGTTCACTGTATGAATATCCAAGGTTCAAATTAAAAACCAAATTAATTAATCTATATCTAGCACGTACATTGAACAGATAACTTGTTCTGTGAGTTCTTATTAAACAATAGTCAACGGATTAATAAGAAAATGTATTAGTCTTGGCTGATACTTTGCCTTTTTGAGAAACAGATTTTCCTAAAGATAAAAGCAAAACAATTTTCTCTGCAGTTTAAAAAAGTTCAATCAGCAGAGAAACTGAACGTCCTTCAGAAACTATGGAAGCATTAAAACTACTCATCAGGTATCTCAAAGTACTTTTTGACTTAACTCATCATATGAAATTAAGTTCTGAGCAGAGCTCAGAAACATTTCGTGTTTGAAGCGCTGGAGGGTTCTATGGGAATAGGCACTTTTATCTCCTGGGACAAGAACCTGGTAAATGCCAAATATCCACACAACATTCAGAGAAGAAACTGTAAGAATCTCAAGTGAAGCCTGGATATTTAAAACTTCAGCAATAAGGAAAAACACGCAGCTCTTAAATAAAGTCAGACGTTAGAAAGGATAATCCCACCAGTACTAATCCTATTCTAATGAAGGATGTTTTATAAACCTCTCCAATTAAATAAGAAAACATATTATACATAAATACTAAGAATTTTATCAACCAACCTTTTAAACATACCTACAGCAAATATTTCAAAGCATAAGAGGTACACAGAATGGTACAATTAAATAAGCTCTTTCACTGTGGTTAAATGAAAATGCATATGAAAATGAAAAAGTTTTAATTGACTGCATTTAATTAAGAACTTGATCTGCACATATTTACAAACAACACGTAACTATTTACAAGTGAGTTGTATTTAAAATTTTCATGCGAATATCAAAACTGTGCAAAATATGTATTTAAGACCACAACACAAAAGTCCTTTATTACAAGTCCTTAGTTGTGGCATCATCTACAGAACTTCAGGTAACTGGCCAACCAAGATATTTGTAATCCACGCCAGAAATAAGTAAATAAAGCATGATTAGTAGAGTCAAGACTAATTTGCTCAGAACATTAAGAAAAAAAGCATTATCTGTCTGTCATTTGATGTGAATGAAAACATATAAAATATGGCAGCAATAACAAAAAAATACTTGTAAAATTATTAATAGGACATGGTTTTATAAGGTGAAAATAGTATTTTAACTGTACTTAGGCGTAAGTAAAAATATTTCCCCAAACAATACTATTCAGTGTTTATTAAAGATATTCTTTGAAGTAATCCAAATACAACAATTTCAATTTTGCACTAAAAAGACCCTCCTCTTAAAAAATTTGTCATTTTTTTCACAACATTAAAATGGAAATAAACTAGAAATTGTTCCAATGAAAACACCGTATGTAAGAATAGCTGTGGTAACTCTCTAAAACAGACAATCAGAAGATGCATTCCCAGTGGAAACAGCAGAAATTCTAAAATATTACTGAACCTTTGAAAAATGTAGCTGAATTCAAGATAAATTTCCTTATAAGAAAGTTAAAATGTAGCACTCTTTTTATGTTCTTAGGTATTTTTCCATTACTTCCATTTTCAAGAGAAGAGGGAAAGTATGTACAGCAACAGTAAGAGCATTTTTAATTATTATTTTTAATCATTTTCTGCATTTTTATTTTTTCATCTCTTGGTACTAAGATTCAAGGGCCAATTCTCCAAAAAGATTGGTGATTTCTAGTGAAAGAAAGTGAAACTGTAATAACACAAAATTTCTTTAACTGCGCGAAAAACTAACATAAGACTGTGCAGAACACAAATGCAAAACCTGGGCCGAGTTGTTCTAGAAGTTATGCAGAAAAAAATCTTTTCAAACTTATCCTCACACAAGATGAAGAATATTTATACTGAGTTGTCAATACTGCCCGTATAATTTTCTGTAATACTAATACAAAGCCAACACTCATAAAAAATAAATTTAACATTATAATAGGCTATGTTTTCTTCCTAGAACTGCCTTATAGCTAATTTGGAAAGAATGCTACACGATTTTAACATCTATTATCAATGTTTATGGAATCCCCAGCCTACTTTTATCTACAAATGCTCAGCCTTCTCCAAATGGCTTAAACTCTCATGTAATTACCAGTTGTCTTACAGTAACCTGAAGAAGTTGAGACTCTTCCAAGCATGAAACCAGCCAAGTGCTAAGCACTTGTAAATTCTGGAAACACAAATCCTGAATTAATTTTGGCATTCCTATGCCATGACTCTTTGCTTTCAAGCCTAAATGAAGCAAAAGTGGAAGATAGCATGCCACATATGACCTTTCACAAATTATGAGAAATAGTTCATGATTTAGAGCAGAGAAGCTCTACTGGCATTACAGGAAACAGAAAAGATTAGTTTTTAACAGATTCCTTTATTATTGAGCCGCCTATTGATCCTCCCTCTCAATTTTTTTGTATAATTCCAAGAAAAATCTGAACGATGATGACAAGTAGACTAATGAGATTAAATAATGTTCTTTCTTCAAATTCCATCTCATCTATAACAACATTCTATTAACAAACTAAAAAAATTCCATTAAACAAAATTCATCAAAATTATTTTCTGGAGTTTGATTAGAATGAGATTATGATTAAATTAAGAGAGTATTTTGGCTGTTTCAAGACTTCTGCAATGTTCTGGAGTGTACACACAAGGACAGTTACTTTGAGGGGCTGTGATCCATAAGGCTGGGTTAATGAAGGTTGCTTGAAACACTAACATAATGCACTAGCGCTCTCCAAAGCACAAGTATCACCTTTCATACACTGGTAATCCATTACTATTAGGAAATAAGCAGTACAAGCTTCGTCCACTCACACAGCTACTTACTACATCAAGATTCTCTTCACCATGCAGTTACCCAGCATCAAGAGAATAATGTGACACAGTAACAACAGCAATATTATTTTCTTGTACAGTAACCTTAATTAGAACTTAGAGTAAGTACAGCAAATAGAGATAATAAGGGGTTTTTTTAAAAAGCAAAGCCACTGAATTTGTTACAACTATACATTTCCCTTTTACTGCAGTATAGCAAACGCAGTATAAAAAGACAAAAGCAAAAAGAAATGAAGATTAGACCACTATATTAAATCAAACTATGCCATGACTCCACCAAAAACCCAACAAGGTCAGGTTACTTTAGTTGAGGCATCTAAAAGGTTATGACTGCAGTACACAATCACCATTGTCTACTTAACAACTAAACCTTTATTTTAATCTTCAACATACTTTGGTGTGCTTTTCTTGCAAAGGAAAGTACCTGAGTGGGCAGTCTTATACACAAAAAGAAACAGCCCAAAGAATATTGAGAAATGTGTATCTTTGCTATCCAAAACTTTTAACTGGACCCTTGTACTATAAAGACTGTGATCAGCAATACAAAGTCCAATTGACAATTACTTACTAATGACATCCCTCTAGAGCCAGCACTGGGGCCAATATCTTTGTTACAAACTAACGATAGCATAGAATAGACTCTGCGTTTGTGAATGATGAATGATACCACACTGAGGACTGTGCTTGACACATTGAAAGTGAGGGTTACTATTCGAAGGAACCTTGGCAGGCTGAAGGAATGGCTAAGAGGAACCTCCTGAGGTACAGGAGAGTCAATTGTCTTCTATCTGGAATGGATAAGCACTGAGTGGGCACAACTTGATGGAAAGCAGCCCTGCCAAGAAGGACTTGTGGATCCTGGTGGACAACAGGCTGTACCCAAGTGAAGAATGCCCTTGCAGAAAGAAATGCCAAACATACGCCAGGCTTTCCAGACAAGAGAGAAGCCAGCAGGCTAGAAGTGATTCTTCCTCCGTATTCACCACTTGGGAAACCATGTCTGCAGCATTACATCCAGTTCTGTGACACTGGCACACATGAGCAAGCCCAGTGGGGGACAGAGGAAGCTGGACCACTTCACACATGAAAGGAGGCTGATAGAACTGGGTTTGCTCAGTCTTGAGAAGAAGTCTATGCATAGCTGCAACTACCTAATGCAGAGCATGCAGAGAACATGGAGCCAAATTCTTCTCAGAGGTACACTGAGATAAAATAAACAGTGGTGGACAAAGGATCCATTTTAAAAAATAATTATTTATATAAAAAATAAAATGACAGTGGAAGTAGTCAAACTTCCAGCAGTCTTACCCAAGGAAGCTGAAGAATCTCCATCCCTGGAATTACTCAAAACTCAACAGGGCAAGACTCCACAGCCTGATCTAAGCTGGTCCTGTCCCATTAGATAAAGAGCAAATGAAGCAAGGGCAAAGGCTTGGAACACTGACTTCCAGAAGCCCCATATAACCTGCATAGTTCCAAATTTTCACCAGTATTTACTCACAAACACTCCTGATGTCAACTGAAAACTACAAAAAAAAAAAATTATAAAGACCTCACAACTTTATTTTAAATTAGATAAAAAACAGGAACCACACTTTAATTTCAATTACAAAGGATGATCAAAGGACAGTACAAGATGACACAACTATATACTACAACTGACTTATTTTTATAAAGAGTGAAGCTTTAAAAATAATACTTTCTAAACTTAATAATTGAGAGAAGTTATTTAACTATATCCCTAAAGCACCAAAGGTACAAATAAGACTTCAGCATTTCTTTTTCTCCTTAAACCAAACAATAGTATTGTATGATGCTTAATATTTTTATTAAATCAAACAATAAAGTTGACTATTAGAATGCTATTTTTAGTTTTAAAAATTTGGTTAAACAACTTGTTTACGTAAATGTTTGTTAATAAAGTTAAGGAAGTCTATTTATAGGAATTTAATTATGCAGTTCATTTAATATATAATCATTTGCTTCTGAAATGTAAACACCAATACTGATGCAAGACTAAAATTACATATAAAAAGTTATATTACAAGAAGTTAGATTATTTCTGAAGCAACAAAATAGACTGATTTAACTATATTTTTAATAAAAATACTTAGCTACTCAATATACAGAAATATGTCCTTATATTGTTTATATTCACTCGTATTTTTAAAAATATATCTACAACAAAAATTTTAAATACATTTTTAGTGTAATATTACATGAACATTGTTCTCCTGCCCTTAGTTTTTGATCATTAAAAATACTTTAATATCCTAGAAAAGCACAAAGACCATTATTAAATATCCAGCATGTACATACAAGCAGGCAAAATCTCCTATGGCAATCACTGGCACAAAAAAAACTTCACAGTATGTAACAAAGAGAGGGAATTAATGTTTCCAAGAAGATTATCAAATATTAAGCTACACAAGAAATATTTTCTCTGAGTCATCACTGACAGGGTAGGGTTGCAAATAAATGCCTGGTTCTGCTTGGCAACATTTTGTTAATACTCTGTTCATTAATTTAACAAACTATCAAGAGAGTATGTTTAGAATGGGCAAGCATTATCTCTTGCATTTCATTTAATTAAACTCTGTTCTAGCTATGTGACAGTCAGCATTTCATGAAAGGAATTATTTTAAGGATGAAGGTAGAAAATATTTCAAAGTGCGCTGCTAAAATATGAAAGCACAATCTAAAATTACCCCTGCACCTACTGTAATTTATCTATAAAATTGAAGATGTTATTTCCAGAATTCATAATTAATTGGATTCCACTGAGAAATTATGCAGGCATTCCAGATAGCAAAATGATGCACAAAGGCACAATACATAGTGCCGAAGGACAACCATAAACAACCACTGTGACTTGCCCGAATTACAACAACCATTGAGGCTTAATGTGAAATGAGGACTGGCTGCCTTTTGTATGTGGTCATTACTCTGCTGCAAAGAAATTGCCATTGAATTTTGATTATATTGCCTTAATAAAAAGTAATGAAAGAGGCTCACGCTCTAGTGGCTTTCTTTTAAATGATACATGACAGTGATCCGCAAAGGCCAGTGTGCCACAAACTAATGATGACACCTCACCCGAGGAATGCAATATTACCCCACCATTGCAGGTGACTGCAGTGATGTTGGCTTGTCTTCTAGCAAACATTTCAACTAAACACTTCCAATGAAACATCAGTTAGAAATTAGTTTAGCCTTCGAGACTTACCATCAATCCGACTAACAAGTTCCTCCAACATCTTCACTTTCTTCTGAATTCCTGGCTGTGCAAATGTGTAGTTATCCTAATGGGGAGACCACATACAAATATTAGTTGCAGAAAAGGAGAAAAGGTTTCTTTTCTTTCAATTACTTATATAAATCCATGTATTTTTCTCTGTTTTCTTATATTGTTTCTGTTTTGTATCTACATTTCCTAGGTCTGTTTCTACAGTAAAATAGTAAATCATCACACTGTGCAGTGCTGTGAGTCCCCACCTCTAACAGTATATTCTATACAGCTATTCCTGCATCAATTGCTCTCTACTTGCGAATCTAGTGAAGTTACTTCATTGCAGAAATCGAAGTAGCTTTAAAAGGCTCTCATTTTACATGCCAAAATGGACCATGCCAGAGATTTTTAAGGTGTTTTTTTTCTCATAAATTTACAATTCTACAAATAATGTGGGAAATATGAAAACTTAGCCTATAATCAGAGACAGGGAAAGAATGTGATCTTTAGAAATGCAGAATAATAACTTCAAGCAGCATAAGAAACCAAAAGTCTGTTTTAATGTACTCATAACTGTTCTGAACCCAAGATTACAGTTAATATCATAAATCAAAATCTAACACACAAGCTATGTAGCTAAGAGGGCATTCTATTTGCATATATTTGTTGGAATAGATTAATTCTAAATGCATTTTTAATTAGGGGATTGCAGCTCTGCAATATAGACTTGAGTTTGAAATAATGAGGGCAAGAAAGATATCTCTGCTTGAAACCTGAAGTGATCAAACTTTTTAAATAATGACATTATTTAAATATTCAGAAATGTTTCCGAATATTTAATTTAATCCATTCAATTCTTTTTGTTACAGTTGTCTTCCTGTGGTTCTTGAGAGATTCAAGAAAAGAAAAGTACACATACATATTTTTTTTAAAGTTGCAATGTACAATTTTTTTGTGTGTGTAACTCCTACATACACAGAAAATCAGGGTTAAGGATTTTTTGCCTCAACTGTTATTGTTTGAACAATTCCTTTATCAATTGGAGGGCAGAGTAACTATCCCAGAAATTACCCTAAAAAAGCTTTCACTTACTGAAATAATAATTTTTCTTGACTTTATTTCAAATTTTAACTTGGTCTTAGAGTAAAAGAGATGATTATCAGTTTATTTTTATGTATCCTGATATGTTTTTCTATTTAAAAACAAAATAGTCTTATTGACTCTCTTGACTATATTTACATGGAGGTTGTTTATGCTTTATTTGACTTACAAAATTGAAATGGAATTGAATCTTCAAATTCTGTAAAACTGCTATAAAGTGTGAAGCTTAAAAGTTCACAAGGTAAAATGATACACTAATGATTCTGTAAGTTAGAGCATATCAGCCAACAAAAAATATACAGGATCAAAAAGTCTACTGTATGCTCTGATCACTTGTAACTGACCACAATAGTAGCTATTTTTAAAAATATAGCAAAATTTTCTACTGGTCTAGCTGTAGCCCTTTCACAGTAATTAACATTAGAACTCAATGTATAAACCAAAACAGCATGGATAATGAAGCAAGAATAATTCTCTGAATTTTTAAATTTTCCACAGGAATCACCAAGTAAAATAGAAAACAATTCCACCTTGTTGACATTATTTCTCATAAAGAGCATAAGCATCCATTGTAGTGCAATAAAGCACTAAAACTGAAAGAATTGAAAGACTCACACAGAATTCAGAAAGAAACCATCCCATGTGCTGGAACACTGCCATTTATACAAGTCTGGCACACGCTTGTATTAGTCATGGATAATATCCAGGACACAGCATCTTTTAAAATCATAATTACTTTCTTTACAGAATCTACTCTAATAGAAAAAACTGTAACCACTTTTTTTTTCCAAAAAAGTGTTTATATACTACTCTATTTATTTATTTAAACGAAATGTTTAAACTGGTGCTTCTAGTAGTACTGCACTCAAAGTACAGCAACATGGTATTTAATTATTTCCTCTGGAACAGATCCTCTCCTGTATTTAACACTGAAAGTCAACAGAGTTAAAACACCAGTGCTTCAGTCAGTCTCTCCCCAGGTAGTGCAACTCCCGACGGTGATCCATGAATCTGAAACAACTTTCTTTCTCAAAGCCTAATTTACTCCATACACACCTGGAAACGCAACCCAAAACTGCCATCTTGATTCGAAAACAGGCAAATTTGCTTTTCATTGCATTTGATCTTTTGCCTATTTATTTTTCTGTTCATTATTTCAGCTGCAAGTGAACACAGCTGGGGGTCACTCTTCTACTTGTGCAGAAACACCTAACTGGAAAGATATTTATTGGCTCCCCCAGTCCTCTCTTCTAATTAAACTGTGTTGTACATAACCCCTCCTATGACACTTGCAGTTGACTTTCTGGAGTTTGTGAAACTGTGAGGACTTTGTAAATATGAAAGGCATTGTGTTACCTACTATTCTTGCTCCTTTTGTGCTTATAGGTGGAGGAAAAAGCTGGTAAAACAGTTACAGAAAAAACATAGCAAACTTACAAAATTCATGAACTATTGCTCAGGGCAACATCAAAGTACAGTGGCCAAGATTTTAATTCCTTTGTATATTCAATTTAATTGGCAACACCAGCTTCAAAATCTGACTCAACTTTTCTCTCAACTCTTCCACCTCCTCCCCACCAAGAGGTGAAGGAGAATGGGGAACAGGAGCTGTGCTTAGTTCATAACACTTCATCTCGGCTGCTCCCCATGAGCCATTCAGCCTGCCAGAAAGTCTGCTCCTGGGCGGCTTCCTCTGCAAAGGCTGCATCTTCCTTCAAGACACCTCCACCTGCTTCAGAGTGAGGCTCTCCACAGGGGGTGTAAGTGGATCTCTGCTCCACCATGGACCTCCATGGGCTGCAGGGGCACAGCTGCTTCACCATGGGCTGCAGCATGGGCTGCAGGGGAATCTCTGCTCCCATGCCTGGAGCACCTCCTGCCCCTTCTTCACTGACCTTGGTGTCTGCAGGGCATTTCTCCCATATCTTCTCATTCCTCTCTCAATGCTGCACAGTGTTTTCTACCCTTTCTTAAATGTGTTATCACAGAGGCAACAAACAGCATCACCAATGGGCTCAGCTTTGGTCCATCTGGGAGGTGGTTGAACTGGCTCTGTGTGACACAGGGCCTCTTTCACAGAAGACACCATTGCAGGCCCCCTGCTTTGAAAACCTTGCCACACAAACCCAATGCAAGTTTTCTGCTAACAGCGAGAGGAAAAAAAAAAAGTCCAGTAGTCAACTCTTCTACCTATTCCCCTCACAGTTGTAGGTAATCAAAAAATATTTCATCACTCATCCTGAAAATTTTTGTTATATTTCCTCATTTGAAACTTTGACCATCAATGCTGAGCAAAAGACAAACTGAAATAGTCGTAAGTAACTGAGAAAAGGATTGTTTTGGCTCAACAGATCTGTAGCAAGGAGTTCACATAAAATATGTTATTTCTAAACACTGCTCTTGACACTTTCTAGTAAGCATTCACATATGACAAAGTATGCATGAGTACACAACCGAATCCATGACAAACATAAAAATTCATGCACTGGTGTGCAGTATCTAAACTCCATGAAGTTCTGTTCAGATAGCTTCCAACACACTTTCAGTAAACTACACTAACCTACTTCACAGCTGAATGGTTGTAATATCTAGTTCAGACTGACACATAATTAGTTTCACCCTACAATACAGAAGGTTAAGACTTCATAATGTCACAAGCGATCACAATTTGCTTCAGCTTCAAATCTTTGTGTTATTAGTCTATACTTACTCTGTAGAAGCTGGTATAACCACCCTACTTCCCTGCAAATACAGGTAGGTCTGGGTTTCTCAAAACCTAGTTGTTATAATTTAAAAAAAAATACTAAAATTACAGACTTCACTAAACATTTTAAAAAGTAGCAGGTATTTCCTTACATTTTTTTAAGGGCAGAGAAATTTTAAGTGGAAGAAGCTCGAAAAAATGCACATAACGAATTTAACTGGGACTGTCCTCCTAGACAGAGACTTTGCAGGCACTAGCTGAAGAAAATATCCCATCTTTTTCTTTAAATAGGTGATGATGGGATAATTTTAAGAGAAGAAGCAGCAAGCTCAAGAGGAAAGGAAAACAATCTTTCATGTCATCATGAAGGAGAAACAGAGCCAGCCAAACTAAAAGAAAAAACAGTCAAAAATGTGACATAATGACTGCAGCCAAGCAGAGGCATAGGCACAACGCTTTTCATCTTTCCAGGTCATACACACTGTTCACCAACAATGCACTGAAGAAAATATCAGAAACATTTATAGAAGCAAATGGAAAGTTCTGACACAAAGTCTTCATGTGTTGTTTGCTCATTTTACCAAGGTTTTAGCAATCAGATAAGAGCTTTTAAATATAGAAGATACATTAAGCAACCCATATACATCATATGGATATATAAACTTTGATGATTATTTTCTCTGCTGATGTATATTTAAGAATTCCTGTACATTAATTTAGTATATTCAAGTATAGTATCACATGAACAAATGACAACAGAAAGAAAAAGGTTTTCTTACCCTCATTATGTCAAAAAGAGATCACCTGAATTCTCTTTTTTTTTACTTATTTAAGTATTTCATTCACATATTTCTGAACTCTTTAAGCAAACTCCTATTAAAAATCTTGGTTCGCCTTGTTCTCAAAGTAATGAAAACAAGTGGGGCAGGAAGGAGGGAAGCATTACACTAGATAATGACAGCCACCATGTATATTAACATTATCAGTGGTAGGCACATTTACCAAAAATGTTTCTTGAAGATAGAGATTATAATGTAAATTTGCTCCTGAATACAGTTCAGGATGGAGTGTGCATGCACAAGAACAAACACACAAGTGTGCTGAACTATGCTGTTAGCACAGTCCATAGCATACTCCATAATTACTCCAGGACACTTCCTTTAGAAGACAAGCTCTGTCAAACTTTGTAATTATTAAGCCTGACTTTTGAAATTGCAAAATTTCCTAAGTAGTAGGAAAAATATTTACAAAGCAGTGCAGCAGAAAAATTTTTACATGCAAAACACTATCTTACTTATTGCTACGTAACAGGATGAAAAAAAGCACCAGCTCATTAAAATGTAGATACTGATTCTCATGTTAGAATAGTATCCATAGTGTCAGAACCAAAGATCCAACCTTTTACTGGTCTGTGTAATCAAACCACAGTTTTACACAAGTGGATGTATTCCAAATTATGGAAACCGTTAAAGCAGCAATGACAGAAGTGCTCAGGGTATATTTTTGGATTACAGCATAGGCCGGACAACAGTTCAAATCTGGGTAAGAGCTAGAAATCATAAATATGAACATGTACAACCCCAAAAGCTGATGCTGCAAATTTTAGATAGACAATAAAATACTTCTATGCTGAAGCATACTGATAGCACAGTATATTTCATCTATTGATTACAAATAGATTTGTTGTCTTCCTGAAAATTTTACTTTCAGTGACAGACTGGAAAACTGCATGATCAGCTTCCAAAGAGACATAGGCTCCTTAAAACCTTCCAAAGACACCTGTCCTTAACAAAAACTACAGCCTTCAGGATAAATCCTACTGCTGCACTCAATTTTCTATTGAAGTACCAACCACAGCTTATTGTTACAAACTTTAAATTTGCTACTGGGCCAAACAAAAGAACCAACTTGGCTTTTCCCTCTTAAGAGAAGTAAGCAGCAAATGACTGCAGGGGATGGTAGGAGCACAATAAGCCTGCCATGATGCACTTGAAGCACTCTTTCAGTTTCCAGTTTGCAGCACTGAGACTTCCCTAACTCAGGATGGTATCTTCATAACTGAAGTTGTTTAAAGATTTTGCATCAACAAAAGTTCAAATTGTTCAGGTTCTAAACCCATGTAAAATGCTTTCCATCCTTTGACAAGCAGCCCAGCAGCTTAGTTACTCAACCACTCTTTTTTCCTAAGAATATCACTCAGCAGAATTACAAGGTAGTGTCTAGGTCTTGCATCAGCTGAGATGGAAAGCATCTACTCCTCTTCATCTTCTTCCTGCAGCTCATCATTTTAAAAATTTCTATTACATTTCTCCACTTAGCCAAATCATCCAAGCTGGAGAACATAATCCATCACCCAGAAACGGTTCCATACCTTTGATCACACTTACCTAGATCCCTTATTATTTTCCTTATTATTTTTTTAACTTTCAAGCCATCTTTTCAAAATGGGACAGATAAAAGGGATCAGAACAGCATACAACATATTGAGCACAAGCTCATTTTAGGTTTTCCAAGTAGCAAACTAATGTTTTCTGTCAAAGACTACTTTTATAAACCCTTCTCCTCTCTATGTGGTAACAGGCAATGCTTCTACCATGGGTGCTTAGCTTTTTTATGAACTTCTGGTAAAAGGACTTTATCAAAATGCACTTTGGAAATACAATTAAACTATACAGCTGTTCACAGGCTCACCGATTCCTTCCAAAAGCTGCCAGATTTATTCTGCCTTACAGAAGCTACAGAAAATAGTAAATAATACAGGTTTTTATCTTTGAAGCATTAATTCTGCTTAATTTACACTTTCTCCAAACTTCCCTGATGCATGTGGCTAATTGTCTGTGCTCTCCTGAATCCCCTTGAAATCATTTTCAGAATCTCATGTCTTATCTACTCTATTCCATTCTACCCAGTATCAAAGCAGTTTTGAGTATTGGCTTTCTTGTTTACCCACTACCGGAGTCTCTAACAGGAGGAAATCACAGATACACATTAAACAGCAGATTTAGCAATTGACTCTGAAATTCTTACTAGGCATCCATGCAAAGTACCCTAGTGATGCATTCAAACTTCTCAAACTGATGAGGAGGAATATAAGTCCTCCAGCGACCAAGCAAGCTACTAGAAATCTCTTGAATTGAGAAAAGTAGGTAAAATTCTGACAAAATTTCTAAACCCCTGCTCTTCTTTGAATTTTCTTGGCTTCAACAGAAGTTTAAAACACCATAAAACAGTATTTGCTCCAACAGATTATTAAGAGACATAGATCAGACATCTGAGCATAAAGACAGAAAGGATCCTAGATAGAATCACCTGGATAGGTGTGGATAGGTTTATGTTCCAGAAAATTTGAGTCTCATATATGACATGCAGATAAAGTAAGAAAAATACCATTTAGGAGTATAATTTGATAAGTGATTACTAAAAATGGTGAAGTTGTCCATTATTTATTAGAAGAACAGCCATTCTAGAACCCTGAATGGGCACAACTGCTGCCCTAACTGCAGAACCTATTTCTCATTAAATGGTTATGACTTTCCAAAAAGCTGTTATTTTTATGTTAAGTGTTTTAGAGCACAGTTCTTATCAAACAAACCATTGTTTTTTCTTGGAATAGTCATACCTTCAAGAAAAAAGCACACCATGTCTTATCATTCTTGGGATCCAACCTGGGCAAGACATTAGCTTATAATTAATAATCTGGATTTCTGGAAATTATTGAGCAGTTATTACCATACAACAGTTCTAACTCACAGATGGAGGGACAGACACACAGAATATATGTAGTTGAAACACTGAAAAGATCAACATACAGAAACAATCGCTGCCAGCATTTCAGACAATCTCTGACAGGTCTTCCACATCTGTAAAGCATCCATTTTTGACTGGCATTAGGATCTGTTTATACAGAGGCTGGAGCATGACTGCAGTAGTGTCTTTCAGTATCAGCTTTGTAATGTTAGTGGAGACTCTTTAGACTGCCTCTCAGATAGTTATATCATATATCCCATTTTCCCTGAACACACAACATTTGCCATGCCATGTTCAGCTGAGGAAGGCAGGATGAAAGACTATTTTCTCTATTTAGTTAAGTCTTTAGCTAGCTAAAGACTATTCTCCATTTAGCAGGAATGCAGGGCTAATGCATGCCCAGAAATCCAAGATAATCTATCACTGCATTTGCACAGGTAGACCCTGCAGCCTGATACAGAAATCTGACCCATACATGAAAGCACATATGCAGCAGACAAGAGCATTCCCATGACAAGAGACAGGTAAAAGACAGATGCAGATGCTTAAAATGCATATTCCTTTTATCTTTCTATCCTGGCTAACAAACTCCTACACACAGGAAACAGATCTGCAATTTAGCATAGTCCTTAACTAACTACACAAATGAATTGCAGACATAACCAAGAAATTTGTCTTGCAGGAGTTTAATGAAAAGGTACAAAGAAAGCTATATTTGACCTATTTTTCCTTTAAAATAAACCTTAGGAAGGTCCTGTGAAAAATATTCGTAAGAGTTATTTCTGCATGTATTTCTCAGCTTTTGAAATGTATGATCATGTTATTTATTGAATCCGGCAGATCTCTGAAAGGCTTTCCAAGCAGCATTCCATCCATCCATCCATCCACCCATCCATAATCCACACTTCAGGCATACATTAGCAACAACTTTCCATAACTCAGGATTGAGGAAGAACTCTGCAGGATTCCCTTTGAAAGTCATAAAACTTGCTATTTTATCAGCCATAGAAATAGCTAATACGTACCTCAGCATACTCCAGTCCCTGGATATGAATTATCTCCCTTTTATTCTAAAAATTACCAGGCTGTGATAAATAATTACATTAATATTTTAGTGCTATTTTTAATACATCTGGTTAGATCATTATGCAATGCATGTATTTCCCCTTTGGTTATTTTATTACCAGTATACTTGAACTTAAAATGAAAAGTTATACTCTATTTTATACATGAACATTACATTTTCAGGTGGCACAGATCAATGTGAACTTTTTACTTGAATGTTAACGAGACTCTATTGAGGAAAGTGCTATAAAGGACGATTTAGTAATAAAAAAAAGTTAATTATACTGGATATATGGGAATGTCTACTTAATTAACTGGAAAAAATACTCATGGGATAATGCTAGTTTTCCCATATGAACAGCCACAGATGAAAATGCAAAAATGCTCATGCATCATCTACAGTTTAGAAGTGTTCTAAAGACAACCAGCTTTATCACGCACATGGAAGATGTATTTTGCATACGGCCACACACACCCTCAGAAGCAGGCTTTTATAAATCAGCATAAATCAGCACATCTTGCAAGAATACAGGCTGGAGACCAGTTCTGTGGAAAGGGACCTGAAATCTCAGCAGACAGAAAGCTTAGACTGAGTCACTGGCAAGCCCTGGCAGCAAAGGCAGCCTCCTGGCCCAGAAGCTGGAGTCCCCACTCAGCACTCATTGTGAAATCAGAGCTTGGCAGGGACCTCCGGAGGCCATCTAAGTCCAAGCAGTGCCCAAAGTCGTGTCACCTGGAGCAAGTTGTTCAAGGTCATGTGGACTCAGGTTTTGAACTCCCAGGAGGAGGATTCTACAATGTCTCTGACCAAACAGTTCCAGAGTTCAATCATCTTTACCATGTAGATTTTCCTTCAAATGTTTAAAAATATTTTCTTGTATTTCAAGACCACATCTACAACTTCATATCACCTGATACAAGAAAAATGTGAATAAACTGAAGAAAGAGCAAAAAGCCACCAAGATGCTCAGAGATATGGAGCACTGTGAGAGACTCTGTGAAAGGCTGGGAAACCTGGGCTTGTTCAGCCTGAAGAAAAGAGGGGTCCAGAACCACCTAATAGCAGCCTGACAAAACCTATATTATCAAGACGACAGAGCTCCATTTTTAATAGTGGTGCATAGTAGGAAGAAAAGAGGCAAGCATCATAAACAAAAAATGTTTCATCTGGCTATTGGGGAGAAACTTCAACATAAGGATGAGCAAGCACTGGAACAGGTTAATGCCCAAAGACTGTGAAGTCTCCATTCTTGGAGAGTTCAAGACCCAACTGGACAAAGACTTGAGAAACTCGATCTGACCTCAGAGCTGGCTCTACTTTAAGCAGAATTATCCTACATTCTTACAATTTTAGAAGCTCTAATTGGTTTTCCTGAAATAAATGAGAAGCAATTGCAGTGAGGCATAGTCTTTCTTGGACAAAAACTAAAGAAAACAAGTTAGAGCACAGAATCATGAAGCACTGAAAAGGAAAACCATTACACACATCATCATCCAAAACTGACTGCTAGAAGACAGGTACAGATTTCAGCATTAACTGATAAAACTATCATGCAAGATCAAACATTAACTACTGTAAACATTCTGCAAAACTCTCTAACTGGAGCCAAAACCATATTTGCATAAGAACCTTCAGATGACAAAAAAACAGCACAAGGAAATCTGCTAAAGCAACAGGTGATTTGAACAAGTTTTTATGTCTTCTCTCGGCTAAGAACTGTACGAATGTTAGGAAGTGAGTGTCCTGCTGCCCAATGCCAACTCCTGTTCTTTATTCCACAGGTCTCTGTGGTTCAAAGATGCATTCTTATATCAAAAAATACACAGAGTCACATTAGATACACAAGGGAAGGAGGTAAGATGAGTGAGGAATGAAGAAATAGTAGATACTACGTGTGGTAAAACTCGAGCAGAAATGCATATATCTTAATAACATCTTTGACAATTCTGGAATCAAGAAATGAGACAGTCTGGGTGGGTTGGAAAAATAAATGAGTTTTCTGTTAAAAATAATAAAGGAACACAAATACAAACATAAAATCATTCTTCCATTACACTCCTCTGCACTGAAATGCCAAAACACGCAAAAAAATGTATCTAGCTCATATTAGCCAAAAATTTCACAAGATGACCTTAACTGTTATCAAAGTGCACTCTTTAAACTTATCCAATACTGGTAGAGCAACATCAAATGGAAGTTTATATTGATTAATAAATTAATGGAAATATTCTGCAGAGATTCTTTGATTGCAGTTATTACCACAGGTCGCATTCCTCT
This sequence comes from Dasyornis broadbenti, assembly GCA_013397935.1. NCBI lineage: Eukaryota > Metazoa > Chordata > Aves > Passeriformes > Dasyornithidae > Dasyornis > Dasyornis broadbenti. The sequence continues at coordinate 603,793 of VZRN01011464.1, forward strand.
ACTCTAAAATCCCTGCACAGTTTATTCAGACATCTCAGTTAAGACCATCACATACAGGAGTCTCTTATGCCACATCTTCAGAGAAAAATGATTGTGCATCCAGAATGCAAGTCAGCTAGAATCACAGCATCACACAATGAACCCAAAGGGAATCTTTAAAGTTCATCTAGCCCAAACCTCCTGCCATAGGCTTCAGCTAGATCAGGCTGTTTAAAGCTACATCAAACCTGACCTTGAATACCTCCAGGAAGCGACATCCACAATGCCTTTGGGCTCCCTCATCATAGAAATATACTCCTTATGTCGAATCTAAATCTACTCTCAGTTTGAAATGTTGACCCTTGTTCTATCACTACAGGCCCTGGCAAAAAGTCTCCCTCCAGCTTTTTTAAGAGCCACCTCCAAATACTGAATGGTTACAGTAACATCTCCCCAGAGCCCTCTCTTCTCCAGGCTGAAATAACCCCAATCTTCCCAGCCCTTCCTCATAGGAGAGATCCTATGATCATCTTCATGGCCCTCCTCTAGACCCACTCCAACAGGTCCATGTCTGTCTTGTACTGGGGATCCCTGAAATGGCTGCAGCACTCCAGGTGGGGTCTCACAAGAACAGAGTAGAGGGGCAGAATCTCCTCCCTCACCTTGCTGCTCATCTGCTTTTCATGCAGCCCAGGACACAATTGGCTTTCTGGGCTGCAAGTGCACATTGCCAGTCATGTCCACCAGTATCCCAAGTCCTTCTCTGCAGGGTTAGTTCTTCCAACCAACTCAACCTGCAACTACATGACTTTTTTATCTTTTAAGTAAAGTGGTATCATCACAGAAAGGAAATAAAACAGGAGAATGGGAGAACAAAAACAAGAAACCCTTTTCTTTCAGCAGCACTGCAGTTGCACTGAATTAACTGTAACATCATTAGTCACACCACTAGCATAATCTTTCAAGCGTGCTTTTGATAGATGAGTGCATCCTTGAATACATCCAACACCATTCCATTTATACAATAGCTTAAATTTTCATCGATGCAGTTTAAGTCCCATTGCAATTAGTTTCCGTATTTTGCTTATCAGTCTCTGATGGTTTTGTACAAAAACAGAATTTTAAGGAGAAATTATCTAATCTGTGAACTTCCTTTCCTAGAAAAAGAATAGAGCAGCAGGCCAGAGACAATGATGTTCCAGAAGCAGGTAAAACAGTTAGAGGGTTTGCATTTCTTTACCTTTTCTTCCTTTCCAGTAGATTTCGAGTTCTTACTTTTTTACTTTATAACTTTTCACATATTTTTGCTATGTGGTCAAGTACTGTAAAATTTAGGAGTTCTGAGAGATTGAAATAAGCAAGCCAACGTTTGTTACAGGAATCAACATGAGAAAATGACTACGCATTTCAAAAATGCTACATAAAACATTTTGCTGTTTGACCTTTAACCACGAGAGATACACTTAAAATACCTTCAAAGAAGTTAAAGCCTTCTGTTGTTGACTCAATTTTATAACAATTTTGTCAAAAATTAACTCTGTTAACAAGTTTCAATTCAGTGTGCCTTAGCCAATGAAACATTCATATTACAACATGTCATAGAAAAGAATGTTGTATACTTCTAATCTTCATAAACTTAAATGCCCATGAACATTTACACAAAAATCTACCATTAACAGACTGCAACTTCCTGCATGTAACAGAAAATTGTGCCTTCATTTATAGCTTTTCCACACAGAAAAAATACAAGCACTCAGTGGAGCACAAGTATCAAGTTTTAAAAGGGTATTTTAAAAATATGAAGATAATTTCAGGAACTATTAAGACAGCAATCACTTGTAGGTTGCTATATTAACAACTTAATTAATAAGCCAGTTTTTCATCACCTCAGTGAGATCCTGAGCAACCATTCTTCATGCTTGGTCACAGAGGTGCAAAACATGCCTCTGCAACTGGAGATTTCCATTCTGCTCTGGAACATCATACCACAATGAAAGACAAAGGCATTTTGATAGAGAGAAGTTGCACAATTTTTTTTCCATTTCCTTTCTTTCCTTTCTGTGCCAAACTAGCAGAGGATTTCTCCAATGGGAAAACCAACTTCTCCCCTGTTTTTCATAGACGCACTCTTTTTCAACCCTAAAGCAGTTCAAAGCCATGACATTAATCAGTTAACTCCACTACTTACAGACAAGAAAAATCAATTTACCTGAATGCCATCAAGCAACTTGCTCATGCACCAGTAACTGTCAGCTTCTATGTTTTGCAGCACTTCTTCAGGCAGACTGGAAACATCAAAATTTTCCACTTCTTCTTCTTCTGTTTCAGGAAAAGAGAGAGAAAGACAAGTCAATGAAGTGCACAGAATAAATAAAGCAAGAATGAGGAAAATAATTGAAAACAAAGGCAGTCACCACTTATCTTCTAGTCAGAAACTTCAATGCACATTTACTTTAACAGGGACTAAATGAATCATTTATTGCTCAACTGTGTCATCTAATGGCTTTAAATGTTAATGAATACTTAATTTCTTGCAGACTGTGAAAATCTCAAATCACGCCTGGTTAACCAGAATTAATATATAATAAATTACTTTATTCTAAACATTTCACACCTGAAAGAGGATCAGAAGCACTTTGAGAGCCCTCAAGCTATGTAAGTACAATTCCTGAAGAAGATGACTGTGTTTGCATTATGCACAGAAAGTGCAAATATGTTGCCAGTCTTCACAGAAGAAAAAGCCCTGAAAAATACTTTTCAGAAAACCACTGAAATCTATTTAGAAAGCAAACTACAGCTTTTCAAGGAGGATTTGTTTTTCAGGCAAGCATTTGGGATTAGAAGGAAATCAGACAAAAGAAAACAGATTATTCCCACTCCCCACCCCCAAAGAAACTCTGTGATTCTCAACACTGGAAAAGCACAGAACTCAAATAACATCTAATTCATGAAAACTGAGTCTTCCACACAAGTGTGTATAAAGAAATTCACACTTCAACATGAACCAAAATTTTACACTGACTTTTTAAGGCATGTCATCTGAATTAATCCATTTTGAAAAGAAACAGAATGTGCTGTCCTGCCACCTAACTCCCAAAGTTCCCATACAGCTCCAGAAGAGAGTTTAACACAACCTGTGAAGGCTCGAGTAAATGCTGTAGCCTCCTTCTTGCTGCAGCTCACAGTGTCTTACTGGATCAAAATGAGTATCACAGAAGCATCTGTCCCAGCCCTGGTTTATTCTTAAGGAGAGGGAGTTTCCCCATATTTATATAAAATACAAACATATACTGAACTTTGTTCCCATTGAATGAAGTTTTCAGGCCCTCCTCCACTAAACATTTGCTGAAAGAATGAGATTACAACTACTTAAGACAATGTGTTGCTCTGCAAATTTTCTGTCTTGGAGCACCAATTTTTTCATGATACTGCTAGCACATTTCTGAATGAAAAGGTAGGTATAAACCACAGCACAACACAGTAACCCTTCTACACATGGGTATGAAAAGAAAACAAATTAAAAATATTTTTTATCTTCTTTCTCTCATCCTTCTTATCTCACCTTGTTTTTGTCTCTCTTTTTCAAAATCTACCATTTCACACTATATTCACACCAGGATTTAAACCAACAAAAAAGCTGAAGATACATATAACCATCTAAGGTGGGCATCTTCACCTCCCTTCACAGCCAACAAAGAAGAACAAGAAGTGATAGAGTGGTACCTGACTCGTTCCAAACTAGAAACAAATGAAACAGACAAATCACAAAAAAAATAATAATTGTTTCTCAGTATTAGCTATAGTTTGCTCTTAAAAAGATTGCCTCAGAATGCAGACCTCTAAACTGTGGAAGTCTAAACTTAGCTGAAATAAAACTTTAAACATCCACCAAAGGATTTGCCATCCTGTGACTGAACAACCTGCAAAAAGCTGTGAGAAAACCATGGCAGTTTGTGAAGGTTGGTTGAATAAAGCAACTGGGGCAGCAACAATACTTCAGCATTAATATTTCGGAAAAACTAGATTCTAGTTGCTTTAACAAAGATGGATTATCAAATTAGAATACCAATTTATCTTTCCCCAGAAAATACAATATAGCTTTTAAGAAATATCTTTCAGTGGTTCCAGTTACTGTTCATTAGAGGTACATTCCCCAGCACAAAGAGGAAGTCAGGACAGGCCTTTCTGAAAAGAACACAGGTCTGACATAAATTCACTACTCTTAGTAAAATTCTCATTTTTCCACAGGGAGTAACAACAATAAAAAACATTAGATATAGAAAGGCAAATATTATCAAGTTGTCTCTGCTCTAACTTGGCTAATCTTATAAAGCAACAGATAGAGATGGCTTTTGGGAATCTTTCTGCACTGAAAGAATCTGTAGTCCCCAATTATACTGTCACAGAACCACATGCTCAGCCCTTAGAGACATAAAAACAGCAGTTTTAGAAAGTACTTGTCCAGTTGTCTTGTTTTGTTTCTCCCCTCTGAAGAGATATCCAAGAACATTTCGTTTCTGTGGCTTAAACAGACTGATCTTTATCATTTTCATAAGCCTCTTAAACACAAAATAATTACTCAAGATCTTTTATACGTTCTTTAAATATATAAGCTACTTCTACACCAGTTTTCAATCCTATTGTGCTTCCAATGCATCCCTAAGTCATCTCTTGTAAAGTCAGATAATAAAGTTCTGAAATTAAAAAAAAAATCTAATTGTTTAAGACAACTCATTTGTATTTCTATTATACCCTAGCAGTATTTTCCCTGTGTAAAGCAATTGTGTCAAACTTTGGTTTAAAACTCTGCAACCAAGTATTTCAACAAAGATGTCTAATTACTTGGAGCTATATTAAAATATATTATCATTAAATCAGCTAAGGTGTATATTTTTGGATATACTAACTGGTACTTTTTGATTCAAATGTGGTGCACGATGAACAAGGAGCTACACTGTTTTAGCACCTAAGAACTATTCTAATAAAGATGGCACAGCATCACAAAAGCAAAGTCACAAACAAGCAGGTGCTCAGTGCTGTCCAATGGTTTCTGCTACACCAATTCACCTTAATTTGCTACACTTCACTGAGGAAGATCAAAACTTACACTGAATATCCAAAAGACCCTTTACAACAGTAAAACTGAAATTTAAAAAGGCCATCCTTTTTGACAATAAGCTCCAATTAAGGAACATTTGATTGGCAGAATGCTATGCAAAATCATAATCTACATATTTAACATTTATTCATTTATTTGGGTAGGCACATAGTGCAAAATGCTTCTTTTTCCATGAAGTTTTAAGGGGAAAAGCAATCCAGCTCTATGTTGCTCTCTCTTTTTTTTTTTTTTTTTCTTTTTCTTATTTGGATGAAGAAATAAACACACTAGAAAAGTTTAGAAAGAGAGAGTACAAGGGATTTCAGGAAAAACAATCGAAGCAAAAATAACAAAATAACCATTCCAAAAGTACATATGATATTATTTGTGCTTGAGAATATAATTGCAATTTCTGGTTTTAAAAAAGCATTAAATTTATATTCAATGAGTGAAGTCTGAAAGGACAGTAATATAAAGACTGAATAAAATATTATGGACAGAAATAGCAGGCCAGTGTGTGAAATATCAGGGGGAGAAAAATCACTGCCTAAAATTTCCCAATTATGAAGTGTTACAGAAACATTTCTCATTTTCTTCAGTTTCCTACGGAGATCTTTATCATGTTATCTATGCAGCTGTAAAAGACAGGAAAATAGTTGCCTGGGGGGAAACTGTTGTAGCGTGGAGTCTATGACATGCTGATCTGAATATGTGCGTTGCTGTAAGCATGGTATTAGCTGTTCTTTACTCATTCCCAGGGTATGCTTCTGAAACTTCCCACCATGCAAAAATACTAACTTTTCCTAAACAGCTTTAACTGGATCCACTCACAAAGGCAGAGACATTAGGATAAAATCAAAATTTAAAAAATGTTACTTAGAGCTACTTACAGATTTCGTTTTCCAGTGACAGTAGAAAATAAACATGCTAAACAGCTTGCCTCCCTTAAAAGTAGGCTTTAATTCAAGATTAAGCCTAATGGATGATTTTGATGGAAATTGCTCAGAATGTCAAAATTAAATTCACATCTGATCTCTGTCTTTTAGATGCAACTGATTTCTTCCAAATACTGCTGGAATTTTACCTTTTCAGTCCAGATCAGGGATAAAAACACATGCAACCAACAAAAGGGTAGCTTGAATTCAAAACTTTTCTAAACCTGTTACCAACACCAAAACTCTGTCTTTAGAAAGTGGGAAAAAATAAATATAACTTGATAGTGTTCATACTTCATTACACTAAGCAAGTTCCTACAAAAGATATCTTTATTAAATAAGGCATACATTCTCTCAAAGGAATTTTTTTAATGAAACAAACATTTAATTGTGTTATTAATGTTTTAGCGGTAGCTTTTTATCTTGAAATTGTTTCTCAACGCTCAGAATCAGCAAAACTCAGATAAATCCACTGGAGTGGTAGATAGGGGACAAAATGGATGGCAGGGTAAGAAAGGCCCAGTGCTGAGGCCCAAAACAGCCTGCACATTCAATAAATTATGATTGTTCTTTACATACACCCAATAAACAAATATTACAAAGAAACATTAGATCAGTTAATTATTTGAACATTTCAAAATTGGGGAGGATTTAGCACTAATTTGTGTAAATGCATAATGTATAAAAAGCATTACCATATACCTCAAGTCCAAATTATGTATCTCTTGCAGCAGTGCAAGGAAACCATTCTGACCACACATGCACAGGTGTTTGTTTGTATAAAGCTCACTTCACTGTAATCTACTTCAGATGTTGCATCTTCAGGGAGATCTAACATCAAAGTTACCATCCACGTATGCAAACTACAAAATCACACGCATATGATTGCATGCAGAGGTGCAGAGTAGTATTTCTGCAGCTACAAGTTCTTACATATTCCACTTCAAACTCAGTTTTCAAAAAGTCTTATGAAACAGCCATTCAGTCACTGCTGCACTAAGACAATGTTTCTCTAAAAAGATCAGGATATAATAGAGCATTTAAACGTAAATTCTTTCAGTAACAATTGCCTAATTAAATATGTATATTACCATATCAATATCTCTCATTGAAAAAGTTCCAGTTACATATTAATCTTGATAGAAATAGCTCTTGAGCTATTAAGGCTGAATCACTAAAGTAAAACCTTCCCTTTCTTCATGGTACTGCAGACACAAAGGAAAAAATTTTAAGTAAGTTTAATCAATCTCATAAGGCTTAGGTAAACATGACCTTACTGCATTTCAAATATTCTCCTATAACCAGTCATGTTCTCACACACGATATATTGATGACTTGTCTATTTTAACACTGCTAATAATCTTACATTTGTTTTCAATTGATCTTCCACAATTTCCTTCAGATGCAACAGGAAGCAAGATAAATATCTTTATACATCAGTATAAGAATGGTGTTTCAAGCATTAATCATTATATTTTATTAATATGAATTCTCTAAATAATTTTACTGCACATGGCAACTGTTACAATCTTGTGTGACCTGGCAAGCAAGGTAAATCATCCTGTCCAAAAACACCACAAACTTGATCACGTGGACTGAATTTTTACACTCATCAAAATTAATGTATGACCCTGAAAGTACTCTCAATTTGCTCTATCACAAAAGAGTAGATAGTTCATATACTTTTTCTCTAATTCCAGATTCTGTATGAAATCATTCAGAGACTTTCTTTAGTGGGTCTACATTGCTTGCCAGTAAGACCTTTTCTACCCAGGCTTTTTCTTGGCTAGATTTTAATGGCAAGTGTATTTTTTCCCTCCACACTAAATAATCCTGAATGTGCCCTAAATTCATATTCATAACCCACTGCACATATCTACACAAAAAAAGACCTGTTTTTAAGGATGATAGATTTATTTGAAAAGTGGAAATTCTCAGCTCATGTTGCAAATAAAACAAAAGACGTTGGTTCCTCATAGGCTGCAGACTGAGGTTACTGCTTCACAAGTCAGACAGGAGGAAGATGAAAAGTATCTTTTCTACTTCAAAAGCTCTATGACCAGAACAGGGTACAAAGGAGAATTAAGTAAACATGGTGGTACCAAAAGGTTTTTATCCACAGAACTTGCATAATGCCAAATACAATACAGGGAACCTCTTCCACATAGGTGAGAAATCGGCCAGTAAAAGCAGTTTGAAATTACAGTAACGAGTATAAGCCACATCCTTGGGCATGACACTAATCTGAAACAGGAGCTTTCAAAGTGTGTAAGATGGCAACTCTTCTTAAAAATGGATTTCAGCAACAATGAACACAATGCTCAGCACAAATTCTTCTCAGAGAACTCACTTCAATAGGTCTGCTGCTGTCAACCAAAACAGCTTGCAAGGGAGAAGCTGTGCATGTGACACCAAATTACAGGACTCGTAATTAGTAACCAGTATGCATGATGAGCACAGGATGCTGATGAGTATTTTCTTAGAATGCCTCATAACAGAACTACCTGAGAAATCCAAAAGGTGCTTGGAGAATAGGAAATGAAAGATTAAAGGTTGAACGTGTCTCCCACACTGCATTTTTAATTAACTAGTTTGTGCTTATCGTTTAATATTTTAAAGCATCAACACGCATATCCACAAACACACAGAGACAAAACACCGAGTGTGGGACGAGAGCAAACCATAGCACAGTCAAACAAGTCTAAAGCAAACCTCAGAAACACAGGCCTTCCCTGTCTTCATGTATGGGATTGATTAGAGAGTTATTTCAGAACTATCACTCTAGCACTGGAAAAGTCTTCAAAAAGAATCTGTGAATTAATGTAGATTTGAAAAACAACGATTTATTGGAGACGGAAAAATATCAACTGCACTAAAGGCTACCATGTATTTAAAAGATAAAGAAACTAGTATATATATCTGCATATTCAAAGGTGAATTTTAAAAGTACTGAAAATTAATACTTCTTAACTGAAACTATAAAAAAAAGGAAAAAGCAAAAAAAAGAAACTGTCTTGCATGTAACTACTTAAAAATAGAAAGCTGGCAAAGAGAACTCATTTGAACAATCCCATACACAGCACTATGTTTAATATATTACCCGGATAACTTAAAACGCCGAAAGGTTCAACTCTAACTTGGGTAAATAAAAAAGCAACGCAAATTATCCAAAAACTTGTATGTAAATATAAAAACTTCCCAAAAATCAGTAATTTTTCTGTGACAGAAGGCTGAAAAATTTGCCTTCTGTCAAAAATTTGTCAGGTAATTTACTATTTACATTTGACCATAACTCTATGTAAGATAACTTCACTTACTCATGAAGCAATTTTATTTTAACCCATTAATGTCATTGAATGGTACAACAAAATAAGTTCTCAAAGAAAACCGGACAGCAGAGGAAACAACTGTCCTTCAGTGACATCGTTCCCACATGTCTGAGACAGCAGCAGTTTGCTGCAACCCACACTGTGCAATATCCATCAATTTTCTTAACCAAAAATACATGCTTCCTTACTTTGTAATCTCCCGCATCATTCTCAGCTAATAAGAAATCCACCTTACAGATTTCTTGCCTTATTTACAACAGAAATTAAGTACCATCCATTACTTCCACTTTTTAGCACAAACTGCAAATACTGAATTTGAAGAAGCATTATTTGAAGACAATGCGCTCTGCAGGAAACGCTACTTCTTATATTGCTTAATTGCTGAAGGTATTCCTTAACTACCTTAATCTGCAGTGATTTACACTTTCCTAATGAAACTGCTACATATGCTTCTGAAGCAAAAGTGCCACAAGGCTTGCTTCATTCATGAAATTCAAACATATTTTTACATTTGTGTACGTATTTATTTATTGTCAAGATAAAGAAATAATCAAACCTCAAGGAAAAAAAAAGGCCTGCTCTATCTGTTCAAAAATAGTAGTATGAGCTCTAATTTTCTTCAGCAATGTTACTGTTAGAAAGGTAGTTGTCTGTAAATTTCACTCATATTGCAGTAAAATTTTATCTCATAATTAACTAAAGATGCAATATGTAAATCAGTTCACAAATGCTTTTGATGAGAACAATTCATTAGCCAATTTTTTAAATATACTGGGTTTTGCCAAAATGAATGTGCTATAAAACCATTAAGTACTTTCTGCTCTTACGAAATAATGCAATGAAAGCCTACAAAAGAAAAATCGTTTTGCAAAAAGACCTTTCTTCCTTTTTTATGTTATTGTTTTTAAATACTTTATTTTTCACTTCTGCTTTATAAATTTGCTTTCCACAGCTTGAAGTAAAAATCAGATTTCTCAAATAAAAAACAAGCAAAATATCACCATACTAATAGAAAACCCAATGACTTTATTACCATTATGATTAAAAAAGGTTTGCATTTAAACTACTATCAAAGCCAACACAAACAATTTTCAGCACACAATCTTCTGACAAATTCATCTGTATTGGTTTGATATCTATAAATCGTTAATTAACAATATATCTCATTGAAAATAAGGCCCAAAAAATCTTCTTCAATTCTGTTTAAAGCAGTGATTCACTTAATTTGAATATCTTTTCTGAGATCTTCAGCTGCTACTGATCAATGCAATAGGATTGGAACATTACGCTTCTGGCATTTGTAAAGCACGATGTCATTGCTTAAGCAACTTCTTTAGCTTTTCTTCACACAAGTTACTCCATAATAAACACAAAAAGTTGTGATATTTGGATGTCAAATGCCACTTTCAATGGCATAAAAACCATTTAAGTAATTTCCCAGTCTGTTAGAAAGCATGCTTGAGAAGACTTAGATCTGAAAGCATAACCACCTCTGTGCCACTTCACTATAGAAAGATGATCATTAATTATAACTACACTGAGACGCTGGGGAGAAGAGAAACAAGAATGCAGAAGCCAAAACTAAAATATGCTGCTCCCTTTGGAATACGTCTCTCCCATAGTTACATTAATTGCAATTAACTTTCTTCTTCACAATTCTTTCATTTTTATACCTGAAGAAATCTTTTGGTTTCTCTTCAATTTCACTTTACTGCTTCTACCATTATCTAAGATATCGTTTTCCATTTATTCCCATAACCCAGCAATTCCAGTCTGTAGTTTCCAACAGAATATCTTTCACTAAAGTGTCATGACTCCTATGAGTCTATTAGTTTCTTTATTGCCTTCAAAAGGACCATGTAAACCACAAAATGTATTTCAAACTTGAGAAATGCATTGTTTTTTACACTAAAATTTATATTATAAAATTAATTTCATTTTTAAAATACTGAGTATGTGCATTAAGCATCATGAAATAACACGTGTTCTTTAGACAGATACATTTGAAAATTTAGAAACACATATATAGATGCAAAACAAACTTTAAAAGCAGGCAATTAAAATCCACATTTTCCTATGAAGTAAAAGAGGAGTTTCATTGACAGATTTCTTTTCATATATACGTGGGGAATAAAAATTCTTTTTCTTCAAGTTCTTTCTAGTATACATCACAGAAGAAAAAAAAAAACCAAATTTCAATAATACAAAAAGACTGATCTAAGTTAGCTGAAAACCTCAAATCAATAGAAAGGCTAGATCTGACTTATTTATTCTGATTACTTATAATGGAAGATTGATTAGTCCCACTTGACCTTGGAAATTTTTTATTAATTTAGAGATTTCTTCTATTTATTTCTTCTAGAAAAATTCAAAAGAACACCTCTGACTTTAACCATAAGGCATGGTTTGGAAAGTTCTTCACAAGAAACATCTAAGCAAAAAATCCACATACATCTCCTGCTATGAGGTGGTATTTCATAGGTTCCATCAAACCTCTGTAAGATTTCTTGACTCTTTGATAGACTTCCTGGCACTGGTATAATTGAAATTTTTATTAGTAATTTTCAAGTCCCTACTTGGCTTTTCCTCGAAAGTGTAAAACCATGACAGTCACCTAAAAGATGAGCTTTACATGGGCTTGAACTCCTCAGCTGCTTTTCAAAAAAGTATTCACAACACAGCTTTACCACAAAAAATAAGTGGCAGCTGGGCCATACACTGTAGTATACTGATCAGTATGCTCAAGACACACTTCGACACACTTCGATATGACATGGAAGCATGCAACAAAGATCTAAACCAAAAACAAACTAACTAAAATAAAGGTCAACCCAAAACACTAAATTCCATCTACAGAGGCGTCCACTCACAAAAATGGGGAGTGCAGTACAACAAACAAGAAGAAGCTGTAAATGTAAGGAAATATAATCCAATTATTTTTGCTCTAACATCGATAAGAAATCTTTGTATTGTTAGGAACAATAGGAAGATGATTGTAATCTGACACCTACAGATATAGTCAAAAAAAATTTTTGTAAACTGGCAGTTGCCAATTTTTCAGTTACTATCTTATGACACCAAAGATTAAAAATTTTCATTTAATTCCCTACTTCACAGGAAAGCCAGTCATATACTGCAACATCCTTAAGAAAAGAACATTTAATTTAAACAGTGGTACACTGAAGCAATTACAGGCCTCAGAAATCGTTAGGTCTGAAAAATTCTCTGCCCAATACTTACTCTAATCTTTGAGAAAGTAGGTGTTTGCTTCTTCCATACTTGCTGTTAAAGCTTTTCTCCACAGCCAATCTTTCTTAATCCCTTTAGATACTCTTTTTAAGCTTGTAAGTCAAACACATCAAAAAATGCAGCAACCGTTGCTACACTTTTCAATAAAAATATGGTAATTATGTATGATACTGTTTTGAAACGTATTTAGGTAGGTAAAACTGACAGGTTTCAGAGTCAGAGCACAGAAACTTCATAGGTAGATGCTATTCTGAAAAAAGAATCTTCTAATATGACAAGTCTGAACTACTCAGATATTTTCTTCTTAAGTGCACAGAAGTTCTCTTATCCAAAGTCCAACAAAAATAATGTTGACATTTGTGGAAAAAAACCCCAGAAAGCTGGGGGTTTTTTTGCCCTTTTTTAAACATATTTTCCCCCTTCCCTCCCCCAAAGAAAAGTTACTTTTTAATATAACCACTTTCCTATGAAGTTATACTCACAAAAAATCAATTAACTGTTTAACTTTAAAATACCTGAGTAACCTCTAATGCAGTCTTTAGTACAAATCCACCACTTTCCATTTTGTTTAACTTTTCTATTCCTCTTATTACCATATTTTATTTGACTCAAAACAAGAGTGAGGAATAGTGTTTTAAAACAGCTGAAAGCATCTTTCTTTTTACACTTCCTTGTTTATAAAAATTGGACCAAATTGTATCAGATACACAAATCAGGGAGGTAACACCAAAGAACTCAGGACAAACATATCACTAAGGTTTGTTTAAGGGCATTATGAAAGAGAGAAACTTCATAAAACTCTAGTAAATGCACACAACTGTGACAGCTGTTCTTTTTCCCTTATCATCCAAACTTGAATTTTGATTGTGACTGAAGTATGAAAGAATAAATTCAACAGAGAAGTTAAGTTAGTAATAGGAATGAAGTCTTAGTACTTTATTTTTCAGAAGTGGTGGGTTTCGGGTTTTATCCTTCTGTAAGTTTTATGACTTAAAACAGTGTTGGTTTCATGAACTGGATTCTGGTAACTCTACTAAAATACAAAATTGCACAAATCTTAAGTTTTACACCAACATGATGACAGATCACCTGTTAATGATTTTTTTCTTCATGCAAAGCTATCTTTCATAAATTCTTTAAATACTGAGTTTTTTCATTCAGTATCAACATTCAAGAATTTATCATTATATATTAGTTATATAGATTGTCCTTTCTTTGAAGATAATTTAAAATTTAAAAAATTTGAAAGTCTAATAGACCTTAAAATTTCAGGTGTTAAGGGAGGTTGGGGTGGTTTTTTTGCTTTGTTTTGAACACACACTCATAAGAGACTATGAGCAATTAATACCATTACTCAAAATACTGATTTTCTCTCATATACAAAGCTAAAAATAACAGGCAATTAAGCAGTTGGATATACTTAAGATAATCTTAGTGTCTCTTTTTCACTTCTGACAGCTATGGTTAACAACAGCCAGAGAATTCTAACTTTAATTAGGCTTATTCTACTGCAAATAGATAGAAACCTTTTTTTAAAATTATCCACAAAAAGAGTTGAATTACATATTTTTCTCCTGAAAGATAGTGAAGAGGTACATCCTACTTTGTCACCTAATACATCCTTATTATTTAAGTATCCAGGGCTTATACTATTCTATGTCTGTAATCAAACCGAAGAAGATATCACAGCCCACACTTTATTTAAGCTTGTAATATGTGCCAGTTCATAACAAGAATTTTCATTTCACAGTTTGTGTGGTTAACTGAATGGATTTTCAAGAAATTCATTTTGTTTCAGTGGAGATCATAAAGATTTCTAGAGTTACTTTCTCCATTGCATCAGTATGATAGGACTTCAAACACTTTGATAACTGAGAACTACAAAACTACTTAAAATAAAAGTCAGATAACAGAAAATATGACAGAATTAACATAATAAAAAGTCTACATATGAAAAGCAGAGGAAGGGGGCGATGCCCAAGACTACTGGATGCAACAATGCATCTAACATTTCAGATCAACTATTCTAATTAGCTCAGAAATCAGACAGCTTATTAGAACCAAATAAAAATTGAAACAGAGAAGAACTGATTTTGTAAAACCGCACCATCTGTAGTAAATTAAGGTCATTCAAAACAGTACTAGGAAGCAAAATAATAGAAAAGCAGATTGCCATATCCTATCTGTCTGTTGCACTCCCTAACTGCTAAGCAAAAGGTAAGTGTAACACAAATTCTTATCATGAGCATGTGTTATTACACAACTAAAGCAGTCTCTGTGCTAGCTGGCACTAAACAGACCTTTGATTCTCCCTTCTTCCCTAACATACTCCTATCCCTATCAGCACTCCTGTTCTTCTCTGATTCTCAAGATGAGTGTAGAAAGTTGAATTTTTCAGTTTATTATGGGCCTAGCTTCCAGCCAGTTTAATTGTGCCCAAGGAAAGCCAACACAGACCAAAAAGCAAAGACAGGAATGCACATTTTGGGTTGGAAAAGAAAAAGCAAAGCCACCTGTTTTGATAGCAGAAAGCCCTGCTTTACCTGTCATCTCAGCACACAGCAAGCAAACCCTTTTCTGACCAACTCAACCTAATCTGGAAATACTCAAATATGCGGCTCCACTGTGAAGTTTAAGGAATAATGAAATGAAGCTAGTACAGGCAGGCTACACTGACCTCTTGAAACAGCAAATGGGATCTGGAAAAAGATCCTACAGCACATAAGAATCTGGTTCACACTGTTCCAAGCCCTCACAGGGAATCAAATATATTAATAAGTAAAATAAATGCAGCAATATACTACTACCCAACTACACTCTACAGATGCTTGTAGTTATATGCTCAGCTGCTCATTATTAACACCTTCTCTCAAGGTTATTACATTCCAAAATATGTCAAAATTGGGTTGGTGCAATTAGCCAAAATCCACTAAGTAAGTAAATCACCTAATTTTTATCAAAGCTAACTGAGAGCACTTATGCAAACAGATCCACTCATATAGTTGATACTAAATGCCACCACAAACTTCCAGTAGGTTAAGCAACTAGGGGGAACAGTAGGGAATAAACTGTCACTATCAAGTCACACACAAACTGTACATCTGAGTAAAGCTTAACTACATTCATTAGGACTTTTACACTATTATAACTACATTAAAAATAATCCTTAAATTAAATAGTTTTATAACTCTAAGCCAGAACAAAGTGCTCACTACAGAATTAGTCAAACTACAACTAAAAATTAATATTCCAACAAGTCATGATAAAAGATAAAAGATGGATTTGTCCAGATAAATAATTAAAATAAATATCTGAACACAAAATAAGAGGATCAAAAGATTAAAAGAAATTTATAGTTCACTGGTTCCTATTAATCAATTCTCTCCATCACACAAGTTCTGCCATATATTTGTCGTTTTTAATGCTCCCTTATTCCCTAACCCCCCAAAAACTAAGCATGAGATGTCATCTAAATACTGTCCACATTTTCCTTAGTTCTGTTTGGAATGCCTCCAACTATCTTGCTTTATGAATCAACCCTAAACAGAACAGTATATCATGGCAAGCACTGCTAGCTGACAAACAATTCAGTGCTAGTTATTTTCACCTGGATAATCCCACTGGATTAAAATCAATAAAAGGATGTAAAATAGTAAGATTTCTTTACCCAATTTGGCCTGAAAAACTATATTATATATTAATAAAGACAATTGCTCAGACATTGTGAATAATTAATTTTTTGTTAAGTGAGACATACATAAAAACAAATTAACAATTTAAAAGTATAATCTGTCCAAAGTAAATTACATGAAGGAACTTCAGGTTTTTTTCAAAAACTACAACTCAAAAATACTTAATGGAAAAAATTTCTAACTGCTTTCCCACTGCAGTCAAAATCAGTCCTGCCTCACAGCACAGAACACTCGCACAGAAGTACCAAGTCGTCTGTGGATGGGCTCAACACAGATTTCTGCTTACTTCTGGACCTTTTCCATGGTTCAAAGCAGGAATCAGCAATCTGTAAAACCAAATTCAAATACTGTGTATCTTACTCATTACAGTCCTCCCTCTCTTCAGCTACCCTGCAGCACTTAGAAAATACTTTCACTGACCCACACAGCAACAAGGGGAGAATGGGGCAACATAGCCATGTGTATATATACACTGAGTGTTTAATAATATGTGAGAAAGCAAAGAGTGAATCAAAGAGAACTGACAGGTAAATAAAAAGACTCAGGTCACCAAGCTCCTGTGTGTATTGCAGCTCTATTTCAGAGGAATGAATATGATATTTTCTGGACATATGTAGGTGTAATTGGCTTTTCAGTATTTTCAAGTCTTGAATTTAACAGCTTTGTGTAAGATTTCTTCACTCTTTGCTCACCCAAATCACACAGAAAACAATATTCCATTTAATTATCAAAGAATATTTCATAGAATATTGAGAATATTGCTTATGTTTATGATAACCTGAGTCAATTTTCCTGATGTCAGGAGTATTACTATAAAATTATGGAAATATTAAGAAACAGCAGTGAAATATACCTTTGCATATGGAAACTACACTATTGGCAATTTGCATTAAGGAGAAAAAATTTAATGTGATCAAATGGAACTTGTGGTATGGAATTTTCATATGACAGAAAAGTGATTTAAATTATTTTGAACAGTTTTTCCATACAAACATTAAAAGGGTTCTAAAAAAAACATTTATTTTCTTAATACTTTTACAACATGCAGAAAAACATTAAAACATCAATTATGCTTCATGTCCCTGCTTTTATGCAAATTAATTTTGTGTTTCATAAATCATCTCAAAAAAATGTGTAAATAAAAACATAATAACACAATATTGTGCAAAACCTTGTATTTATTTAAAGAAAAGCATGAAAACAGTAGAAGTTTATTACAAAGTTTAATGCCAAAATTGAAAGAAAAGTTCAAGAGCATACTACAATTGCAAACAAAATCTTTGCATCTCTCTCAAAATGAAGAAATCTCTCAGATTTCAGAACACTCAGTCCTGGGAAGTTTTCCAAAATTTCTTTCTTAGTAAATCAGGAAAATGGAGAAACTTGAAGGGCCTGGGAAAAGGAAAAGCATCCAATTAATCCAGTTATAGCTCTTTGTTCTACTTTATAAAAACAATTTGTCATCCTTCAGTTCCAGTTTTCTAAGGAGAATAAGTACAAATATGTTACATCTTTTCCATTTTCTCTCCTCAAAACCTCAATGTACAAGTCCTTTTCATAATTCTCCAAGGACTACTGAATTGGTGGAACTGGGTAATACGCATGCTAAACAAAATTTTACTTTATAACCCTGCAAGTATGAAGAAAAGCAGTTCCTTAAAGTCAGTGGGTTAATACTCTTTGCTCTCTGGCTTCCTGTCTAACCATTCACAAAATTCAGTTTTACGTACATTCCAAACAGATCTACTTATTGCACAAAAATTATAACTCTCCTAAAAAAAAAAAATCTCTGCTTCACCAACAATTTTTCATATTTTATAAACACTGAGGAATTACCTCAGATATGGCCACGATAAAATGCTCTGAAACTTCACTCCAATTATACAATGAAAATAACCATTTTGGATCCAGTACTCAAACTGTGGGGGAAAAAACCCCAAAATTGATACTTTTAAATACAATTATTCACTGTTGAAAAGGAGTAAAAGAAGGCAAAAATGAGACTGCCTACCGGTTATAATGGCAGGAAGACTTCCTGTACCATATGAGAGGGAATGGAAAGAACAGTAAGCAAGGGAGATAAAGACAGATGGAGGCTTTTCAGGACTGAAGAACCTTTCTCTCTCTACTTTTACACATAGTAAAAGTAGTCTGGGAATACATCCTATCCCATTTCCACTACGATTTAGGCCTAGATTAATTATCTCCTAAAGACTCAGCAGTATCAATTTAAAAAACACCAGGTATCAGAGATTTCATTTAATGCCTTCTACAAAAGGATTTAAGATGACAAGAAAAAGTACTTACATGGATAAGATCTCTTTTCAAAGTTTTCAGTTCATGAGTTCTTGTAAGCATCATCAACTTGTCTCAGGTTCCTCTATTTCAAGAAGATTGCAGACAATGTCTCAATCGCCATTCCAGTCTTCAGCAGCCTCATTTTTCTTGCCATTCTTTATCCAACATAAAATGACCAAGTGGTACAATGGTGTTCATTTTCTGCCCTTGATTTCCTACTAACTCCTAATTTTCCCTTGATCCAATACTGCTAGGGGTTTTAAAATTATTTCATACAGCTACTTAGCAACAGTCTGACATGCATCCTCATTATGGTGGTACTTCTCTGAAACTTTCATCTCTCTGGACAGTGAAAAAATCTAGGTCCAATCTGGGGTTTAAGATATACACACAAGCCCAGTGAACAATGATGTACTGGAATGTCAGATAAAGTGAAATGTGGGTGAGCAAGAGACCACAAGTACCTGTGCAGCACAACTTGAAACTTGGAAACAAAGTAGCTCTACAGGAACTCAGGGCAAGAGGAAGGTGTACAGAGAGCACATCTGTGGCAACTTGCAATAAGATTTGCAATCCAGTGTAAAATCTCCTTGTCCACCGTAAGTCCACAGACAGTAAGCAGTCACATGGTATATCTTATCTCATTAATAAAAACACCTCTGGTGCATTCACCGGGATGAGACTCATTTTGACACAAATTAACATGCTACAAATACACAGGGCTTTCAGGAAAACTGCCCTGACAGTAACTAGCATTTGTTCTGACATGTTACAACACTATGCCGCTACAACACTATGCCGCTATGTTATGCAGGAGGGTAGAAGTAAGCACAGAGTAGTTTCCCCACACCTCTAGTCTTTGGATTTCTAAAGAGGCTGTTATAATACGACAAAGTAAGATTAAAGACCTCTAGCATTTTTCAAGAGGAGGAAAAATTTTAAAAAAATATTGAGAATAACACACACAATCACCTGGTATAAGAAACCTAAAATTTCAATTCCTCCTTCACATAATTTAGACCAGAAATTCAAAACTGAAACTACTGTATTCCAACAGGGACCAGTATACACCCCCTCTACAATTTTCTTTAATTACGGTTTTGCCTCTCCTGGCTTGGTTTGACAATCAAGATTTATCTCGCTGAAAATGTTACAGCATTCTGCTTTTATTGCAGAGTGGGGAACTAATGAGACATTACCAGATTGGACTTTCATCATACTTACACTGATGGAAAGTTTGAAAGAATGTCCTGAACATTTAACTTACTGAATTCCTATATTCAATCACTCAATATATTCTACATGTGTGAATCTATGTGCTAAAATTAGGTACCTCAATCCATACTAAACCATCAAAATATCTATGACTTCAGCCCATATATTTAGACCCAAAAACCTACTTCATGGCATTTAGATTTAAAAGAGAAGCAAATTAGCATTTCCATCCATGTCATTTGTATCTTCAGAAGTTCTTTAACGCTTTTCCTAACAGTTTGCAGATGTCTTCAGCAGAGAAAAAAAAACTCCCATCACTAGAATAACTATGTCACACAGCTGTTATGCAAGATTAAGGATTAAGGGCTCTGTCAGTTGTCATAAAGTTAAAATAAACATGGTTTTCTTCCCACCAAAATATTTGACAAAACTGCAAATGTGTTTAAACATTTCTAGGAGGTACCACCAGATGATCTAATCAGCACAGATTTATTATCAATGGCATTGTTAAGCATAAGAATTTATTATTCATACTTAATAATTCTTCAGGATTTTCTCTTTTTTTAACTATAGAAAGAAACTAAAACAAAAGCATCACTTTAAACTGTATACATTAAGACCCAAATAACTCAGAACTGCAGCAAAAAAGGTTTCAGTTAAATTGAGAAAAATACAAAAATCAATAACGCAAAGATAGCAATAAATAAAGCTATTTAATGTATAAACCAATATTCATGCCAAATCAAAAAATGAGATCCAGAGTAAAAATCCAAAGTAAATACAGAGTATTACTGAAGTAAATACACTAGTAGTTTAAACATTTTTGACAGGAAAATTCTGCAATTCTGCATTTAATTCTATATAAATTACTAAAGCACAATTCACAGTGTTAGTTTTGAAACCTATCATTTCATTACAGGATTTCTGACGTACTTCGTAAATGCAATGGCCCCATTTCATTTATTCATTCTAACTTGAGTGCATCACTCAGTGTAACGTGAATATATTAGAAAAATTCAAATCAAAAAGCTATTTAAAGAAAATCTTTGAAAGTTTTTATACGTCCCTGGGGGAAATAACTGCTGTTAGCACTTGGCCATGACCACCATTATATTGAAAAAAAACCAAAAAACAAAAACCTTCATTTTGCTGTTTTTCTTATGATACAGATCCTAGTTTTTAAATGAGCTTTCAGGATACAGTTTTCTAAACTTCGTACATTTCCCCCAACTATCTTTTACGGTTGAAAGTTTTCAAGTTTTGTCTTTCTTCACCAAACACTTACTGGAAGAGCTATGCTCTCCAATATGAAAATCCTGACAAAGTAGCAAATACATTAACAATCACCAGGGTCTCCAAATGTAAGTTGGTAGTAAAGACAAACTTATTTACCATATTAATTAAATGGCCTATTTAACATGGATATCAATTCTCTAATCACATCTCATTTGAACTTCTTATTTCAATTAGCAACCCTAAAGTCTACTAGAGACCCTACTGTTCTAGGATCATTAAGAACATTTTCATTATCTGTCAAATGAGAGAGTAAAAGGCAGAAACTGCAAATACTCTCAGGAGTAGGCCTCTACCCTACTTAAGAGATGATTAGGGAGAAAGCAGCAGTAGTTCTCATTAGTTGCTTAGCAATGAAATGTCCCCCCCATGAAACAAGAAATGAACAAAGCAACAGAGGTGTTGCCATGCAAATGAGTAAATGGATAGTATATCCTCCACTCAAGGATAATCTGCCCTTCATTAAAACTAATCAATCTGGATTCATACACCAATGGATATCTTGCACAGAGAAGGTAGGAAGAATCCACTGTATGCAGCTCCACTGAAGTAGCCAGACAATGCATTGCTCAAGTTTACATACACAAGACCTACATTTTCACTGTGTGTGTGTGTACGACAAACACAAGTACAAGGAAAACAGTTTTCTCTCAAGTACGATTAACACTGTCATTTTTTCTGTTAAACCTTACCTTTTATATCCATAGTTATACCCAAGTTATTAATGAATTATTGTTAATAGTCATTCTCTTAATGCTTACAATTTAAATACAAATCTGTAAATTTAAGATTTAACCCACATCTAAGTTGTTTATGTTTTCAAAAGTATACTTGCACATAAAGCCACAAATTCAACACAAATGGAGTTGACACTACTATAGTTACTAACATTGAAAGCCACAAAAGAGCAGAGTTCTTAACCAGAGAAATTTGATTACTGTTGCCTTAATTTTCAGATCCTAATTCCAGGATGCCATTATTGCAGTTACAGATGCAGTTTAATAGGTTCCCTTTATTTTAATTTCCCCACAACTCATTAAAAAATAACTATGTTTCATGGGTTACTTTTTTTTCGGTTTAGTGGTTTTCTCCTGTGGAGCAGGTATTGTAGGGTTTTTTGTTTTGCTTTCTTGTTTTGCTGCTGTTTTCCGGTTCATATGTATAAAGTTTTCACAAAAAATGTGAATTAGAAGAGAAAGGGAAAATAAAATAGTGAACACTTCTTAAGTAAAAATCAAGATGATTCCTGAACTCCACTGACTACTTAAACAAAATCTGGTTGCTTCTCAGTATATATTTAAAGCAATACAGATTTATAATTACAAACATTTATGATAAAATTAATGTATAAAGCATGTATAATGTATAAAATTATGCTTTGATTAGCTCATCCAAACTGTTAGTCAGATTAAAATGAAAATGATGTTTCAAAATCAATATCAACTCATAATTCAGTATTAAGACAAATCTTACCTATATATTCACAAACGAAGACTACAAAAAAAGGAGTAACAAGATCATTTATGCCCTGAACATATCCACTGGCTGGATGACGTATTGCCCAGATAAACAAAATTCTTTCAAAGATCTGAAAAAGAGTTAAAAGAAACTATCAGGTAATTTAACAAGTGATAAGCACATTTTAAACAAGACACTTGAAAATTATCCTAGTATCATAAAATCATAGAATATCCTGAGTAGGAAGGGACCCATCAGGATCACCAAGTTCAACTCCTGGCCCTGCACAGGACGCCCCAACAATCACACCATGTGCCTGAGAGCATTGTCCAAACACCCTTGAACTCTGTCACGCTGGTGCTGTGACCACTTTCCTGAGGAGCCTGTTCCAATGCTAAATCACTCTGAGTGAAAAACCTTTTCCTGATATCCAGCCTAAACCTCCCCTGACCCAGCCTCATGCCATTTCTTTGAGGCCTGTCACTGATCACAACAGTGAAGAGATCGGTACCAGCTGCTCTGCTTCCCCTCATGAGGATGTTGAAAATCTAGTATTATGGATTTAAGTAGTATAAAACCCATGCATACCAAAGTTTAACTGAACACTGGTAACTAACTCCCAGTGCTATGTAAGCTTCTCAGTTCTTCAAAAGGAAGCATTTTCAGGGTATTAGCACATGTTAAAACCAACCTAGTATATAACTCAGTTACAGTAGTTAATACAAAGTAGCACTTATTCACTGGAGCTTTTCCAGTAATATAAAATTCTTCTTTTCTCAAGGGAAAGAAATATGAAATGATCTTCACATGATTCTTCATCTCTTTGAAAGAAGCTTTCTACTAATGCATTATTCTATTTATTCCTAAGTAAATGAAAGAAGGACTTGGTATAGTTGAGATTTTTTAATAACATGCCCATAAAAAGAGATTCCATAACAGTTAAGTTTGCCTAATACTGCAGAAGTCTGTATACTGGTTGATAAAAAATCTGAAACAATCAGGAAATGTAGAACTAAGGCAACTGCCTGCCATATCACAGAACCTCACCCCCTTAACTCTGTAAACTGAAGCTTGCTTAGCATCTCCAAAAGCTCATGCAGCCAGAACATCTCTCAGAATAAAGAGCAGAGAAATCTGAGAATTTTTCTCTGACGCCATTTAGGTCTGTGACATGCTGTATTTCTCAAATATTTGCTTCTGAACATATGATGTGCCTTTGAAAGGCTGCAAATAAGCAGCAGAGTGAAAGCTGCTACATGCTTTGTCAAAACTATAGATATATATCATCTTTTGAAACAAAAGAATGGCTGCTCATTCATGAAATCACAAACTATGTTGCTCTTCAGATCTGGCCTGAATACAGAAAAAAAGGAGACACTTTGGAAGGATCCCACAGATTGTGCAGTTTCCTGCAACCTCAGAAGCCAATGAAGGCTCATCAGGCTTTAAAGAAAGCCATAAAAGACCTGCCCTGAAAGGATGCAATAGGCAGAGGAAGTTTATCTATGAAGTCAGGGTTATTTATATTCAATCTCACTTTAAGTTTTTGTTAGATTAAGAAGTTCATTGTTTTAATTCCACTTTAAATAAAATCTTATTATTTAGTTTAAAAGTCCTCTTGCAGTCTTTTTTATGTAAGGAAAGGTCTCAGCATAAAGGATTCACATCCTGTGCTTGAAGGTCTCATCACAGGCTTCCACGTAAGTTACCTGAAGCTGAAACATATTTGCACCTTTTGTTTTGAAGTCCCAAATATCAACATCTATCCTTCTCCTACAGGCTTTCTTTTGAGAGTCAACTGTCCTCCAGGTTTTATGTTTCCCTGGCTAAAAGTTCACAGAACAGGGGAGACAGTCAACAACAGTAGGTATAAAAAGTTTTGGTGGCACTGAAAAACAAGCCTTAAGGCAGCTCACGTCTGGTCCATTACAACTACAACTGAGATTCAGTTTTTGCTCAGTGTGATTTCAGAGATTAGGCAGAAAGGAAAGTATTCATTAGCAAATTCTCCACAGAAGCCTCTTGTTTCCATTAGCCAAGATGCTTATTCCATTAGCTACAAATTCTTGGTGCTAGTTCTGTCACCTCATGCTTTTTAACATGCATTGCATATCAAACTGAAAAAATACCAATCTCTGCCGTTAAGCAATAGCCAGTGGTGTTTCACTGTCTATCAATAACTACATAAAGATTTTACACTCTGCAATTTACAACTTGCTTTTACATTTTACATAATTATACCCTTATGAAATTACAGTTGTTTATGTAATACTTTTACTATTATTGGAAACCTGCCAATCTAGCAAGGTTAGCTAGCTCACAGCCACCCTTCCTGCTTCTGTCCATTGCCCCTTCTACTTTCAGCAACAGTAGTTTCTCCATATTATTGGAGCTATCATTCTGTGTTTCACTTCAGAAAAAGGATATGTTTAACATACTGCAAATACAAGTAACTTTCTCAAAAAACAAGTATCAGAGCTGACTAGAGAAACCTATCTAAATAGCAATTGCAGAATGCAGAACAGGGTTATGCACTAGGCTAAACAAAAAACTCATGGTGTGATGGAGTTACAAAATATGTGCAGTAAAATAAAAAAAAGACAAACAAACAAAAAACCCACAGCAATTCATTAAGAGCTATCAACTAAAATACCCACTGCAATAACTATAAACAGCATTTTTTCAGGAAGGCATGTCTGAAGTCAAACAACCTACAAATTTGTACCACCACCCTTTCGTTTCCTCAGAACTTGATCAGATACACAGTTCACATTACAAATTGAGGAGCCTACTGATTTTAAAATATTTTTTAAATCCAGGTATGAAAACTATGACCGAGGTGGTGTTCGGGTATTGTTGTGGGGTTGTTAAGATTTTTGAGCAAGAAGCACCACTTAGTAATGGCACATCAGTTTTAATATCCCCAAATGCATCTAATCAAAAATTCAAAAACACACTGAAATAGCATTTTCAATTTCCTACCCATTTTCATAAAGTTTCATTTACTGTTCTGAATTGAAAAAAATGAGCACTGAAAACTTGAACAGCAGACTGATTTAAGTTTTTATACAGCACTCATGACTGTGTTCAAATAGGACTCATTAAAAAGGTCACTTTCCCAAAAGGTTCCCTTCCTGATTTCCAAACCAGCAACAGAAAGCAGAATTATTTTCCTACTATGAACCACTACATCTCATGAGATGTCATTACCAATCTATTATTCTCTTTTGAATTTAACTCTCATTCATAATTACAGCAAGAATTATATTCACATACATAAAGAGAAGAATCCATCAGCTTAAATGAAGGTTTTGAATTACTGGTGGGTTTTGCCACCTCAGAGGAACTCTGAAACCCTCAAAGCCTTAATCCAAAAGCTTTTGAAAATTTGCTTTTTGTTTTCTAAATAAGGGAGGGGAAAAAAAAAAAAAAGGAGGTGGGGAGGACTATAAACTACTTGAAATTGTGCAGTTTTCTTGAAATTATTACATGTATTATGCAAGCATAAATGGGAAATACATAGCCAGGTACTTTCCATTTCAAGAAAATTCAGTTAAAGCAAGAAAAGATAATAAATTAGATTATTCCATGTTAGCTAATCAAATTTATGAAAACTAAATTTATAGTCACTAGTTTTTAAAATAACTTGACTGCACTGTATGAAAGACCACTTCTGACTCCTCTGTTCTCTTGAGGGCCACTACTAAGTCATTCCTAGTCCTTCAAGTCCTCGCTCCAGCTTTACCCTCCTCTCACTCAGGATCCGTTTAGTTCCCATAAAAAGAAACACTTTTAACTGATTTTAAAAGGAGCGTATAATAACTAGTTATTTCCACACATCAGATTCAAAACATCTTTTTCTAAACTGCAAGATTTTATTACAGAAACCAAACTCTGAGTTCAGATAAGAAATTAAAACAGCATTATTGACTTAAAAGTTCTTTGGGAACAGAGACTCTGATACCACCAAGAAATGCAAAAGTCTTGGAATACCAGCATTTGGAAGTTTAAGTCAGGAGACTTTGAGGCTTATACATATGCTGTCTTTCTGAAACTTTAACTAATGTTTTTGTCCAGTTCTGTCAACTATAGTCTCTTCACCTCACTCTGCGTGACATTCTTCCCAGAAGTGGTATTATTCTAAATCTTTGCAGCATCAGAAGAACGTACAAAACTCACCAAAACATCCACAACAACAGTTCTGCACTCAGTGTCATCCTTTGAAACCTGTCTTTGATCCTTACTCTGATTCTCTTCTTCATAGCTCCTGCTATCTCACCTTAAAAAGGGGGGAGCAACTTGCTCACCACAGACCAGCTCCATCTTCTGTCCCTCCAGAAGGGAGTCAGCTCTGGGAATGACACACCCTATCTGCATGAGCCCTTGAGAGTAGGAAAGGATCCCTTTGGGGCTGAGGGATTCAGTGGTGCTGTGGTAGGCCTCCAGAAACCCAGAAAGCAAGAGAAAGAAACAATGGAGGAATTGGAAGCTATGACCCTTTTAGCATCTTTTGTACAATGGCATCAAGCAGGCTGGGTTTGGTTAAGAACAGGAAGAGAGCAAAGGACAGATGCAACCCATTCTCCCAGTAGACCACTGATCTAATTCATTTCTTTAATAGTTTATTTCTTACTGATATTGTTTCCTTCTTATCCCTTGATTTTACTTATACTACTCCTCAATTCATCCCTAGAACAGCCCAGGTAAAACACTACTGTGTAGAAAGCAGGTGAAAAGCCCTATACTTACAGCATTTTTTTTCAAAACACCGTACTATTTCTTCAAACCAATTTTTCTAATGTGGAAGAGCACTGCCATTAAACAAATAATTGGAACAATGGAAAACCAAATCACAGCTAATTCTGCATTTAAGTTCTCTAAATGAACTACCAGACAATGTTCTATTTGGATTGATACTGGTAGGAACAGAAGCCACATGGAAGTATATTTGAAGGTCTAACTAGAACCATTAGAAAGGAGAATAAATTAAAGAATTAAACTAAATAATTGAAAGAAGATAATCCACACCATCTATGCTATTTATGAACTATATACTTTAAAATTGAAAGTCCCCATGAGATTTGATTACTCAACAATATAGGCCAATTTGATTAATATGTTTATGTTGGGGGTTGGGAATTTTTCCATCCTGTGGCTAGAGAGACTTTAACGAGGCTTAACGACGGTACTTAAGAGACAACGATTGGGTACCTAAGAGATAACGACTGANAAGGAGAATAAATTAAAGAATTAAACTAAATAATTGAAAGAAGATAATCCACACCATCTATGCTATTTATGAACTATATACTTTAAAATTGAAAGTCCCCATGAGATTTGATTACTCAACAATATAGGCCAATTTGATTAATATGCTTACCATTAATCATATATTTAATCACATTATTATACATTTACATTAATGATATAATTACAACAGTAGTAAAACAATTTAAATAGGGTATTCAACATACAAAACTTACAAAGAAGCAAAATCAGATAAGGCACTTAGAGCAGTTGTGCTACAAATTTTAAAAAGAGAATTTCCCAAGCAGAACCCTCTGAGAACTTCCAGACCTTAAATGATTTTGACAAATACATGGAACCTCAGGACTATGCTCTGTATTACTTAAAAAACACAGTATTAACAAAATATATAAAAAGGAAAAAAAAAGTGGAAAAAACCCTCAGTGGCACAAGACCACAATAAAAACTGACAGATTCAATACAGTAAATTAATGAGGTGCCTTTGCTTTTATTACTCATAGTTAGACTGCTACTCTTAGCCTGTACTTATATATCCTCATTTTTTTACTTCTTTAAGCTAGTTCTGAAGCCGAAATAGCAAGTGTCATCAAATTAATTATTAATCAAACTGTGATATCAGATTCATTAATAACATTTTTTTTTTCCTAACAAAAAAGAAAATACATCATTCTTACCTCTGTTACTTTGGGCTGAAGTCTTAAAACTTCAGGACTCATGCGTGGGATATCTATATGGATCTAATTAGACAAAGAAGAACACTGTAAAAAGAACCCACAGCACACTTTCTAAACAACATAATACTTAAAATAATTCTATTGGCCTACACTATTAGTTGTAATCCCATTGTATCATTACTTTCAGAATAACATGGATTTTTACTGTATCTCAAAACACACAGCCAAATCTTTAAGTTAATCTATCAATGAAGCAAAATTAAAAAACACATACATTTGTATTCACATTCTAGGATCCTTATATCATGTTTTAATTATTTGCAAATGATAATCATATTGGCAATACTCATAATTACATTAATTATGAGTAAATACATACTACTGCTTCTGTAAAGTCATATTCAACTGCCACTGTCATAGAATCATTTAGGTTGGAAAAGACCTGAAAGAATCAAGTCCAAATGTCCAAAGGTAGAAACAGAGTTTGGCACCTATTTTAATGTATCTGACAATCAAGAAGGGAGCACAAAAATACCAGTATTTCTTAATTTTTTATTCCAAACTGCACATAGGAGTTTTATGCAACTCCTCATATGCAACTCATCACTTGAGTACTCCTTCAGAGTACTCAAGTGATGATTTTGGGTTCCATTCACAAGCACCTTATGTTAGTGATGCTATATATTTCTTGCTAGTAAAGATTAGTCTTGAAGGTGAAAGGAAGATCTTAGCTTCTTCTATCCCAAGGAAGACTAAAGTATCATTGTTTAGTCCATACTTACTGTTACAAACTACTCATTTCAATGCAAAACTTGAAGAAAAGTTATGTGCTTATCTGGGTAGGCATGAAAGTTTGACACCCCTATATTTCTTGCACATCATATACAGTTTCAATTTCTTAAGCAGAAGTATGGAGCCAGTAAGAAAGAGTCGCTGTTGTACTTTTCCTGTCCGTCTTCACTTATTTGAAAGACAGTCTGAGCAGGAGATGGAAGATTTGAAAACACAACTATTCTTAAACAGAAAACCATGGCAACACTAAAGCTGACACTAAAGGAAATCCACTATTTTCAATTTCAGAACAAAACTACTTCATATTTTTGCTTCTGAAATCTAGGAAAATTCTTACAGAGTTGTCTATCAGGTAAGATTAAAGAAACGGACAAAAATAGTAGCAAAATTAAAAAATAATCTCTAAGTCCTTTAGTAAGTGTTCTGTAGATATAAGTCACTTCAATAGGTATTCTACCTGTCTGTAGGTATCTTGGTGACTTTCATCATTTCTGGAATCATAGTATTGTTCAACAAATGCAAAATACTCTTTGCGTTTTCTTTGTAAAGTGCTTTCTCTTCGGTCCACGTTTGCAGGAAGATAGCCCTGAAAGAAACAATGAAATGAGAAGGGTATTATTCTTTGGCTTACAAAAAGCACTGCTGGGATTTGATTACATGTGACAGGAGATCTAATAAACTCATCTAGTGCCATGTACTCCTACACAAATCTAAATAATCCTTTACAAAACTATTTTTCTAATCACTCCTACTGGTACAAAAGTCCAGATACAAACACCTTATAAAAACACCTGCCTTTTTTTTTTTTTAACCATGTGAGTTCCTTAATTTCCATGTGGCCAGTATTGGAGTAATTTTATTAACTTTTCAAACAATGTGTATTAACTCAGTTGCCTTCAAGCAGGAATTAGCAAGGCAGGCTTAGATTCATTCTTAGGAAAAAACTTCTTCATGGAAAGGATTATCAAGCATTGGAACAGGCTGCCCAAGGAACTGGTTGAGTCACCATCCCTGGAGGTATTTAAAAGATGTGTAGACGTGGCCCTTGTGGACATGGTATAGAGATGGATTTGGCAGTGCTGGGTTTATGGTTGGACTACATGACCATAAAGGTCCTTTCCAACCTACACAATTCTATGATTCTATATTAAAATAATTGAAAATGTTATTCCTGTAGTTTATAATGACAACAGAATGAGTACAAGCCATATTACATTCCAGATACCTTAAAAGGCAATTACACTTAAAAGGCAAAATGAATTCTTTTAAGATATACTGACTTGTGTATATCTTAGAATTCCAGATACTTTAAATCCCACCAGCTTCTTTTGCCTAAAGACTTTGTCTAACATTTAATAACCTGGCCCAGTGTTTTGTATGAAATATTGAATTACACCACCCATTTATTCTCAACAGTTGTGGTTTCTTTCCTGTAGGGTATCTTAGTTGGATGCATTAGAAAAAAATTCATTTATGAGATCAAATGTGATTGTTTGAAGGACACTGATACTTTCTCAGCAAGTCTTTTTGCCATTATTCAGTTTCAAAGACTGAACTAATCTTTCAATTTGACATGTTGTGTTTCCTGTACACTTTACAAATTAGGTTTTATTTTTAAAAGTTGGGAAGGCATGCAATGTATCAGCAGCAAATAAATTGGTGAAGAGATTAATCCATTTATTCATTGATTTCTTCCAAAGGCTTTTGCAAACATATCTTTAGTTTTGTTATTCAAAAGTGAAGAGCGCCTGTATAGCTCTTCTTGCTGTTTAGGTACAGTGTACTTAACAACTTTGCTATATTTTAAAAATAAATCATGTAACTTTTTTACATACTGTTACCAGTAGACATGCATTACATGAACAGAGTACTATATTGATTTTCAGATACTTTCCCTTTGAAAAACTATCTTCATCAAACACTTGTTAACATTACTAAATTGCTGATTATGTAATAAATACTTCAACTGATCAATTTCTTAAATCATATTTTCAAAATTCCAATTTCCATGCTGGTTTTACAAACAAGACAATCATCATCTGCCTCAGATACTAACAAGTGTACTCCATTCCCTGAAAAAGATTACATTTGGACTTTTTAAATAAGACTTTTGAATCATTTTGAAACAAACATATACTAAAACCACAACTACAATTTGGTTTCTTTAGTTTTCTGGTTATTTTTTTAGTATTGCAACTTATCTTTAATCAAAACATCACTTGATTTTCAGGAACACTTATGACCCCAGGAGCTCCCAGTGTACTGCACAGAATCATAAAATGGTTTGTGTTGGAAGGGACCTTTAAAGATCATCTAGTTCCAACCTCCTTTCCATTAGATCAGGTTGCTCAGAGCTCCACCCAGCCTGGCTTTAATCACTTTCAGGGATTACCATTACATCCCCTTACCGGGGACATACATTAACAGTAGGTCTCTATTAGGTTACCATCAGAAAAAAGCATGGTAGAGCTTATGACCACAAAAACTGAAACCTTCCCACTTGGGAAAGAAGATGAAAGAAAATGCCACCTTACACTATAGAAAAATAATGATTACTAAATGACTCATCTTTGGGTTTCCAAACTATAGTAAATGAGGACCACATATTAGATAAGAAATCACAGCAGGACTTACTTAAGGAAAGCTGAGAATTTTCAAAATACTGCCTTTCAGGGATAGAAAAAAAAAACAAACAAACAAACAAAAAAAAGAAAAGCCAGAGTTTCATAGATCCCTTACTCAAAACAAAAAAAAATCCACTTAATTCCTTAAATATTAAAAACATAATCTGAATGCAATTTTTTGCAGAGGTAGGGCAAGACAAAGCTAAGAATTGAACTGAAATAGGTCCTTGAACTGGAGTTGTTAAAGCAACAGAACAAGAGAACTCTACAGTTAGGCATTTTTCTATACCACGAATTCTAAACTAAAATCACTTACAGAATTAAGTTAAAGCTCATGGAAAGCCCACGCTTTTACTAGAAAGCATGAGGAGCCAGTTCACTTTTTATTTTTATAATTTGAATAAAAATTCCAACTCCCTAAATCTCAGAGTCAGTCTTCTAATTCAGAACTTTAAAAATGCTTACACTTTAGCTTACTGTGTTTCAAAGTCAAGTTTGAGTTAAGCATATTTTTTCTTATTTTGAGTATTTTAAAACAGCCATCCTAAACTTCAAGTAAAAAAATGCCTTTTTTACTACCAAAATCACAGATAACTTTGGAAACAGAACTAAAATAAAGTGTAAGCTCCATGTTTAATTTCAATTACAGCAGGATATTTGAATATCCACCATTAAGCTGTATCTGCATTTAGCATTAGAAGGAACCAAGATGCAAATTTAGTAGAACTCATCAGCAAGAGAGACTTTCTCAGTCACTGGAAATCAGTGTCAATCTGAAGTAAATACTTTGTATTCCCTATGGAATTATTCTATAAAAAGCAAAGCTATTCAAGTCTACTCTCTGAAAAATTCAATAGTGTTAAACTGGTGTGTGTATAATTCAGAATTTTAAACAGTTCTTAAATGCATGAAGATTTGCTGAGAAAGTGTCTTTCACAGCCTCTAGAGAGCAGACAACACGAGAGTTCTGCTTCTTTTTAATACAAACATCCTCATAAACCTTCTCCCAACCACAGGCAGACAAAAGCTAAAATGCATAACTATTTGTAATCACAAACCATAGCTGAAAAGGTTGACATGAAAAATACTTTGTAGAGGAATACACTGTATTTTTGCAGAAGAACCTTTTAAACATAGTGCAAACACCAAGATGAAAAATTCCTGTTCTGTAACACCAAACCCAATGAACCACAGACTGCCACAAGCTTCTCTCTGATGCCCAGCTGAAACCCCTCTGTGTGCTGCTCCATGGTACTTCAGTCAACCTACTCTTGAGCTACAGACATTGCAAATCCTCTGGTCACTGGAAAAAGTTCAAGGTGGTCAGCCAGCCAAAAACTCGCACTACAAAAAAGTGATTAACTTTTTAACAAGGTTGTCTCTCTGACTCACAGGTCTGACATCAGGAGAGCCAATGCCACAACTTAATTGACGCAGTGGTTCAGAGTTGCTCATCTTAAAGCACTACAGAAAAATCAGCCAAAAAACCCTATAGATCCTATCACAGCTTTTCCTCCCTACAGTGTTAATCCTTTCTTGTAGTTACTTTAATGTGAAGTCAGAATGAAGCCTTCCATAGGACACTGATAGTTTTCGCTTCCCCTACTGTGTGTCTATTTTCAAGAAAACTGTTAAGAATGTACTCGTCTTTGAACTCTCCACCATTCTATCAAAACTGGTTGAAAGAGGCCACTGTTATCACAAGCCTTTCCTTCATAGAAATCCAGGCTGAAAAATAAAGATACACGGCTGACATGATTTACTACTACTTCTCATTCCCCTCTTTTCAATTTGATAGATTAATCTTGAAACTGAGCAAAAGAACACAACTTCCATTACAATTCAGCACAAGACACATTTTCAGCCATCACTGATGGATTACAACTCATGCAAAACCATTTGCAATGCTTGAAAAAGCTATTATTACTAAATGCAAAGGAAAAACAGCAAAAAAAATATAACTTACTGAAAGAAGCTTCCATGCAATTGGACGAACCCGTTTGGGAATGCCAGACCAACTCAATTTCCGCAATTTGTCTATCAAAACAGAAGAGTTTCGTCAGGACCAAGGAAATTATTACCAATTCATACACAGAGATATATTCAAATTAGCACAAAGGTGCTTACAATAATGATCACATCTTCTTAGAAAAGCCAGTGAAATCAGAAATATAGGGCAATCCTAATGAATTAATAAAATACTGGATAAATGCTATCCATAGAGACACCTATGGTTATAGGTACAAAGTGTGATAAGGTAACTTTCTGGAGTATTTCTCAGCATTACTTTTTGGTAAATATGACTTACATTGTCTTACTTAGCAACTTACTACATAAATGTATTATTCTTCCAAGTATTTTTGAGATATGTATGAAAGAAATACAGTGTATCAAAGCAGGTAAAGCAGCTGTAATATTATTAAAGTCTACACAAAATATAAGAAGCAGTATCATATGCCTTCAAAAAACATTAAGAAGTTCACAGTACTTCTGCACACACTAAATATGCATGGATGGAGGAAGCACAGAAGTATGCTTATACACACAACCCCAAGAAATTTCATATTATCACAATAAATTTCTCCCTTATCCTTCATCTCAAGGAGTTGAGAGGCACTGGAAGAATAAAAAATTACCAGAGGATCAATAACATTAGAAAAATATGACACTACTAGAGTTCAGTGTGAACCAAAGTCTCAATGAAACAATGAAAGCAGAACTTATACAGACTATAAACACAGATTAAGAGATAAATTCAACAAGTCACGGGCTGGCACAACAAATACACGTCATCATAAGTATGCTGTCAATGCAAACACAAGGATTCAATGGGAAAAAGATGCAATAAGCAACTGGAACAAGTTTAATTTATTGTCATACTCCAGCTGTGATGATCATACACAAACTGCCCAACAGGGACCCCGGACAGCACTTGGTCACATAACTTAACCTTGTTTCCCACTTTTTCATCTTCTTTTTCTAGCACACTTCAATTCCTTTTCTCTGCTCCCAATTAACAAACCACCCCAATTACTTCTTCCCTTCATGGTCCCAGCTTTGCTACTGCTATACCCAAATTTAGTATTTCTGAAATGACTGCCAGACACCGTTGGTCTTGTAGCACTGCACTTCCCTGAGTGGCCCCAGTGCTCCTCTCCATGCAATGGCACTGTTTGGGCATTTCTCACACAAATCCTCCTTTACTACTTGTGAAATCCAGGCATACCCATAGGGTGCTATCTACAACTTGTGTCAGCTTCTCACACTGTGGTTTGTTACATACAGAGATTTCTCACATTTAGCTCTATTAGTTCTCCACACTCCAGAGAGTCTGCTCAGCCTCCAAGCAGCTTCAGTATTGGCTTGCAGCCCCTACCACTTCTGCAACAAGCTTCATTTCCACCCATTTGATGTTAAGTAAATCCCCACGATACCAAGCACTAAATCATAAGTAACAGCATCATTTGTTATGTTCTTCTAAAAGCCAAAGAGGCAGGAATTGGTCAGAAGATGTAAAGGCAAAGTAAACATATAATATGAACAAGACCAGAAAAATGGTATTTTGTATAGGTTATAAACAAAAATAATTTTAAAGAGATATCTGCCTTAACTAAACAATCTACAAATTATATATGTGTTTCTCTTACACCACAGAGCATAATAGTTGGCTCCAGTTGGTTTAACAACAATGAAAGTCCCAAGTCTTCAAAAACAAAATCTCCAACTGTGTATCTTCCTGCTCTACTTCATCTTGTACAGTATTTATGAAAATACAAGTAAGTATGCTTTACTGGATCTAATCTATTTGTGTTACTGGTAGTCAGGCTGAAAGGAAACTGATCTTGTGCATTAGTTTACTTCCTACACAACTGTTTTTCTAAAGTTTCAAGTTTTGGCTACTGTTACACACAACCATTTACAAACTATGGAATTAGTATATGCAGAAAATAGAAAATAAATTGCAACTCAGCAACTACTTTTATTATTTTCTAGTAACATCAGTTGTCCATTCTCAACTCTATGCCCACCGAACTCACTCTAATCTTTCACCTTCATGATTTTTCTCCTCCCTTAACTCAACTGAATAGGAATCCATGCCCAAACATGGGTACCAACCTCTAAAAACAGCCCAAGTAGAGGAAAAAACACAAGTACAAAACAAAAAAATATGCAAATCTACTGTCACAATCAAATCATCCCAAAACATCCAGTAAAAAAAAAAAAAATACACTTACTTTTAAGTAACTCATTGAAGGCCAAAGATAGGAAATACACAAACAAATTGGAATACAGTTTATTTTCCCTCCTAATGCTATTCTGCAATGAATATACATTTCCTTCAATAACAGATAACTTGGGCTTTCATGTAATTTGAAACAATAATACACATATCCTATGGGCCTGGGTTTCAAAGGATTGCTCTGTCCGGAAGAAAATCTCAGCACTGGACATGGAAGTAAAAACCAAGGACAAAACATCTTTTTTTTTCACAACATAACACTTACTTGAAATAGATCCTCTATTTATCCATAATGTAGGATAAATGATGCACAGCCTGCATTCTTCCAGGCTGAACACAAATAATTATTTATGTTCTTTGCCATTGCCTTATCCTCTCTAGGAGGTCTTTTTATACCTAGATTGTCTGCTGGGCCTAGAAAATCTTTGGCAATGTTCCTTCTCGCAATATATTTGAGAAAAACCATTTAAAGCTAGTTTTCATATGTTTCAAAGTTGTTTCTCAAACTCTCTTTTAGAAATGCTTCTATGCATTTGGCCTGATAGGATTCATATTCTGCTCTACTCTCCTTATTTGACACAGAACTTTACCTTTTGGATTGTATTTAATAACATTCTATTGCATTTAATAACCTCCTCTGTTCTGTTGTCATGTCATCCAGGATCCTTCTGAACTTTCTCAAGGCTTTTGTTTCTGCTTTTGCTTTCATAAGTGGTACAGTAATTGCTTTCAGGACAGAAACGGTTAGACAGATGATTGCACATCTGAGAGTTAAGTCAATTCCATCACAAACCATTAGCCCTGGGTATGTGATAATTCTATTTCTTCACACTGACTGCTGTTATATATCACAGTCTTCCAAAATTCCAGGATCTCAGACTAATCCAAAAAATCATATAAAATTCTGGCCCTAACTTTTCACTACAGTGAACTCAACTAGTATTTTGCCAGTGACAAAGAGCACACAGTAAAACCCAGAAAGGCTATGCAAGAATTCTTATCAGGTGTAGCAGCAAACCGCAAAAGCACAGTCTGACCCTTGCACATCACTACAGCTAAAGTATCAATTCACATTATGCCTTCCTCTGATGGTTCATCACCAGAACAAGAAGAAAGAAAACAAAGAACCCTGCCCTTTCCAACAACAATTACAACAGGACAAAAGCTGCTTCTAGAAGACTTAGATTAACACTACTATAGCATAAAATAAAAATGCTTCTGATGACAAGATAAAAAATAATTGAAACATATACACATGGGTACCATTTTAGACATACATATAAGACTGTCCGTGAAGCTAAATTCTAAGAACGTTGTCAAAATACATTAATTACATGTGCATTTTATTAGCCTTACATAACTAAATTTTACAGCAAGTGTATCTATTACTGTCTTTAAGACAGGCTTTATTCTTACAAGTGACCTACCAGGTGAGTTCCTAAACAGCAAATAATAACACATAATTGAAATATTTGCATTCCAGTTCTCAAAGCACCTTGAGACACTAGAGCCTTAAATAAAAAAAATAAAAAAAATAAAAAATAATCTGGGATGAAATCATTCTAACATCTTTATCTCAGAATTAAAATACTAAGTTTAAAGAATAGTTTGGGTTGGAAGGCACCTTTAAAGGTTATCTAGATCAACACCTCTGCAACTAGCAGGTACATATTCAACTGGATCAGGTTGCTCCGAGACCCTGACCCTGAATGTTTCCAAGGATGGGACATTCACAACTTCTCTGGGCAACCTGTTCCAGTGTTTCACCATCTTCACTGTAAAAAATTTCTGTCTTGTATCTAGTCTGAAGCCACTCTCTTTGTGATTAAAACCATTACCCCTTGTCATATCAAAACAGACTCTGACAAAAAAATCTGTCCCCATCTTTCTTATAAGCTCGCTTTAAAGGCCACAACAATGTCTCTTGAAGACCTCTCCTGGCTGAACAACCCCAATTCTCCCAGCCTGTCTTCACAGGAAAGGTGGTCCAGCCCCGATTGTGTTCATGGCTCTCTGGACCCACTCCAACAGGTCTGCATCTTTCTTTTTCCAAGGACTCTAGAGCTGGATGCAGTACTCCACGTGGGGGCCCCACCAAAGAGGTGCAGAGGGGTAGAATTACCTCCCTTGACCTGCTGGCCATGTTGCTTTTGACACCGCTCAGAACACATTCGGCTTTCTCATGTCCAGCATCTCATCCATCAGTACTCACCAGTCCTTCTCCCGTGTTTATTGCCCTAATCCCTCCATCCCCTGGCCTGTATTGACACAGGTGGATTGATCATGGATTTTTTTCTGGCACTTTGATTTAAAATCTTGCAAACTATGAGGCAGACATATATAGTCAAATATAGTCAAAGTT
Organism: Dasyornis broadbenti; assembly: GCA_013397935.1. NCBI lineage: Eukaryota > Metazoa > Chordata > Aves > Passeriformes > Dasyornithidae > Dasyornis > Dasyornis broadbenti. The sequence goes on from VZRN01011464.1 coordinate 642,299, forward strand.
AAACAATCCCAGCTCCCTCAGCCATTCCACATCAGACTTGTGCTCCAGATCCTTCCTCAGACACTGACCATTACTCCCCAGATGTGATCATTCAACCAATTCCTCATTCACGAAAGAGTCCACCAATCAAATCCACCTCTCTCCAATAAAGAGAAGGATTTTGTGAGGGACCATGTCAAAGGCTTTACAGAAGTCCAAATCGACAATACCTGTAAAGCCTTTCCTTATCCACTGATTTAGTCACTCCATTGTAGAAGGCCAGAAGGTTGCTCAGGCAGGACTTGCTCTGGGTGAAGTCATGCTGGCTGTCTCAAATCACATCACTGTCCTGCATATGCCTTCACAGAGCTTCTACGAAAGTGTGTTCCATGACGTTCCCAGGCACAAAAGTGAAGCTGACCAGACAATAGTTTCCAGGTCCTCCTTTCTACTCTTTTTAAAAATTGGTGCAATGCTTCCCTTTTCCCAGTCACCAGGGACTGCCATGACTTCTCAAACATCATTGGAGAGTGGCTTAGAAACTACATCAGCCAATTCCCTCAGAACTCTGCAACACACCTTGTCAGGTCCCGAAGACTTACACACGTTCAAGTTCCCTAGGTGGTCACAACATAAGGGTAGGCAATGTCAAAGGCTTGCGCTGAAGCGTGGCCGGAAAGCCACCTGGCCAACAGCTGGCTGAATATGAGCCAGGCCTGCTCAGGTACCAAGAAGGACAATGGCATCCTGGCCTTTATCAGCAATAGTGTGTCCAGCAGGACCAGCACAATGATCACCCCGCTGTACTCAGCACTAGTGAGGCCACACCTGAAATCCTGTGTTCAGTTCTCAGCCCCTCACTACAGGAGAGACATTGAGGTGCTGGAGCAAGACCAGAGAAGGGCAACAAAGCAGGTGAAGGATCTGGAGCACAAGTCTGATGAGGAGTGGCTGAGGGAGCTGAGATTGTTTAACCTTGACTATACGCAACTATATATGTCTACCTCATAGTTTCCAAGATTTTAAATCTAGGGGCCAGAAAAAAATCCATCCTCAACCAAGATGCTGAGAATAGCAAGGAAATGTGCTTGTACTTATATTTGAAACTTGATCTCTATTAAATAGGTAATTAATTATTCAACTATTTGTCATTGGCAGAAATGTTAGGTTCTCCCTAGTCGAAGCATAACCTCAATGAATTGTCATTAGGCTAACACCTTCCCTTTGTAGATTTCCCAAGAAACTAGACATCCTAGTTACAAGCTGATGAGCTTGCTCCCAAGCACAGGTTTTCTACAAAAGGGTTTTAATAAGACCTACAAAAAGACACACATTTTCAATCAAGATAGTACTGCAAAAATATTCTTGCTTCAATATAATTAATATTTTCCTAAACTTCCAGAACAATTATTTTGGAAATGAGCCTTAGTAGAACGTTCTAATCACAGACATGATCACTTAATAAAATTGTGAGCAAAGAATAAGCTGAAATTAGGCAGATCCAAACACAGTATTTGTAAAGCCCTGTCTATGAACTCTGTCCTAGACTGAAAGGATACTTGCTGAAGAAACAGTTTAAATCCCAATTGTTACTCTGTCTTTCAGATGCCTCATTATTTGACATAATTCTGTGACCAATAAGTATGAAAATATTTAAAAATCCCCATAGATTTTAGAGGAAAACTATCTCAATTTGCTTGCACTAACGAAATATCACTTCTGCTTAGGAGACAAAACTTACTTTCCACAGGAACACTGTTGGGTTAGGATATCTTATTATGAAGGGATAATGTGGCATGAAAACACTTCAAATTAACATGATTCATTTAATTTTGGAAAAATTTGGTTTATCTGGTTTACAATACATTTACATATACATTTCCTCTCTCTGAAGGAAAAAAAAGTTTAAAGCCATTGTTCTAACAGAAATCTTAGCACAGTATTCTCTTACTGCATTTAGATTTAAAGATTCCTCATATTCCATAAATATTTCATAGGGCATTTTACAAAGAAAACATGCCATTAATTTACCAGCCTTCAACAGTACAAGCAATTACTAGAGTTATTACCCACTATACCTAAAACACATGAGGGCAAACAACCAAGTCTACAAGTATTTTTCTTGGAACTACAAGCTCATCATTCTATCCATTACAAATAAATAAAAAATAAGAAATACTAAAGGAGTTCAAAATTTCTCTGTATATATTATTCATTTTTGATACAGCTGTTATTTCACTGAGATTACTATAAACAGCTAAACGAAGTGCTGGCCTGCATGAGCAACTCCATGATAGGTATGATAAACTAGATTTACATGCTTTATGTTACTAGAACATAAATTCCTTGGATATTTTAACTATACAAAGCTGGAAAATTCTTTCAAAAGCATAGATACACAGAACTGCAGCTCCCCCAACAGCATGTTATAATACAGGCAGTACATATAGAAAATAGCTTTAATAGAGGGCTTGTTATTACTATGGCAACCACAGCAACTGATTTTCAAAATGAATAATAGCTCTGTTAGGCACTTCATTAATTTTTTTTTTTTTAATCAAACACTGCTCTTAATCTTCTCAATGGAACAAAGAGTTATTTTGAATGCTGCAGAAACAGGAAATAAAGTCCAATCCACCTTTGTAAATACAGAGTAAGATCTTTTTCAGAATCTTTGCTAGAAAAGAGTAGGAAAGTACATCTTGTCTGCTTCTCCATATAAAAAGTCAGAGAAGCAATGCAGATGAGGTTGGTGTTAGAAGGTACAAGAAAGCAAGTGAATACAAGATTAGGAAAACCAAGGCGAAAGGAAGATTATTAAAATTGCTGAGAAAGACCTGCAACATGCAAAGCCATTGATGGAAATGATAATAAGCAATGGAGAACAACTGTGCCAGCAGAATATGATGTGGTATTAGTTTTACATAGTACTTCCAAAACATTCCATTTCTGTGCATCATCAACTGTTTTTATTTTTACATTAATGCCATTCAAACAGCATCTAACCAACTTCTGAAGTACAACTAATAGAAAAGCTTTTAAAACCTATTCTGAATGTTGTTTTTTTTTTTAATGCAGCTCTTACTGGTTTAATTATGAGTCTTTATTCCAGTGGTTGCATTGGAAATATTACTTTAGTTTAGCTTCACATTAGGTTCTATTATATCAAACTCCTGTAAAAGGCTAGGCCTTAACCTCTAATCCATGTAAGTTTTTCTCAGTTAACTGCAAACATGCATTACCTCTCCAGAGTAGTTGTTCATTATGGCTAAAACATATGTGAGAGCACACCCAACTAATAATCTGCATCAGGGAGGCAGCATAGCACAGACATACACAATGAAACTTGCTCCACTGTGACTACCTTCCCCGGCAAGTTTCATGTACATCTTCCCGTTCTGGGGATGCCACTAATGAAGTAACAATGACTAATGTTCCTTTTTTATTAATAGTGAAAGAGTTGTTGGCAAGAAAACCTAAAGGATTAATTGTACTTCCTTGAGCCTTCATAAACTGACTTACAAGCTGTATGTGCTACTCATTACATTTACATGGCTAATCTTGATGTTCAAAAGCTTCAGGACTCACAGAATATTCAGAGTTCTCAATAGTCTTGTTGACCACATTCCTAGTAAGCTCCTCCTCTGCCATGAAGTCCACAGGACGTCATAGGAAGAGGTGAAGCTGATCCCTCAATCTACGGCTTCAACAGAGAACACTGAACCTCTCACCCAAGCCTATTTTACTGGATAATACAGATTTCACAAAATGTAAGTTCAGCTTTCATGACGCTATCAGATAAGGAAGGGAGACAGCAAACAAAAAACAAACAAATAAAAAGCCACATAAACACAAAAACTACAAGAACGCTTCATCATATAGTACCTCTCTTTCTCCCAGCTCATCCAGACTAAAATATCCCTCTTCATTATATTGTTCACCACATGGCTCAGACTCCCAGACTGTTTCTGAACACCTGATCACAGATCAATACAATGATCTCTTACAAATGCTGCTAAATCTTTAACTGACATAAAAAACCCTTTTAGTTAATCAATCTTGCAATTTGGAGTAGAATGCTGTCTAATCCCTTTTTGGTTTTTTATGATCAGTTAGTGGTAACTACCAAGGTAATTTTGTGTATACACAGGAATTTGAATGATAATTTAGGGATTTTTTTTTTTTTAACAATAACCCCTTCACTGAACTTCAAGTCCCATTGTAATGCTCTACATCCAAAACCACTTGGAAACAGACATAGTATAGAACTCCACTCTTCCTGAACAGAGCCGTGAGTATAACCATGGGAGTTAAAGGACTGTGCTAAGAGCACATTTCTTTTTGAGTGGATCAATGGTTTTAACCTGGAATGTTCTCTGTGGACTACAGCACAAAAAGAAACAGCTTACTCTCTAAGCCATCTTGACGCATTTTGATATTAACAAAAATCAGGTAAGAGATCTTTGATTTATAGGCAAGAAGTCCAGAACCTCAGAACTAGAGCTCATCTGTGTCGCTCACAATGCCTCTTACCCATTTTATTAATCTGAGTCATACTTGAATAGCAAAACTCTTGACCAAAAAAAAAAGGCAAAGCGTTAGGGTACTGGCTCCTTTTTCAGAACTGAGAAAAGGGAAAGATTATCTTTTTTGTTAACAGGAGCTGCAACTGTTCAGTCTTACTCTTTTTTTTCCTCAATGAAAACTTAACTCAGTGATACGTGGTGTTTGGAACACAGAAAAGCACATAGCCTTTGCTCAAGACAAAATTAACAAATCCTTGTTAAAAGAAAACATTATTAATCTACTTTTCTTTGTACTCGAAAAAATTTGTTTCCAACTACAATTCTTCTGTAAGGCCTTCGATACAGGCCCCACAACATCCTTGCCACTAGAACGGGAGAGATTCTTTTGAGGGGTGGGCTGTTAGACAGATATGGGCATTCAGTCAATTCCTTAGCTGGAGTTACAGTCAATGGCTCAGCTCCAAGGGGAAACCAGTCACAACTGGTGTCCTATGAATGCCCACACTGGGGCCAATACCATTTAGCATCTTCTTCGATTACACTGACAGTGGGAGCAATTGCATACTCAGTAAACTGGCAGACGACACCAAGCTGTGAGATGCAGTGGATTTGCAGGAAGGAGAGGATTCCATCCAGAGAGACTTGGAGGGGCTTAAGAGCTGGGCCCAGGCAAACCCCATGAAGTTCAGCAAGGGCAAGTGTAAGGTCCTGCACACAGACTGAGGTGATCACTAGAAGCATGGGCCTGGAACTGCTACGTCAATCAAGTATCTTAACAAGAGGAGAGAAATACACCCTGAAGTGACAAACTATGCAAAATCATCTTGAAATTGTTTCAGGAACATATTATCATCTAGTTACAATGAAAAAATCATAAATTAATACCTTTACATTGAAATATTTCACTAGAGCAGCAATCAGAATAAATGCTTATTATAATATCAAAATACAAGTTATGAGAACAACCCAGAGAAAACAAGACAAAATACTAATCCTGCAAACAATAAGTAATAAATGAATCACAGATATTTAGCATTCATTTCTTGCAGAAGATTCTGAATTAAACACAAAGATGTTACAAAGTCTACTGTTAGAGTACTGCCCTTCTTTATTAATCCTTTTTATTAGCTACATAAGAAAGCATGTTTTGTAGACAAAAAAGCTAACTAAAACAGCACAAGAATCAGAGAGGACACCTTTTGGCAATAATAATTTGAAAAGACAGATGACTAATGGTATGTCACATGACACAGCAGTAGGACACATGTTCACTTTATACTATGTACCAACAAACTGAAAGAAGAATAAGCGCTCACAAGTAATTCACAGCTGCAGGGGACCTTTAAGTTCTACATAACATGGATGTACTAGGAGCATAGAGATAAATCACTGTGTAGCTCAGTGCAGAAAAATTAATAAAGCTGGGAACAAAATTAATCAAGTTCATTTCAATTAATGCATTTTGTAAAGTTATTGAAACTTATCAATAACCACCAGTTTAGCAAGCAATTTTACAGGACATAATAGACTGCTATACAGAATACTAGATTTATGAGCCATAAATGAAAGAAAAGGTGATTACTATGTTATATCAGGTTTAATATATATCTAGAATGGATGTGACCATGAATAAGAAAATCCTACTTTTCAAGTTGCTACAACAATACAGAAGACCATTGTGATGGGAAAAAGAGACATCTAACAAGTTTTCTTTCTGAATTTAATTTCTAGAGAACCACTCTTGAATTCTTTTATTATAGTACACAGAGACAACTAGCTACTGCTATATCTGAGATTACAGCATTTTTAACTTTTAAGTTATGTAATAAATTTCTGCCAACAGATTAATCAGAAGTTCAGCTATTCTTTACACGTTCTGTAAGACTTCACAACATTATCTACTACTTCCATAGCAGAGGGCTAGCTAAGAGACAGCACCCAACTCAGCAGCTTGTAGTACTCTCCAAAAAGGTTTTCTTTTTTGAGATTTGGTTACAAGGAGGAAGAGAAATAAAGGAGTTTAAAAAAAAGTACAATGAAAAGTACTCTTGAATGTGTACAGCAGCTGGAGTACATTGAAGATGGGAATACTTCATGATTTTTGTGGGTGTTTTCACAGGGCCTTCTATTCTTTTAATCAAGGTAGTATGCTAAAACTTCAATATATTATTTTATTCAACTTGGGATTTGTCATGACTAAGTAGGAAAAAAAGTGACCTTAACATGCAAAACAACGTTACCACTTAAGAAATTAGTTGGTTTGACTCTGAAATAATTATATACATGAGCTAGTTGCATAACAGTAGCATTACAATGTTATGAACCATTACTAAATCAAGAGAACACAGTATACCAAGCTTACCATTGGTTGTTGTTTGACTGAAATAAACGTTTCTCACATCCAATTACATACTCATTAGCCATATATGTGTAAAAAAGCAGAAAAATAGTTGATTTGAAGATAAAGAAGGAGTTAAGGAAGTGCTTTAAATAGCTTATTTTTAAATTGACATTAAAAACCCATCATAAATCTGCTGTGCTAAGCTTGCAAGTATGCAATAACTTGTTTGTTGATTTGTCAGATTTTATCAAGTGTGCTTACATCGTGTTTGCACAGTAAACAGCTCCCTAAAACATGGTACAAGGTTACTAAGAAATATAAGTTTAATAAATTTGATAGAATTGAACTTTACTTGGAAACCTGATAGACATAGCAGTACTGTTCCTCTAATATGTACAAAGTGGTGTGGCAAAGGAAAGAGAAATTTCTTCTCAGAGACACTCTCCCCATGCTGCATTAAGTTCTGCCCCTTCCTCTTAAAGCAAGCAACTGTTTGCAAAAGATTCTGCAAGCCCATCTTCACTCAGTAATGCAAGCTCCATTACAAGGAAAGACAAGGCCTGAAATTAAGTAAGTCTACATCAAACTGACTGCAAGTCAAGCAAAAGCACAGGTTGATTGCACAAAACTAATGAGAATTATTCCTGCTGAATAACCTGGCATGCAGTACCGGGAAGGGGAGGCTACGTAGTTGCTATCTGCAGCTGTCTCCTGAACTCAGCTATACTACCGACAGTCCCACCCTGCTCCCTGAATCTGCACCCATACACCTCACTATGATCTTATTGACAAGGGTCAGTCTTCAAGCTCCCATCCAACCAAAACTGCTTCTTACAATAGGCTCCTTCTACCAGTCCACATTTCTTGCAGTAACTACCTATTTCCACAACTTCATAATATCCAACCTGTGGACCAAACCCAACTCCAAAATCTATTAGTGGTCTCCAATAGCTAAAATAATCTTTACTTCCAAATTTATACACAATCCTTCTTTCTGAGAGTTTTCTTATGAAAGAACACACTCGTTCACAACCTCTAGCTGACATACAAGACTAAAATTGCATTTTACATTATCTTTATATGATAATGATTATTCAAGTGTGACTGAAAGGATTTCAAGGTCATTTGTATTACTTTGTGTTCATAGTCAATGTTGATTTCTCACATTATGATAAAAGTCTTGAGTTGAAAATGTGCATGATATAGCTACAATTCCACAGATTAACTTACATTTATTTCGCTCTGAAAGGACTTGTCACATAATCTATTTCAACAATATACAAAACTATATCAAGGAAACAAACACAACAGAAATACTTTACTTCTGTTACTTCTACTTCCAAGCAAAATCAAGCCTGATACTTGCAGAAATAAACAGAAATATTTGCAAAAATATTTCCAAGTCTTACTAATTCAATTCATCATGACAATCAAAACCCAACTATTTGTGGATCTAACACAAAACAGACCAACACATACCACATCACCATACACATACACACACAAACAGAATAAGCCAGTTGCAATAGAATAGCCACCTATCCCTACATTACTCACCACAAATATTAGCTTGGAGTCTATTACCTAGGTTCTGCCTTAGTACATTTCCAGCATTGTTCTGAAGGGAAACAGGGCAAAATAAAAACCCACAAGAACCACACCAACAACAAATTAAAAAACCCACCACACACAACCTGCAATGGTTTCCCAGGCTACTGCTGTCATTATAAATCAAGAATACTTTTTAACCATAATCTTCATTGTAGCACAGGGCTAAACCAAACATCTTCCAAGACTGTATACATTAAAAATGCATATACACATGCACACACATCAGATTCTGATGAATTGTGCATATGGCAATAAGCATATACATGTTTGCATATGTACATATGTGTACACACACTTTCCCTAATATATATATCAATAATGTAGTCCAAGCACTACCGTCATATATGATCTACCCCTAAGAACTTCATGATCATTAAGACTTTGCTTGACACCAATAAAGAGTTTATTTCTTTCACTTAAAAAAAAAAGTATTACTTATAGATATATATATATGCACTATTGGACATATTCCAAATACAAAAGTCACAATATTTGCATAAAAAAAATCAAAACTGTGTATAAAATTCTATTCACACAACTTCAGACTGTACTCATCAGTTTGCACAGCAAGAGAAAAAACAAGCTTCCTATAAGCAGATGTAGAAAAGGCATTATTTAGTAGTTTGTACAAGAAATAATATTAAGAGCTGATTAGATACTTTTCACACTTTAATATCAAGGAAACATACTCAAATTTCACTTTCCTACATATATTTTTTTGAAGAATTTATAAAATTCAATAGTGAAAAAACCCAAATCCAGTTTATTTAAATAGTATTGACTAAGTTCACCCCAGGCAGTGTGAAGAGTGGAAATTTTCTTCCAAAATTATTTTACTTTAATCCATAAATGTGATTTACTTGTAAAGTATTCTCAACTAATTAGACAGCAAAAGTGTAATGGACAGGTTTAAACTAAATTCGGCCTTTCCTCTGATTTTGCAACCTTATTTAACAAAGATTTCCAGCACTATAACATTCTTAACTTATAAGAGTTTTCATGTCAGTCACAAACACAAAGGTCACAACATTTGTTAGATCAAAGGAAAAAAAAGTGATATTTGATTAACATTCTCAAGTTTATGTAAAATATGCTTTAACATCTCCCTTTATTCACAGTAGCATTTCATAAGAATGTCCTATAATTCCCTGAAATGCTAAATCTCATCCAATTATGATAGTTTCTGTAATTGTACCTTCCTAGCATCAATCTGACAATAAGAGACAGCATAGAAAGGAAAAAAAAAGCCACAACTTGGACTGTATTATATTGAAGAAGTCTCACTACAATGACCAGGCAGGAGAGCACCAATTCAAGAACTGCAAACACATAATTTCTACTTCTTTTCATAAGTTTCCTGCAGATATCTTCCAGAATGGTCTACCTCAAAGACATTCTCTTTATTCATTATTTTGCCATAAACTCCTACATCTAATCACTAAGTTCTCCAAATGCAGTGTACTAATTCTACTTCACATTTTCACTTGGGATACAAAGCCATTTGATTCTGTGATACCCTCTCAGCATTTGTATTGACTATTCAGCAGCTAAAATCCAGTGTACAAAGGGAACAGTCAAGTTATCTGACAATACATTTGTTTTCCCATTGACTTCTTGTCAGCATTCACAGATGAGACAGAGAACTACCGTATCAGCCTGTGAACATGAAGAAGGCTCACTGAGTAGATAAGCAATACTTACATGCCCCATCATTTTTCATTCCTATTTATTTCCAAGCATGAAAATCACTTATACCCCAAGCTGTTCCATTATCAGGCATTAACAATAAGCACAGCTAATTACACTTTGTGATTTTTTCTACAGAGATTAGTCTAGTAGGAAGAAATAATGTGAGAAAGAACAAGAAGCCATCAAACACCCTACATACTAGTAGGATGTATGCAAATCACTTATGAAAAGCATGAGTACTACAACTTTTCGATTTTATTCTTTCTTTTCTAAGATCAGTTCTCAATGTTGAAAGGATTAGATCCTAACCAAACCATATGGCAGGACAGTACATCAAACAGGAAAATTCTATAGTTTAAGAATAATTTAGATATAATTCATAGGTCCTATAAGAAACACTCACCGAGATCTGTATTTGGGCCAGCAAGTAGCTGCTTAAATTTGTCTAATCGAGACGCTTCTCTCTCAGTTAATGCAGGAGTAACTGAGGTGTTGTAGTCTGCCATTCCACTTCCCAAGGGAGGCATGGAAGTTTGTGGAAGTGACTGTGATCTCTGCATGGAAGAATTTTCACTAGCATTATCTGAAGGGAAAAAGAAGCATAGCAGTTAGCCTCAGCTAGTGAGAAGGCACCTAAACACTTGAATTTAATTTGTAAATATAAAATAGAATTCTGTTTTCGAAAAATGCAAATTCAAGTATAGCATAAGTTTGGATTTCAGATTACTTGGATTTAGCAGACGGAGCATTTCTCTTTGAAGCAGTATTCTGCAATTACAATACGTAAATTAGAGATCACACTAACAGCAAGGCTAATGGATTTCTAAAATCTCTGTATTTCCAGAAGATGTATTCATCCTCCTTGCCATTCTTTAAAAAAAAAGAAAAAAGAAAACAAATAAAAATCAACCACTGAGAAATCTTGAAATCATTGTAATTGGTTACTTTAGCGCTTATACAGAAACCACGGACCAGATCACATGAGGGTGAATTTCCCAATCCACCTGCATGATTTTCTCCAGCTTTTCAATATATTTTATGCAGTAGTATTTTAATAACAAATTTTCACAATTGTAGTATTACTATTAACTGTATACATCTTGGTGCATTTAACCAATAAAACACATTCAATAGTAGAACTTCCTTCCAAAATGGGAGATTTTTTTAAGGCTGAAAACAAAGAAAGTTTAATTATTCCTCCCTCGCTTTACAGTTTAGTAAGGCATACAGTCTCCCTCTCAGATAAATCACTAGTGATAAGGAGTATTTTCCTGCAGTATTAATAACAGGTTGGAAAGGATTTACTGTCTTACAGGAGCAAATATTTTAGTTCTCATCCTTTAACTTCCAACATATTTTTCACTTTTTAACATACCTAATGAACTCGATGTATGACCTTCGCTGACTGATTTAACAAGCCTATTATCACCACATGCAACTGAAGTCAGCTGTGCAAATTCCTCTTGTTTTTCTTCCTGCAGATGTTCTTCCTGAAATTTATGCTGTTCTTGTAGCTTACTGTGATTCTGAATTACTTTGTGAGCTGTTTCCATGACCACTTCTGTATTTAAGTTTTCAGCAGCTATTGCTAAGAGTTCATCATCATCATCTCCAAGATCCCAAGCATCACTTGTGTTACTTTCAAATTCTTGGAAGGTGCTGACTTTCTTCAGTTTCACTGGAGTTGCAGGTGGCTTTGAACCTGATTTTATCAAGCTGTTCAAAAATCAAATAAAATTATTTAGAAAACTGGTAAGGAAGAAAAACACTATGGATAGGACCAAACCCCAAAAAAATCATAGTTGACACTACATAGGTAGCAAATATTTATCTCTCTCCACTCATGTTACCACTACATCTACCCATGGTAACATATAGCTGAAGAAGTCTGAGAACAAGGGCTGTAAAAACTGACACTTCCTTGCTTTGAATAGAAGCTGAACAAATCTTTACTTCCCTTTCCTTAAGAGAAAAAAAAAGACCAACCCAAAGTCACATGAAAGGATTACCACTAGAATAGCTTATAAAAGAGACAGGATGCATTGCACTGCTCTTGCTTCATCCATTTCCATAGATTTCAGCCCTTTCAATGCAGTTGCTACATAACAGCACAGGAGCTGTAATCAAGTCATGGTCCACTCCTAAGTCATCATAAGCAATCACACAACACAATCACTCTCATAAACAAATCAAGTTTCACCTTAAATCTCATTAAATCTATCATTCCTCCCCATTCAGGCATGCCAGCATGGATTTCCTTCAGAACTTTGCTCTTCTCAGAGGAAGGATATCTCTTCTAGTTACTAGTCTAAGCGGACCCTGATCAGCTCCCAACCTTTTACCCCTCTGTCAACACACAGTGTGAGATATGAACCAAGGATCCCTCCCTAGCCTGGCACTTGTTCTCACTTACAGTAATGCAGAGCAATCACATTTCACTTCAGAACTGAGCTGAATAAGATGCAAAGTTAAGAGGGTTTCTTAGTCCGTTCTCAAAAGATAAAGTTACTGCCTCTAACTTAACTATGCTTTCACAGAATTCATAAGGTGGGAAGGGACCACAGTGGGTCATCTGACCCAACCTCCCTGCTCCAGCAGGGTCATCCTGCACAGAATTGCATCAAAATGGTTCTTGAGTCCATTTCTGATCATCCATCTTTCCACCTGTGCTAGTTTACCTTTTTCCTGTTAAGACCCAGCAGCCAGAATTGCAAGTCAGAAAAAGTTCTTACCCAGTTCTCATACAATGTCAGCTATAACATTTCTGTTACGTGTTACAGGGAGTATCTTCCCTAACAGCACTTCCACCTGACTTGTCATCACTGTCTAAAACAGCAAGGTCTTTCTCCAATTCTGTCACTTCAAGCAATTAGCTTCTAGCTTTTGTTACTGGATCACTATACCTCTGTATTTTGAGCCAATTATCCTCATTTCTTTTACTTCAGCCCTTAGGATCACAAACTTCAACTGCTTCCAAGTCTGTATCATCTAAAAATTAACTAGAATGCTTACTTCTTGTACTATTTTAAACCAGCCCTTGAAAAAACCTAGTAGAAGCATGATGTTCTTCCAACCAAATACTTGTCTTTATAACACTTTTTTTTTGACCTTACACAATTTCCCATGTATAAGGCATTACAAATAAGTAATAACAGTTGGCAAACTATGTTAGTTAAGAGCCAAAGAGCTGATTTGTTCCTGCAAATATGGTAACCATAAGGAAGTTACAAAGGAGAAGTCAGAACAGAGAAGTCAAGGTTATGACAAAAATTGAAAAAGGAAGATAAACAATAAACCTCCTAGCCAACAGGAGAAAAAAAAAAAGACAGAGGAGATCCAAAACACCTGTTGTATTTAAATATTAGGTTAACTTACGTTCCATGCAACAATGGATCAAAAGGTGGATGCTGAGCTCCATACACATGTTGAATACTAAAGGAAAAGAAAGAGAGTTATCACAAAAATAATAAATATTTGGAGAGTTTCTGTGTATTAAATAGTCAATAATAAACAGAACTGAAATGTTCCAACAGTTCTCTGTTTCAAAGAATTCCACATACCACTAAAAATAATGAAGCTGCAATTGATGTGCATACTAAGAAGTACTTTAATAAAAATCATAGATTTCCTAAACAGGAACAATTTGTGAGACCTAAGCCAACTTAGGCCATTTTGTTCTTTTAACTAGGAATTAAAACCGTAAATTAGTTAATTCTGCAGTAAGAATCTACAAAAATTCTCTTGATTTATCATTTCTTTATCAGTCTTTTGCAAAAAATTGAAAATTCTCAAAGAAATATCTATAAAAATTTAATCTTCTATGTACCCTTGTCACTCAAAGCCCAACCAGACAGTTCTTAACCACCATTAAAGTAGAAGGATGACAAATCTATCAAAAAACACAGAAGGCGGCACATTAAGAGAATAAAAGCCATAGGGGTATTAAAAGAATGTTTTGAAACAAATAAGCTTCCAAAGACAGATTTATTCACCAGTCTCTAACATTACAAAATAGCATGTTATTGTGTGAAAACCAAAACCCTGTACAAGCTAAAAGTTCAATACCTCCCAGTTATCGGGTATAACATTATTTTGTAAGGGAAAAAACTCCACAGAAGACGCATCAATATTTACATGTGGCTCCATAACAGAAATATTACTACAGAATTCTCTAATTTTAAGAGAAATAAATCACATGCAACATTAACATCTACCCAAACCTGTATTAAAAAGCACATACAAAGAGACAAACATGCCCTCCCGACATACCAAAAGCAATCTCCATACCATAAGGATGAGTAAGACCAATCTTAGTAAACCGGAGACAGAACCAAGCCAAAAAGACTCAATTCATATTTAAGAGAGGCTCAGACTTTCACAACAGGTACAGCATTAACACCAGTGAAATTAACCCTAGTGGTGACTGAAAATGATGGTTTATAAAAACTCTTTAACAATTTTTATGTGATTCCATGGAAATAAAAAAGTCAGTCCACCGCCAGCATTTCCACACAACCATACTCCATCCTCTCCACAGTCAAGTTTCCAGCTCTGTGCTCACATGAGGGTCAGGTGTCACTGTCCATTTCCACGCATACAGAATGTGCCTTTTCCTTACTCTACTCTGTGAATAACTGCAATGGAAATCCACCCAATCAGAACACAACAACAATCCTCTCCATGCCATAACAAAAAAAAATAAATAAAAATCAAAAGCACATTCTCCACAGTGTCCCTGTTTTACCACAAGCCTGCTGCTGCCTGCAAATTAACTGCAACTATTTATAGACCCTGTGCAAGGGATGAGGGCCAAAAGTGTTTTACCCTCAAGAGATTCAGCAAAGTTACAAAGAAAACATTTTAGAGGAACAAAAACAGTTGGACTGAAAAGGTAAATTTATAAATAAAGAAACAAAACCACTCCCAGTCAGTACTTACAGGTAACTGAAAATGTAAGAAGGTAAATTATGAAGACTATGCCACTGAATTCAGGTCAATGGTATGAAATCTAGTTACTGTTCTC
The DNA here is from genome assembly GCA_013397935.1 of Dasyornis broadbenti. Lineage (NCBI taxonomy): Eukaryota > Metazoa > Chordata > Aves > Passeriformes > Dasyornithidae > Dasyornis > Dasyornis broadbenti. Next base: position 657,468 of record VZRN01011464.1, read on the forward strand.
TGAGAATCAGGAACATACATCATTCTTACAAAAAGAATATAGAAAACTGTTCTGTGAGAATAGTTTAGGAATGAGGCCAGAAAATGCTATTGCTAAATACTCATATGAACGTGCATTCCCAGCCTGATGTAACAATCAAAAGAGTTAACATGACTTTGGCGATCTCTTCCCAAGAAAATCTTGAATGGGAGAATTTGTTTGTAGTTCTTTGAAATGATACAACGACTGGTCTGCTGTTCACATTTCAAGAAGAAATTTGAGAAATGGATAATATTTTGAAATACAAAGCAGAAGCTAAAACACGTTTCTATGCCTAGAAAATGCAGTTTCCTGAAAAGTATTTCAAAAACATCATTACTCGCATCAAGTTTCAACACATCCTAACTTGTCACTGCTGAGAGCTACACATTCTCCCACTCAAAAGTTCCCGGCGAATACATCCCCAAAATCACGTTAACTCCTTTAACCATGATTTTAGGCTGAGAACGCACATTCAGATAATTATTTAACAATCTCTCTGATGCAAGTTATAACCACCGGTTCTTGCGACCACCAGCGATTTCCACCAGACAACTGGAGGCGCCCAACACTGGAAGGCTCCCAGCACTGAGCTAACAAGAGAACCGGGTCTGAGCAGAGACCGACCGGACACGCTCCGTGCAGCAGAAACTCACAGAACCTGCGAGGTCCCGTTGGACTGGGCGGCCAAGGGGGCAGGAACGAGGTGTTGGGGTCACAGCGAAGCCGGACAGGCAGAGCCACCCCCGCCCGGCCCGGCACCATCCAGGGCCCGCGACACCGACCTTCCTGCGGCTCCTCTCACCTGCCCGGCACCTTCGCGCCGCTCCGCTTCCAAAACTGCTTCCTGCCCCCGTCGCTCGCCATGGCGGCGTCACCTCATCCCCCTCCACGATCGCGGCCCCGGCCCCGGCCCGCTCCCTTAGGCTTCACTCCCCGCCATTCCCGTCCACAGAAGCAGCACTGAGGGCCGCCATCTTGGGACCGGAAAACAACGCCGCTCCTCATTCGCCCCCCGAAGCGGGCCGGAGGTTTGAGCCAACCAGAAGTGACATTGCTGCCGGGTGGGTCCGGCCGGGCCAATCGCAGCGGCGGGTGGGCGGGGGAGGCTCCGGGCGCGCCGCCCGTGGTGGGGGCCCCGGCCCCGCCTGAAGCCCCGTGGCGGAGGTAGCTGAGGGTGTTCCCCGTCCAAAGTATTCCTGTAACTCAGGGCTTGCTTCGCGGCTCTCCGAGTGTGACGTTTTCAGACTGTAATCCTTTTTGATTGAACCGTACAGAGTAATTCCTTAGAGTACTGCTTAGAAATGCAAAACTGGTCTTGTAAATGGATGGAGATACTAACTGAAGATAAGCAGGCATCGGCTTATAACAAAATCCATCACATTTTTTCTGCTTTATCTTTTTACAGTTATTTCCCATTATTAACCCAGTTACTGGGTGGGGGCTTTAGTCTTCCTCTGTTTTAACGTTCTCCAGTCACTGTACCTGCTTCATTTATGGCTTTGAAATGGTACAAGATTGAGGGGTTTTATTTGTATCTGTAGATTTCCCAGCAATTCTGATACAAGGATACAACACTCGTGCCCACAAAATAAGTTTGATTTTATGTTATTCTTTGGAGTATGGCTCCTGAGAAAACAGTGCTGAGTTACAGGATTTTTTGCTGCATCTCAGTGCAATTTAGCATATAATTTAATATATAGACCAGTGTTCAGGGAACATCCTGCCACAGTTAAGCCAAAAAACTGGCATGTAGTACAAGACCTGATCTGCAGGGCAACGTTTGTTCTTTAGTATGTATTTCATGTGTAAGTTATTTCTTAAGAATTAAAAAGAAAAAAACAAAAGTTTTATTCTGGCTTTGGGATTTACTTTCGCAGTTACCTTCCAAGAACTGACAAAAAATGAAATGTTTCACAGATCTTGCTAAACCACAGTCCACAGGTGACAGCTGTCATTTCAATGCTATTTTTAGATATATGTGCTGTAGGTAGTATCGCTTGCTCTATTCATGTCCTTTGAGTAGGATTGCTCTTACAGTTTCTGGATCTTGGGTATCATCAGCATTAATGGCATACACAAGAAAAATAAATGTAATATGATCTATGTCTGTTAGCTAAAGTGAAGTGAAACCTGCAAAATCATGACTGGAACTTTGCTTGGTCGTAGCTAGATAAATTTAAATTATACTTGTTGCTGTTAGAATACAAAAATAAGGTACTCCAGTTGGGAGAGTCAAAAAAGTGATAAATCAAATAAAACATGCATTCTATAATTAGCATTAATATGGATGTTAAAACTGTGTCTCAGTTATTTTTATTTGTTCATTGTTGGTATTTCTCAAAGGGAAATGTAGTTAGATTCAGGCTAGATAACCTGAATCATCTGCCATCCTTATGACAGTTGATCTAAATCCTGAAGTTACACCATTTAACTTTTGTGTCAGTCTGGTGCAGCCACATGGAACTTCTGGTTTATTTTAGCAGTGGCGATTTTGTTGAGTTACATAATCAATTCAGTACAAGGTTAACTGTGTCATTAATATTTCATTATATTAAGAATATGTTACTTTGTGCCTAAGTTTTTAATGTATTGCAGAATTTTGTGCTGGAACAACTGACTGTTGCATGGATTGTTCCCATGAATAAAAATCTGACCCACAAATGGGGCTACATTTCAAAACTGCAAGTGCCCTCTTCTGCTACTGTGAAGGACTGCTTCCGGTTTTAGACCTGTGAACATAAGTCCTACAGAGCCAGCTGTTGTTTACTTTCAAGAATGAAAGGACACTGTTTTCATTCCTTTTCCATTCATTTTTGTACTTTCTCCTTATCCTGAGTTTTGTCTTATCCCTGACACAGACCTATGCTGCCAGAGTTCTGGAGATGCAAGGGATTTGGAAGGAGAAACTTTTCAAGACCTTATCAGGTAAGTTAGGTGCAATTGTTTATGCCCACCACTTAAGGTGATCTGGCCACAAAGAGCGTATCCTTGAAGGGGGCTTATAAAATGGGACTGAGTATCACAAGAAGGTGAGTTCACAGCTACGGAAGGAGAATTTGGTCTAAGCATGTACTTTAACAGTGTTACTGCTTAACTTTTCTGGTTACAATAATGTAACATGGGCAGCTGGGGGTGCGCACAGGTTCCGCTGTCAGTCGCTTTACGTTTGAAAAGAAATGCCAGTGTCCAGGTGCTGACATTCAAGGAGTGCAACAACACTGCAGTCACTTCTGGGACTCACCTACTGCAGCTGCTGAGCACAGTCTTCAAGAACATCCAAACATCCAAACCAGCTATTTCAAATCTGCACAGCTGTATTAACTAGGCTTTGCCTCATGGAGACGGCAGTAATATTTCAGGTACCATTTGTATGGGAATTTTTGTTACTTCAGAGCAATAAAAAATATTAAAATGTCTACTGTAGTATTTGTTCTGTTTCATGAAAAGTTGTATGCAAGAATTTATAGTTAAGAAGAGGTCTATTGCCAGTATGGTCAAATAATGTACTATGCTACAGGGAGTTTTGTAGACTTCTTTCTTTTTCCTTTTTTTACTTTTTTTTTCCTTTTGCTTTTTTTTTTCCTTTTTTGTCCCCTTTGCATTCCTTTTAACTTGAGCATTTTCCAGAATCAAGTAACCATGCAGTTAGTGACTGTTACTGTGGATACTTGGGAAGTTTCTGTATGTTCTAAAATGTACACATGTAGCCATGCTCTTGGCTGATCAAAATTAGGAGCGTTGTAGCTTACACTAGCAATGTTTTGAACAACGTAGGCACTGAGATGTTTATTTAGCTGGTGAGCTATGCATCCAGGTGGACATTCAGTTATACCAATTTGGGTTTTACCTCATCTGTTCTGGAAAGCTGTGCCAGAGTGGTTGCACCGGTAGGCATTTCTGTGGGGTTACAGTGTGCTTCAGGAAAAGAAGTTTTTCTGATGACAGATGTGAGAGTATAGATTGATGCTAAACATAGATAATTAAGCTGACAACAGCACTCTCCTGCTAACTTAGCTGCACTCAGACCAGGAGGATTTGCTGATAAAGTTGTATAAGCTGGGGAGTGCTTTTTCATACTGATCCTTACACTGCTGTGTCAGCAACATGCTGCAATGTTGACATAGCTGCGAGGTGTGGCTTAAACTCACGCTACAAGATGACAAGGCCATGTGTCTCTACATGCAAATTTTATTTGCTTTAATCAATAAGGAAAAAAAAATAAAGTGAATTCAAATGAGACACTTCCATTTCTGCACATTTTTATTGGTCTAACAAACTAGTGGAAGTTCTTCTGATGCACACAAGGATTTTATGGTTGCTGGTCACTGTTTTGTCTGATCCATGGGCATGCCTTTCTACCAAGCCATTGTATCCGTATTCTTTATTTTAAATATCATGGAAGAAACAGTTCTTCAAAGTCAAATTCAGCAAATGAAGTTACCAAGCAGGCTAACCCAAAATCAGAGTTCAGATAGAATCAGAGAGAGGAAAACAACAGTTATTCTTGGCAGAAAATAATCCCAGAGTGTACAGTACTTGTTACTTGGACAAAAAGAGACGAGGTAAGATAAAAGGAATAAGCGATTGTGGGAACCATGGAAGAAAGAAAACAAGGATGTTAAAGAAGAGGGATAAGCAATATCTACATTCAAACATGTTAGACATGGTCCAGCAAATCACATAGTCACAAGACCTCTCTCAGGGCAGTGCAAATTTTCTCCAGGAAATTGGAGAGGAAAAAAGAGAGATGGAATCAACATGACACTAATGGCCAGGACAAGTCATCATTGAAGACAAGCCATAACTGTAGCATTTTGTAACTTTTTCTCTGTAAGGGGCCTTTCCTATTACAAATGGATTGAAAATGATTTTGAAAATAATAGCAAATTTGCCAAAATGAACTTACATTGGCAGTGCACATGTATGGAATCATGCATGTTCACATTCTATTTAATTTCAGTGAAAGACGACTGTGAGACAAATAAATAAATAAATACTGGCTTGGGGTAAATGTCTTTGTTTCTTGTTTCTCCATTTTGAAGAGTGATTGATGTGGAGAGTTCTCAAAAGTTGTCATTCACTAAAATATTAGTGACAGTTAATGCATTTTAGGTGAAGGGTTTTAGCTTTATTTCGGTCTGTATTAATACATCAGCTGACACAGCCTGTTGGGTGTAGCCTGGAGCTGCACTCAATGGCCAAGGACTGCTGCTCACCGAAACTTTCCTGAAGTCTGATGCAATACGCAGCTAAGGCTTAAATAACTCAGAGAAAGAAGAACACTTCTAAGTAGAAGTATTGGTTAGAAGACAGAAAAGTTGGCAAAAGCAACTGATCCTCTTTCAAACATATTTCTAGTTCCTTGAAATTCCACCTAATTCTACCTCCTGTACATACAGTGAGTGTTTAACATAGCATTACAGCATGACAGAACTTCAAACACAGAGAAATAAATCAATGCATATTTGGCCCTGAGCCATGATAATTCTCTTCTGTTCACTGTAGAGCAAAACTTATTTTCCTTAAATTATATAGTTCATACCAGTTTCTGAATTTCACACTCAACTTAGTATCAGGACAAGGTGAAAAGCAAAATCGTTGGAGCATTAGTTTATGGTTCCTGAAGCTAAAAGATCTTGAGATATTGGGGGAGCTTTAGAGATGCCAGAAGACCTGCTTAGTATAGTGACTTGATGAGAAAATAGGCAATACAATTTCTCTAAGGTCAGTAAGTGTAGACTACTCCTTGGAATAGACACAGAACCCCTTTCTTCTTTTTGCAGATAAATAGCAAAGCTGTTGCTTTGGTCTTAAAACTAGTCATGTAACAGGGCAGAATGTAAATGATGTGTGTCTGGAGCTCTTCTGAATCTACAAATTGGGGTTTTTTCCCCTTAAGAATCATCTGTAATGTACTTGAGTGCAAAACTAGATTTGGGCATGTAATATGCGAGTGAGCAGGGATCTCAGATCCCTTAGGCTTCTGTTTAAAACAACCATACTCATCTTATTATGTGCCTCACTTTCTTCTTCCTTTCACAGTTTGTATTATTGAATTTTTTTTGAGAAAGCTCCTGAAACAAAGTGTCTTGTAACTCCAAGAAGGTATTCAATGGCAAGGTTAAGTGCTTTGGTTCAACCACTCCATTTTGGTCATTTTTCTTCTAATGGACAACTTAATCTCAAATTTCAGGAAGAACACCAGATACAGAAAGAAATATTTATCAATAGTATTACCTTTTTTGTTATTTTAGTTCCTTCTCTGGATGGTCTGTGTTTTTTTCCTGTTTGGTCCATTGTTCCCAAAAGATGTATTCAGTATGGAGGCATTGCATTTGGCATGCCACTAGCATCAATCATGTCCTTAGTCCCTTCCTTGTTTTGGCCAAAAAACGCTATTTAGAAGTAAGTCTTTAACTCCTCCCATGTATCTAAGAAGAATGGAGACGTGATGATACACAGAAATTTCAATGGATTATCTTCAGCAGTTATTTTCAGGTGTTAAAACACATCGAGCTGTGTGTTAATTGACATCTACCATTTATCTCAAGAGAACACATTTGTTCTCTCATAATGTTAATGACTGACTGCTGCAGGGTTTGGGGTTTGGGTTTTGGGGCTTGGGTTTCTTTTTTTCTCTAGTCTTGTCTTTGACCATTCAGCTTCATTACCAGTGCTCTTATGGTTTTTCCTTGAATCTCTTTATCGAAGTCTACCACTGACATCTCTTTTCATGTCTCAAAGCCACTGTTAGTGCATTTTTCATGTAATTTGTATCTGTGGGAGGGATTAGTTTTTGTTGGTTTTTCTTGAAAATAACAAAGCCTTTACTATGCTATTTGACCCTATTTATCTCTCAATTAATTTCTTTTTGATCCAACTGTGCGTTAGAAGGTTATTAAGTTTCAGTGTTTGCTTTTTAATCCATTTCGGGGTTTCTCTGCATAGCAGTTGAAATGTACACTTGAACTGGAAAGAGTCTTATTATCTTCTTCCTTAGTGTTCCACATATTTTCCGCATTGAAATCCTATTAATACAATTTCTGTAGAAAAGGATTATTGGTAGAGTAAGTTCAGGTAGTATAAGGTGAATGAAAAATGCCGGATAAAATTAAAAAATTACAGCTGGCCTTACAGTGTGTTGCATAGATATAATTTCCAGAAGTATCTTCAGTGTAATACATTGTAGTTATTATTCAAGTCAAGTGAGTTGTATCAAAGTCAAGTCTTCTTCTGAAAGAGGAATGGAATTTGCTACTTAAGAGGTAAATCTATATCAGGTCTCATGAACTGTCCATTATTGAATCTTTATTACTGGTTTTGTGTATGCTTTTGTTTCAATGACAGCAAATGTAAACATGAGCAATGAGTATAATGAAGATAATGCAGTTGGAGTCCTAGAAACAAGAGTCTTTCCAGCATGACTTTCAGTAGAAAAGAGTTACTGAGTGCTCCTGGGATAATGCTGTTGGCTGAGCTGCCCACTTTACTAGTGAGAGTGTTGACAAGGCTTAGGGTTTAGTAACAAAGAGGTTGAGAGCTTGGTGAAAGAGACATAAGCAAAATTATAGTGCAAAGAAAATGGGAGTAACTACAGATCTTTGGGTGAAAATATATGATAAAGGTAACGAAGGATTTTATACATATACTTTTAGGTGTTGCTGCTCCATACCCAACAGGTGTATTCTGTTAGTTAGATTTACAAAGTAGTTGTTAGCTGAAGATGATAAATGTTTTCCAATATTTAATATTGTTGGGGAAATTGGAAAAAAAAATCAAAACCTGCAATTTCTTTTTTTTTTTTTTAGCACTTGTTACTTTTGAGAAGTGGGTAAGAATAGTACACGGTTTTCAGCTAAGTGAAAGAAGAGAACTCAGACCAAAAAGTGAGAATTAAGTATTTTGCTATTCATATTACTTCCTGGTATAACGCAGCATGTAGCATCATGTTGTAAAGTACTAAAAGAAAGAACAGCTTAGCTTTTAAATCTTGAAATGAAAATTTGCAATTTTGCTTGAACAGTCTTGACAGTTGTTTCAGGACTGGCAGTCTTAGTGCAAGAAATGAACTGAAAATACTGATGTAAAACCATCAGAGAGTCCCTAAGGTTTGAGAGAAAATGATAAGGTAATCACAGGAAGCTCTCAGAAGTTAAAGCCATTTTAAATTGAAAGAACTTAAAGATTTAATCCCTTCTGCTGAAATCTTGAAGTACAGTGGTAATAATTGTAGTATGCATGGTCATTAAAATAAGATTTCACAAGTAACCAGAGAAAATAAATACATTGAATGCATAATTTTTCAAAGATCTCTCCAATACTGAAACTCAGCCATGGACTGTAGAACAAGACCAAAATTGAAATACAAATGAAGTTTGAAAACTTCGGTGTTTTCTCCTTCTTGGTTTTGTTTCGTGAGAGGAACAACTTGCCCAAGGAGATTGTGTCTTACACTGGACTAATTAATGTAGCCGAGGGAAGAACAGATATATTTCTACTGTGTCATACTATATTCTTGTTCCCATATTAATAATACTATAATTATTAATATTATTACTCTGTATCTGATCCCATACCATCTTTTTTGTCTATGACTTGTATAAATTTGTATGTGATGCTCTTCTGTTTGTACCAGTTCTCAGTCAATGCTGGCCAACATTTTTACTAATGCTCCTAAAATTCAAAATCACTCATGGAAAAAATTATGAGTTGCAAGTAATGATAATGGCAATCACTACTACAGAATGTAGCAGAGCTGTAACATGAATTAGCTGTTGGAAAGAAATACCAGAGAAAGTGTTATTAGTTTCAGTTATATTGCTGAAAATTTTGCTGTGCTTTAGCTATAATTCATTGGTCCTGACTGTGGTTTTTACTGTGTGAAAAATCTATGTTCTTTGTACAGAAAATCAGAGACGATCATAACCATCCCCTGGGCTGCACAACCTATGGTTTGCTCTCAAAGCTATTCCTTTTTTAATTTCTTGGTATTATTCAACTCACTTTGGCTGTATTAAACTCTCAACAGCATTATACTAGTTTAGATATGGAATATGTATATGTATGAATGCGTATTAGATACAGATGCTTACTTTCATTTAGAAATCAAAATGTGGTTTTGTTTTGTTGGAGTATCACCAAGAACAGTGGACTTTTCATCTTTGTGGCAAAAGGAAATTTAATGGAACAAATTTATTTAAACTGCTGTGTCTAAAGTCTCAAAAAGAGCTTTCCTATGTTTGTGTAGTGAGGAAAGGGGCCACTTCTGTGTAGTGTTTAGTCCAACTAAAATGTAAACTTCTGTCTGGAAATGTGCTCCGTCTCTCTTCACTGAGAGATTGGGAGAGTTGGCATCTTCTCTAACCTGGCTCATGGGAGGAGGTCTGAATTGGACCCTTTCTTTGGAAAAAGTAATAGGCAATTTCTTCATAGCTCTTAAATAATTATCCAGTTGAAGTGGGAACAGCAAAGGAATAAATCACCACAGCAGCAGCTATATGTGTTTTTTATAGTATTCCAATTTTCTCTCTCTTTCACACTGCACAATAGAAGAAAATGTCCACTTAATTTCATTGCTAATAGTTGGCAGTATGCTGAAAACCAGTAAAATTAATGAGAAAATTATTGTGGCAGAGAAATACCAGTCAGTTTTCATCTAGTTCTTAGAAATTATGGATCTAGGATAAAACTGCCTTCTGGCAACTGGCTTTGAATTTGGCCATGATGTTTTTTGCAACACCCTTGTTGTTCTGTAACCTTTCAATATCTAACATTGCTTAGAAAAACTTCTGTTGTATTTATAAGGTTGAAGCTTGTACTTTTGTTTTCACCCAACTCAAAATGGGACACAAACATGTATGTTAATAAGCCCTTGTTTGCATTCAAGTTCTCCTTTCTTGAAGGCAAAGAGCTATTCATCAGCACTCTGCATCTCATTGCTCTTTTCAGTGTGCTCAAGCATGTCTGTAGAGGGGCTGAGGTGCCCTTGGCTTTACTGGAAACATTATGTCATCTTCTAAATAAGATGTTGTTATGCCAGGAAAGGATCAATACTTTGATGAGTAGCTGCTGGCTCAAAACTGCATTATTATTTTAGAAAGGACCACTTGGAACACATTCCAAAGCATTTCCCATGGTATGAAGCTCTAGGGATTTGATTTGTCTCTCTGCCCAGGAAAATGAGTTGATTCATCTGTAAATACATGTCTGCCAAGCTCAGATAATAAGAAAAAATGTACCTTCTGCCCACATTGGTCTTAAGCCGTTCAGCCATTTAAATAGTATACTCTCTTTGTGAAGGAAGTACTTCACATCCCAACAATTAATTCATTGAGGAAGAGAGGAAAAGCTGTTAGCCTTTTTCCTGCTGCTGAGACCAGACAAGCCTACCCTCGGGTCTGTGTGACCACACAGCCCTGGCAGCGCTGCACTGGGTGGGGTGCAAGGGCTGGCAGTCCCCAGAGGCTTGACTTTGAGAGGGTGCAGTGCTGCAGAGTTTGAGAGGGTGCAGTGCTGCAGAGTTTGAGAGGATGAAGTGCTGCAGAGTTTGAGAGGGTGCAGTGCTGCAGACCTTGAGAAGGTGCAATGCTGCAGTCCTTGAAGGGGTGCAGTGCTGCAGACATTGAGAGGGTGCAGTTCTACAGTCCTTCCCACTGCCCCCCAGCAGGCTCCCCGGCCAGACTGCAGTGCCATTGCTGCTATCTCTGTCTGCCTCGGGATCTGCAGCTGAAACAAAGCAGAGCCACAGGCCCCGGGCCAGTGCATCGTGAAAGGCAGGACAGATAGCACTAAAGGGCTCTTGGCTGGAACAAGCTCTGTTCTCTACTGAGAACAAGTCTTGGAAGAGATTACTGTTGTTCGGAGTGCTAAACTAGTATCACTTTGGATAATATCACTTGTATACAACAACCACGCATTATGTAACTAGTTAGCAAAACGGATTAAAAAACTTTTTCTTGTATCGTCTTCACGCAGTCAGAGGTGGCTTTAGAAAAAGGCTGTATGGAAGTGCTGTAGCTCCTTATGAATTGCCTGTAATCTGAGGGGAAAACACAACTTCACTAGATATCAAAACATCACTTAACCCTCCTGTTGACTCTAATTCTTCTATTGACTCAAGTCCCATGTAACTCAATTTGAGGATTTAGATGCATAAGGACATGGGATTTTTTTGTGAAGGTCTTTTTCCTTCTATATTGATGAGGAAAATAATTACTCCAAAAAACTTAAGAAATATGGGAGAGGAAAAAATGGAGAATTCAAAATCTTTCCACTATAAATACATTTTCCTAATACTTTTTAGATTCATTGTCTGTTTATACTACGCTTGACAGACATTCAGTACCTAGTACAGTTTTGAGGGAATTTGACTTGTCTAATAGAGAGAAGTTGCTCACTGCTGTTATCAGAGTAAACGGATATATTTACCTTGACAGAAGACATTCTTAACAATGCCTACTCCTCTATCATACTTGTTCAGGCCTAATTTGTCAAAAATACTCCCATGTTCTTCCTTTTCTTCTGAGGTCTAAAAATCTTGAAGAATTCATTTCCATTTTAGCTCAATTTAACTGTTACATGCCACCATCAAAACACTGATTATAACAGAAGGCTTGTAAGAGCTTCAGAATTATTGACAAAAACAATGCTTATTTTCTGCAAACCTAACCAATGCAGAACCTGCTTTTCATACAGAAACAATGTGATTCTCTGCATCTGGAAGGCAAGATCAGCCTGAATACTTATTTCACCTTAAAAGCATTCCTCAGTGTTTGTTTGCTGTTTTATTTCTTTCAACAGTGAAGCTATATGATCTTCCAGCTGAAGAAACAGGCAAGGAACTTTATCAGCGTTCTTGTGAAAAGCCTTTCATAGCATCCATCAGCTCCTGCAAACTTCAGTGGGATTGTTCATCTCTTTGATACCAAGGAAAAGGGATCAATATCTGAGAGATCTATTGTAAGCTTGGGAGTCCTGAGGAAATCAGCCAACAATAGGCATCTGTGGTTCTCTGAATGTTTATTCTTTTATGCAGTCTTTTTTTTCTTTTGCCACCTGCTCATCTAACCTGCATGGTTATTGATTTTTATCTGGCAGATAGGCCTCAATATATACATGTACAATGCCTGGCAGAAACTGAACCTAGGTGGTAAGGTTTCACACTGCTCTGAGAAACACTGATTTTTCTAAAGAACCCAGATACAGATATTATGAATTCTAAGAATTGTAACCTTGAACAAAGACTTTTTTCTCATAAATGATCTGAGAACTTTTTAACAGACACAAGAAAGAAGAACCTTGTATGCTTTTGAGAGGCCTGGGCTTTATGACTTGGTCTCTTCTGTTAGAATTAGTCTACTTCATTTGTTCTCTATTATGCAACAAATTGAACTTGTAGCATCACTGAATAAGTAGCTCTCACTATCCTTTCACACAGGATCAATGCTTTTTATCATTTAAGAAGGCAAAAATAAAAATTTGTCTTACTATTCCTCATATAAAAGTATCATCAAAGCCCACTGTTTTTGTTTCAGTTTTCTGTTGACCAAGTATTGGACTTTAAATGTTCAATTTTCCCTATTGAGGGAAGGCCATAGCTCAGGAGCATCTTCCCACTTGCAGAGGAGGAACCAGGGAATGCTTTCCTTGCCACCAGCATTTCTATCCTGTACACCACTGTAAACAGAGTTTGGCATTTACTGATAATTCCTCTCTGAGAAAGAGCAAGCAGTTTTCTCTGAGGTGGTTATTAATATCTCATTATGAGATTATGATAAGAGATCTCCCTGGAGTCTGCCAGCAAAACAGCTATTGGAGTAGATGTGTTGATACTGCTCAGTGCTGTAATGTTTTGGTAATCTCAGTCTTGAAGATCAAGTCAGGCATCACTTACAGCATGTCCCAGTGTCAGTCAGCTACAGACTAAAGAGATCTGGCATGATGTTTGAACCTGGCCTTCTTCGTGCCAGCATGACCACTGGACTGCTTATGTAAATCTGCATTTTTGGAACCTACCTACTTTGATAATAGCATTAGTGCAGTAGGAAACAAAGTCTCCTTCTTAGAGTAACTGCAACATTGACAACATTGTGATGGAAAAATGTTAGTACAGGAAAGGAGAAAAACAGTCCCTCCTGAATTTTGAAGGGCACATCCTACTTTATCCCACACTTGGAAGTGTTGTCCTTATATAGAGAAGAATAATTGGAGGGTGATTTCTGCTTGAGATGAGAAAAAATTCCTGAATTTTTCTTTCTCTATTTTTAAGGTGGGTTTTTTGTCAGTTCTTACTTTCCCTATACACACTTTCTAGAGATTTAGCAAAAAATTATTGACTTAAAAAATAATTCTTTGTAAGTTCAGTGCTATGATCGCTGTGCCTATTCAAACTCATACAAAAGCTGCTTGAGCAGCAGTAGTAAAAACTGTGCCAAATACATTCAGCTGTTTACTTTCAAGCTAAGAAGTGCTGCAGGGATCTTGGCATATGGCCCCCACTATTTGAAATCTGAGGAAATTCCCACTGGGTCTGAGACCAAACACTTTCTTGCAGCCATTTGGTGGGCTTTTACTACTGTGTTTTTTTTAAAGCTGTGACGGTTAGCAGCCTCTCACTGCTCAGGAATCCAGCTGAGCTGCCCTACAGAGTGCTGTTCAGTTTGCCTTGGTTGCAAGCACAATTCACCACTCCCAGCTGTGTTCTGCCTACTTACAACAATGATTAATTTCTTCACAAGACTTCAATATAGAAGTCATCTGCACTGAGTGATGGGCAGTGCTTCTGCCTTCTTTGCTATGTTTTTTAATATCAAAGCTGTGAATGATTGTTTTTTCACATTAGAATTTTCAGAGAAAACATCCCTTACACTCCTGGTTTTTTTGAGTGGCCCTACAGAAGCCAGGTGAAAACAAAACAGTAACTGAAAATTAGAGTGTTTTTTATGTAAGAGGCAGCATTAAACATCTTTAAACCGTACATACTACTCATTGATTAATACACCATTCATACATATTAATAAAAAAGAGTTGATAAAATCTGAGGAAACCTTCTTTCTTTTCTTATCATTCATTTTTCACCAGTTTGATGTTTCTAATGTGTGTTTCTTCTAAGCAGGAATCAGGACACTATAGGGGTTAACACATGATAATACCAGTAAAGGATAGAAAAGTTGATTGTAGACTGCAAAGTTAGTAGGCCCAACACTTTCTGCATTTGATCAAAGTAATTTATGGGTGCCAAAGCATCCCCATGGCTTCTCATTGCAGCTTCACTGCTGCAATTCAGACTGGTGCCCAGCTATGGGAGGTCAACTGCACTGCAGCTTGAGAAAAGAAGGATAACTATTAAAACCAATTCATGTTGATTGTCCTAGAATATTGTAACAAATAAAGTGTTTGTGATTGGAATTGTTTCCAACTAGCCTTGAAACTGTTCTTAAAGTTGCATCATTTTGCATCAAAGACAAAAATCTTATAATTTGTTGAACAACCAATGATTTGATGAAAGCTTTTGCCCACTCAGAAATGAACTGGATTTTAAAGCACAATGCAAGAACCCAGCTGTCCGAGAGAGCTTCCCACGGGCATTGTAAAGGTCAACTAAATTCCAAGCCAACCATTTCCCCCATAACGAATAGTAACAAATGAGATTGTATCTTAGGGACTGCACTCTGTGTTATTTTGTGCATTTGTGCTATGCGCTGCCCTAAAATAATGAAGAACTCCTGTGCCATCTCATACTACAAAATCTCATGCAGGATTTGATCATTCACTAGTAGCTTGCTCTAAATGAGATGATTCGTTTATAGGCTGATTTTCTGCTTCTACTTACAGTTTTCAAATATTGCTGTCTCCAAGGAAAACAAAAGATTATTTACTAAAGAAGAAAATGCATTATGCCTTCCAAATTAATTGGTAGGATTAAACTTGAAACTTGACTGCTTGTGTGGTTTAGTTATTGCATCAGCATGAAGTCGCTTCTTCACCAAATTAAAGAGACACAGCCTTTCTGTGCTTACCGTGCTCCTGTATGAGTCAGAGATTTCCATAGAAAATGTATCCATCTGTGGATTTCTGATCAGTGGAGGATTCTGTGTACCTGTTCTTAACAAAATAATATGATACCTTTTTGTGTTTAGCTGGATTGATTGAATCTTTATGGAGTCATTTATAAAAATGTCCCAGCAGCACTGGGTAGTATGTGTGGTTTGTAAAGACTTTATGGAAGTGACCAAGTTATTCCCATACAGTCAACTGGAACATGTGAAAAGAAAGATGGATGGTATCATAATACCTCAAAGATACCCTAGAAGTAGGTTTGGCTGAACATACCCTGCCAGCTAGTGCATCTGCATTCCTATACCAAAAACAGGAGTCTTCTGCATGGGGTTAAAAGTAGCTACAAGGGTGTTAGCACTTGCCCCCTTACAGCAACAGCATCTTTGAGACCATGATATGATGAACATGGTTGTGATTTCACAGAACTGCCATTTCACTAGCTGTCCATTACATCTTTCAATAAAAAATAGAGATGAAAGGAATCAGATATTCTATAATATTTATTTAAGGTGTGATAGATCACTTGTATCTGTGGACAAATAAGCAGTATGTGTTGTATTATTGGTAGATTGGGGAAGAGGAAATAATGAGGTGAGCTACTCAGCCAAATACTGATGTTGTAGAGGGTGACTCTGTAGATTCAATCCCAGATGGATGAATACAAGATTTACTTGAACCTGATAATAGCTTCACCATAACAAAACTGTTTAAAACCAGGTTGTTTTAACTTGATAGTTACCAAGAAGTTTCTACATTAGCTGCTGTCTCTTGAAGTTACTGAGATAATCAGCTTGAGGTCATTATAACTCAGCCATCATTTTCCTTGAAACCTGTTTGGCTTTTTGAATATTTGAACTGTAGCTGGAACTTGAAACACATGAAACTATGGAAGATCAGGTAGTGGCCATCAGGTAGTGGCTCTGAGTTGTTCTAACCCCTTTTTTTGCCAGGTGTCCATGATGACCTGGAGCCTTCAGTGACACACAAAGGCCAGTAAAGACAGGAGAGGTGCATTTTTTTTTTTTTTTTAGAGATAATGTTTTCTAAACCATGGAAACTATTACACCAAAAAGTGAAGCTGATAAAACCATATAAATGGTCTGGCCTTGTGTCCCTGGGCCAAATCTAAGTTTTGAATGAGCACTGTAACCAGATCTACCTAGCAATGCAGTTCGGAGCAATAATGCTGTTTTGAAGCAAATACCTTGGTAAATTTCTTTTACTGACTGTTAGGTAAGTTCTGAGGACAGTTATGGCACCCATGAAACAGATTCTGTTTGGAAGAAAACCAAATCAAGTGCTGCAGTGCTTTTCAAGAACATTCCTGATTTGGTTATGGACTATGCCACTGAAAGGTGCTCCAGTTTATGCCTGTTGCTTTTCCTTGAGCATTGGACCACCTATGTAATGGAGCCATCTTAACTGGGAAATCAGTTCATATCTGAACAAGGGGGAGCCTCCCAACCCTCATGTAATGGATATGTAAGGAGTCTTAGCACAACACATTTTGATCTGACTGCACTTCTAGTAGAGGACAAAATGAGTATAATTAGAAGTTCTCTTGGCTAAAACACTAATCCTGGGATTTAGGTGATAAAACTCTTGAGGTGTCTCTGCTGGGGAGTGTTATCAGCCATGAGGCATGATATTCTGCTACTCAAACCTAGGCATTTAGTGCTGTTCTAGATGTAGAGTAGCTGTAGGAAATCCACCCCAGCCACCAGCTGCTGCTGGGTCTTTTCTGAGACCCTGTATCATAATCTGCCTGTTCCAGACAGGCATCTTGGCAATCCAGAGGCCTCTCAATTGGCATTGGGCACTTTGCTTTAGGCGGCTGGATCACAGTTGGGTTCAGCACTCAAGTAAGTGCTAAACAAAACAAAAAAAAAACCTGAAAAACAAGTGTAATTGTGAACAATGTCAGAAGAGATTAGAAATCCAATGGCTTCTATGGCTTGGGTCCAAATTCAGAGTTTTGGTGTCTGTCCAGGGAGTGGAAGGGGATTGGGAAGTGATGGTGAGGACTTGCATTTTAAGCCTGTTTTTACCCACATATGTTTATGCCTTTCCTTAATTCATATCTTTCAAAGTAATTTAGGAGACAACACGCTAACACTCTCATTAGGCTGTATCTCACTTTCTGTGAAGAAAGCATAATTTATTCTCATATATCACACTCTCTGTATAGCTTAATAGATTACCAGAGAGTTGAACACAGAAAGGAGAAACCTTAAATACTTTTAGGATTAGCAAATTAAGTTTCAAAGATAAAGAAGTCTAGCTGCATTATAATTTTTTTCATCACTCTGAAGTGTTAAATAGGGGGTGAAGTGTTAACATCATTATTACCCAGTGAATTTGGAGGTTCAGGTAAATGTTTTTACACCTGGCTATACATGCACACCTGCACCCATACCCACATGCTTTGCAGCATCTTCAGAGAATGACAGGAATTAACATCTTTCTTCAGTTTTGTCATTCCTCATATTGCTTTTTATTGGATAGTTTTCAGAGAGCCACACTGCCATTGATTCAGTTACGCAGGAGCAGTTTGTCTGTTTTAACCCAACCTCATGCTGTGTTGCTGTCGACACTGCTATGCAGGTATCTCTAATCAGCGACATGAAACATTCATTGCCTGTCTTCTGAAAGACTGCCTTGTGAGTAGAGGGGTTTGCACTGGTTAAAAAGGGAATATGTGGTGGGGGGGTTTATCTCCTTCTGTTCATCCTGTCTGTAGTTGGGTACTATCAGCTTCTTTTAAGTCTCTAGGTGCATTTCTGGTTTTTACTGAGACAATCTGTAGCACACTTCTCCACTTTTCTCTCCCCACTTCATGTTCTATCCCACAGCGTTCATAATGCTTCCATGCAAGACCAGAACAATTTGTGATGTTGAGATTATTAAGCATATGGTACAGTGACTAAGTCACACATGCTTTCTCAGTAGCCAGTGAATGCTGGCTCTGAAAGACACATACAGCGTTACATCAGCTTCTGTCCTAAGAATTCTAGTCACAGCCTCATAATTTAAAAAAAAAAAAAAAAAAAAAAAGCAAGAGGAATGAAATGTTATACAAGTTTAATTAGACTGCATATTTATTTTAACTCAGTACTACTTCTCTGGTATCTATTATACTTGCTGTTCTTTCCCTTTATGGGCTCATGCCCATCATACTGTGACAGAGGAGGAAGTTTCTCACAGCTAAATCCAGTATGAATGTTTTATTAGTTCAAGTCTCATTATTGCATTTTCTTTTCTAATCAAGACAAAGAATCTGCCACTAAAAATTTAGTCTTTTTTTCCTACTTACAGATACAACCATAAAAACAATTGATTTGAATGGTTCCTCTGCACTTAGGTTCTTTTGATTACTCCTAATTGTCATTTCTCATCCACAATGACTTAGAATTATGTCTTTCAGAGTCATGATTTTCACAAAACAGTTCACATTACACTGTCTGGAGATAGTTTTGAGGTGATTGATTTTTCAACGTGTTGCACTGAAGTCTGATTCATAGTTCTGACTAAATGAGCTGATTGACTAAAACCCTGAGCAATCTTTTGAAAACATATAACTTTCATCAAAATCTACAATTTGTATAAATTGTATTTCAAATGGCATGCAGACTAGTCAGCTCTAAATATGTTTCCAATGAAATGGTGTGCTCCAAATTAGTCAGCCATTGCCACCTGGTAAGACAAACAGATTATAAATGTTTATTATGTTACTCTTCAGTCTTTGAATTTTCTTTCCATTATACTCATAACTATCCCCAAGATTCCTGTCATCCCTTTGAACAACTATGAAGTTGTTCAAGGTACAGCAAAGTTCCTTAAATATATTTGTTAGCTAGAACTAAATATTTAACTTCAGTTATAAGCTGAACCTCTTTGTTCACCATTGCCCTCTTTTTAGCTGTTCCTGATTTTATATTCTGTTCTAATCTTTCCATTTCAATTTAATACCAGAAAATCAAAAAGAGAGTATGTCAATTCAAGTCAACATGCATGCTGAGATGTCAAAAGGCATCTGTATAAATAACTCTGCATTGTGGATTTTATGCAAAGTATTGGCATGGATTTGCATTCTAGTATCACTGATTCAGACAACTTCATACCAGCTGTCATCATCTCTACTACAGCAGTGATCTGAAAAACAATCAAAGTGAAAATTACTCTATTCAGACAAACTGCTTCAATCCATCTTTGATCTTACCATTCAGAACCTTGGTCTGAAAAAGAGAATTTCACCTACATTTCTAAGCATTTGCTTTAGGTTTATATTGTACTTTTAAAATATCGTACTAATCACAGAAAAGAACATTGTTAATTAAATCACATGAATGAACTAAACTTGTGCCTAGGAGAAAATTCACTGTTATTTAAAGAAAAAAACCTTCTTCCTTCATTTACCTTAAATCTGAAAATGCAACTCTGAAAGAATCTACAAATGAGATCTTTGCCTTTACAAAAGTAGTTGTTATTAAAAAATAAACTTGTGCACCTGTGAACTTTCCAATTATATAATGAATCAATAACATGACTGATGAAATTGTGTCCAAAAACTGATAAAACTCAGAAAAGAAATATTAGTTTTATTTCATACACTCTTATATTTTCTGATGATAAAGGTGTTGCATAGGTTTGCTTTTTTCTGCTGAAATAAAAATGGTAGAATAGTTCAAATGAAAATATGAAAGTATAAATCTTGATTATAAATAACTAATTTTTCAAAATGGACTTTCAGCAAAGTTAACTCCATGATATTCAATTTTAAAATGACAGTATTCACAAGAAAGACAGAGTTTAATCTGTCAAATATTTTTAGTTTAGGCAAATGTCTTTGCCCTTCTGAGCATGCTTCTTCCTCCTATAGCAACTCTGCAGTCCTGTAAATGGTGGCTGTGTCTTAGACCCTCTCTTGCTCCTGTGAGAAGATGGAACGCAAGATCCATCTTTAACCAATTATTCATAGTCTTGCAGAGGTAATGAAAAAATCATATGTCTGTGAATATCAGTCAAAATGTCTTCCAAGAATGCTGGTGTGAATGTTTGTGTTTCATAGCATATTTGATAGGTGATAAGTTCAGAAGGAGAAAAGTTGATGAAAATGGTGAAGAACCTTCAAAATGTCAAATAGGAAGTGGGAGGATTTTTTGGTAACTGGTGATTAGGCATTTCACTAGCTTCTAAGAGAGTTTGGTCTACCTGTGTTCATAGGAATGACTACAGCTTTAGCCAGAAACAATACATCAGTGTCATCTCCTTGGTGATAAGAAAAAAAAAGAAAATTATTTAAAATAATAATTTGTTTTAAGTTTCTGTTTCATCTGATTCAGTGTGTATCACGTAGAGTTTTAATCCTGGCAGCTACACAGAATCAAAAACTTTTTTCAGGAATGTAGATGCTTCGCATATACATTCTGATGTCTGTGTTGTTTATGTTTTTTTGATTTATTAACATTGAGAGGCTACAGATATGTCCACTGATACTTAGAAATGAAGAACTGATTTGACTGTCACGGATGGCATTACTGCGCATACGCTTTCTTAAATTTTATTTAGGATATTAAGATGATAAAGACCATAAGTGGTGCATACAGAGATGCTTCCAGGGCTGCCTAAGTAATAGATACTTTATCTGGTTTTATCTGCTAGACTAATTAGTCCAACTAAGTACATCTTAGGTCATAGTTGGTCTGAAGTGTTGTGATAAATAATGGGGCTGTGCTTATTCGCTAGTGTTGATAATCTGATTATCTGTATTTCTATTTAGTTCCGGTATTGTTAATAAGGCTATCCAGAACTGAAGGAAGTAAATAATATTTTTCATTGTGAGATTGTTTTATTTTTAAAACATTTCACTAGTTGATTATTTTAAGTCTTATCAATAGATTCTCCAGATTTTTCTGCTTCAGAGAAACTTGCTACTGGTTTGGTTTATATTCTCTTTGAAATGGGCTGTTTCTACTGCCTCCACAGTCTGTGTGATTTTTTTTTTTCCTCCTGTGCTTTCCTATTATTTCACTTGCAGCATTGATTAGCAGTTTTAGAGTGTGCTCTTCTAAAAGTGGCATGAAAATAAGCCTCTCCATCTGAAATGGAAGAATAATTTTCCTTTATGTTTTAGATTATGAAGGCCACACTGTCTGGTGCAAGTTTAAGAGCCCTGATATGGATTAGAGCCCTACCTGCTGAAGCAAAGCATTTAGAGAAGCACTCTGGGAACAAAAGATCCAGTTAAAATGGCTCCACTTAGAAGTCTAAAAATGAGTTGGGAGAAAAATTGTTGCTTTGGTGATGCTAGGAATTTTTATGTTAACAATACTTTCATCCTGAAGCTCTTTTATTGTATAGATTGGAGCCCGCACTTGAAATTTGTCAATAGTGTCATGCTGGTGGCACACACATGCCCTGTAATAGTGTAAAAAACCCTCTAGACAGAGTTAAAAACAATCAAAAAATCTTACTGTTCTTATACTCAGAAAGAATAAAAGTTAGTACATATGATGGAGATTGCTATTGAACATGATACATAATTTGATCATACTTTGATGCCGGAACTATAAAAAATCATCTGCCTGTCCAAAGTTATGGCTTCTTAGAGCTTTTCTTGAGAACTGGTCCATACACATGGTTCTGTAAAAAAGGCATCTGGGCATGCCCCAGGCAAGGTCAAGCAGGGGCCTAGTAAAGAGCAATTTTTCTGCAGCTTCGAGGGGCTGGAAATATCAGCAAAGCTGATCTTGTAGAGACAAATAGAATTTTTTTATTATACAGTTGAGGGGTGGACAGAAGAGAGAAACTCTCTGATGTCACCAGCACTTTCTTCATAGACTGATAGAATCATAGAGTGATTTGGGTTAGAAGGGACCTCAAATACCATCTAGTTCCAACCCCACTGCCTTGGGCAGGGACACCTTTCACTAGACCAGGGTAATCAAGGCCCCATCCAACCTGGCCTTGAACGCTTCCAGGAAGGGGACATCCACAACTTCTCTGGGTAACCCATGCCAGTGTGTGACCCCCCTCACAGCAGAGAATTTCTTCCTAGTATCTAATCTAAATCTACAGTTTTTCAGTTTAAAACCTTTCCCCCTTGTCATATCACTCCATGCCATTGTAAAAAGTCCCTCTCCAGCTTTCTTGTAGGACCCCTTTAGGTACTGGAAGGCTGCTTTGACACTGCCAGAGAGCATCATCATCGTGTCAGACAGGCACCTTTAGATTTCACTGCTTTTTAAAAGAATGCAGTTGGTTGAGAGAGACGTCTCACAGCTCCTCCACGACTCTGGTTGAGACTAATCATTAAAATAAGAATAAGGACCTAAACAAAGAAACACAAATCAATATTTCTGTGTATATCTGTAGGCTGGGAGCCACAGCTACAACAGCGTGAGACAAATAATGCTTAGTATTTTTCACAGTGATAGGCAGTTTATGCAGAGAATATACAGGGAGGTTGGAGTTTTGGAAGAAAGGAAGGATTCTGTAAATTTCCATGGTTCAGGAACAGCATGTAACGTTTCTCTTCACAAGAAAACAAAGTACCTTCTGGATCTCTTCCCACTCCCAGCAGTATATCAACAACTTTGTCTCCATTACCTTTTGGCTCAAGTGAGTAAAGGGCTGCAATCATCCTTTTTAACAAGCCTTTTAAATTGCTCTTTTCTTTTTATTTTCAGATAATTTCCAACAATAAATGCAATTTAAACTTTTATGATAAAAGTGTAGGAGAGCTTTCAAATAGATCAGGTATTTTTCTAGAGAAGGTGATGTCATTCTTTCAATCAGCAGAAAAAATATTTTAGTCATGCTTTAGTCTTTGTTTGCTGATAAGTAGAAAAGGAATTAGAACATTAGTCAGTATTTTCCTCTATTCTATTATCTTTGTCAGCTAGTTTTCATTTTCCAAAAGTATTTCAGTTGCCAAATTTGACCTTTTGGTGTATTTACACTGTTCTAATGTGTGTGTGTTTGAGAACAGAATTTGATTCATGTGTAAGTACTTCAATCTGCCAGACATGAACTGAGATAAAATTTTTTTATAATACCCAAGCGGCTGTCTAAAAACTTTCTTGGGGCATTTTTCGTTTGAAGAAAATAAATACTTCATAGTTATCTGTGGGCAGCAAAAAATAAATTAAAAAAAAATAAAAATAAAAACCCTTTCCTAATTTGGCTCCAGTTTTAAATTCTTGAGCAATGAGAATAAAATTTCACTTCTGCATTAGTTGTCATTTGGACAAGAACACAGCTGACTCTCACATACATATTCAAGGAACAATATTAGAAACAGCTTCACTGATCTTGAACATCCTTCTTTTCCCTCAGTGGGACTGAGCATAATTGCAGATATTCTTTGGGACATGGAAGAGTCCTTGAGCCTGGAACTGTCTCCCTGGAAGCACAGGGCACAGCAGTTGAAGGGCTCTCTTACATGACTGTGACTAGCTGTGTTTTTCAGAGCTCCTGCTACAAATCTGTGATTCCCTCCAGAATTCCAACACATACCTGAGTAGAGTGGCCAAAATATGGTGGAATGTGATTCTTCTTTGTACTTCAGCACACTTATGTATTATCCAGCTTTCACTATGTTTAAGATATTTTTCACTTTATCCTCGATACACAGTACTTTCTACCTCTGCCAAAATACTACAAGGGCATGCTTGATTTTCAATATGGAAAATAAATTAGTTGCAGGATCCTAATGAAGAAGTACACCTGCAAGAGATTTGGAAGAGTGATAGCTGGAGTTTGTAATGATTTAAATCAATATTTTGGTAAGGCAGGTCATGCTGGAGAATAGCACTCTGCTGCTATTGATTAAAAAGATGTACCTGCTTAGAAGTGTTCCTTAATTGACTGCCCGCATTATCATGTAATGATCCTGTTCAGTCTAACATAGAATTGCTAGAGGTAAGTATTTCTTATAGACATCTCAGAGTCATAGAATGGTTTCCACTACACCAGGCTGCTCTAAGCCCCATCCAGCCTGGCCTCAAACACTTCTATGGATGGGGCATCCACAACTTCTCTGAGCAACCTGTTCCAGTGTCTCACCACTCCAGGTGGGCTCTCACAAGAGCAGAGTAGAGGGAGAGAAATATCTCCCAGGCTGAAGCGTGCTGGCCACACTTCTGTTGATGCAGTCCAGGATACAGCTGGCTTTCTGGACTGCAAGAATGCATTGCCAGGTCATGTCCAATTTTTCATCCACCTGTATCCCCAAGTCCTTCCCCTCAGGGCTGCTCCCACTCCCTTCATCCCCCATCCTGTATTGATACTGGTGATTACTCTGCCCCAGGTGTGGGACCTTGCACCTTCCCAAGTTGAACTTCCTAAGGTTTACAAAGGCTGACTCCTCAAGGCTGTCAAGATCCCTCTGGATGGCACCCTCTCCCTCAGGAGTAACAGCTGCACAGCTTAACTTGGTGTCATTTGAGATGAATGACCTACTCTAATGCCAGACACTGAGGAGAGAAATTTGGCTTTAAATGTTGTGTTGTTTGCTAGATAGGTAGTAAATGGATCATAGCAATAAACTTTGTAAGTTGTGTTACCTTCCTGCACTCTTCCCATTTGGCATTGTGAGTAGTACTTGCTACACAATGTATTATTGTTCCCAAGTTAACTGCAATTGCAACCTTTCCTGTGGCCTCTCTGAACCTGTGAATAAAGTGAGGTGCCTTTACAACCATGCCATTTCTCAGGGTGGAGCCCTGTGATGGGACATGTTTACCACCAAGGCTATAAATCCTGCAATTTACTGGCATCACTGCTTCCGTAGTTATGTCCCCTCAGTGGTAATTAAAGGCTTAGGTAATAAGTAGTAAAGCAATAATTGATGTGCGTGCTTTAGTCTGCTAAATCAGTCATCCTTTAGAAATTCTTTCTCTGCTACAATCAGAGAAGAAAAACATAAAATACTAAAACTGATTGAAAATAAAATGTGTTGGCTCGAATTTGACCTTTACTTTCTAGAGACAGATGCCCATGTTGATATTCAGGGCACTACCAGAGAGTACCAGAGCAGACCCAACAAAGCACTGGTTTCCTGCAAGACATTGATCTAGTAGATGGAGGATTCCAAATCATGGGCGCTCCTCAGTACAAGAGAGACATGTTGCTCCTGAAGTGGCTCCAGTGGAGGGTAACAGATGGTTATGGGACAGGAGCATCTCTCTTATGAGGAAAGGCTGAGGGAGATGGGCCTGTTCAGTCCTGAGAAGACAAGAATAAGAGTGGACCTCATCAATATATACAGGTATCTGAAGGGTGGGTGTCAAGAAGATGGAGCCAGGCTCTGCTCAGTGGTGCCAAGCAATAGGATAAGAGGCAATGGGCAGAAACTGATGCACAGGAAGTTCCACCTGAATATGAGGAAGAACTTCTTTCCTGTTGAGCTGATCATGCACTAGAACAGATTGCCCAGAGAGGTTGTGGAGCCTCCCTAATTGGAGATTTTCAAGAACTACCTTGGTGCAATTCTGTCCAAGGTGCTCTAGGATGGCCTTAGCAGAGCATCTGGTTGGAGCAGATGACCCACTGTGATCCCTTCCAACCTTACCCATTCTGTGATTCTGTGAACAAAACACTGTTACACTAAAAGAGTGTACAAGGAAGAAATAAGTGGCTACTTATCTAAACAAGTAAGAAATGTGGATGGGGAATGCCATTCCTGCTAGTAGTGCTAGTACACTTTAGTAGACTTCCAACACACCAGAGAACATTTTATCAGTTCCGTGTTTTACAGTTCAAGGCTTTAGCTTTAACTAAGCAAAAAAGAGTTGTCAAATTAGTAAGAATAAATGGAAACCATCATAGGCAAGAGTCGTAAAAGGAATGAACTTTTTACTTCTTCAGCTAACATGGATCACAGTGTAAGAATATTGATTCTCATGACTGTAGGCTATAAAAGATTAAATCTACTTTGCCCACTGGAGAAATGATAAATAAGTACCCCTGTGTAATATTTTAAAGATAACAGCTTTGTATTAGTGATCCATTTGATCTTGGGGCAAGTCTGAAGGGTTTAACAGCAAAAGCCTCCTGTGGGAGGGAGCCCATAGTGGAGCAGCAGAAAGACTCCTCTCCCTGAGCACTAGCAGAAATAGCGTGTGATGAACTGATTGTAAACCCCATTCCTCATCTACCTGTGCCACTGTAGGGGAAGGAGTAAGAGCAGGGAAGGAGGGAGGGGTGGAGGAAGGTGTTTTTAAGGTCTTATTTTACTTCTCATTATCCTGCTCTGATTTTGTTAGTAATAAATTCAATTAATATCTCTAATTTGAGTGTATTTTGACTGTGACTGTATTTGGTGAGTGATCTCCTTCTGCCCTTCTCTCAACTCATGAACCCCTCATTACATTTTCTCTCACCTCTCCAGCTGCAGAGGGGAGCAGTAGGCTTTGGTGGGTGGGTGCCTGGCATTCAGCTAGGATCAGCCCACTAGACCATCCAAATGTAAGATGGATGATAAGAGATGATGCAGGTGGCAAAGCACAAGGAACCAGTGAGATATTAATGACTGCTCAGCACTGCATTTGGCAGACTAATGCTCACAATGGGTTTTTGCAACAAACTTTAAGCCTCAATATAAAGAGCTCTGTTTGTGGAGGGACAGATTCAAAAATGTACAGAACAAAACAACTGACAAAGTATTCCTTGAAATTGTGGAAGGGTAGCATACCTAGGTTTGTTCAACAATAAAAGTGGTAACATTGTGTCTTTCAAGGCCAGAAGAAAGAATATTGGAATGACTGTGATACATCGATGACAACTAGAATTTGTTGCACAGGAAGACTATCTTCAAAAGGTAACTTGGATGACAGTGCCCAGCTCATTTGTTTTCAGAAGATGAAATCATAGAATCACAGAATGTAATAGATTGGAAGGGACCTTAAAGATCACCCAAGTTCCAACACCCCCTGCCATGGGCAGGGACACCTTCCACTAGATGGGGTTTCTCTGAGCCCTGTCCAACCTGGCCTTGAACGCTTCCAGGGATGGGGCATCCACAGCTTCTCTGGGCAGCCTGCTACAGTGGCTCACCTGCCTCACAGTAAGGAATTTCTTCCTAGTATCTAATCTAAACCTACCCTCTTTAAATTTAAAGTCATTCCCCCTTGTTCTATTGCTACATGTCCTTGCAAAAGGTGACATGTGAGTATATTATAAGGTACAGAGAAGAGCTGAAATGTAGAAGCTTTTTTAGCCTGAGCAAAGCCAGCTGGAACAACTCTGTATCAACATCATGAAGCAGAGTGCTGGCCCTGGTCAGCACAGACCAGGTAAGAACAGACCAGAGACGTTTTCTACTAAACTCTGCAGGAAGTACTCAGATTTGGAGGAAGGTTGGAGGAGGAGCTACTGCTGCTTTGTCTGGCCTGTATTTTGGTAGGATGCTGGTGGTTATAAGCTTCAGCAACACCAAGGAGGGAAGGAAGCAAAGATTTAAGAGCTCAATTATAGTGAATTACTGTCCTTATATTTACGGCAAATCCAAAATGTTTTTATGTAGAGGAAGGTTAAGTTACATGGAGAGGTTTGTATCACTATACATTTGTATGTTCTCATTGCATTTTCACTGTCTAAAGGGAAAAAGGGAAGAACCCATCGAAGCTGAGATAGGTGCTTCGTCGTCCCGCAAAAAAAACCCTACGAAAGTAATCCAAGCCCGTTACGGTGTCAGCCCGGGTGTCTCTGCCCGGAGCTGGGGGCTCGGGGCGGGCGAGTCTCTGCCGCGGGTCTCAGGGCACGTGTCTCTCGCCAGCGGGGAGAGCCCTCCGCGCCCCCCAGCCCCTGGCAGCCGCCCCGCGCCGCCCCGCGCCG
>VZRN01011464.1:691184-756606 GCA_013397935.1 Dasyornis broadbenti
TTTTTTTGCCATGCCCCTTCATCCAACTTACCCAGATGATCAACTCTTTGTCTCTAGTAGGCTAGACATTGACCAAAGTGAAAATTTTGTCTAGAAGCTGTTATGTGCTACTTGGTTGAATATGGATTGAACCAATTTGTTTGGCATTGTCTAAACCCATATTTCAAATTTTTTTCATAAATGTTGTTTTTGTAGTACTGGTGTAAGCAACTTTTTTTGTGTGTGTTTGTTTAGTTAACTTGGCAATAAGGTTTTCCATGTTTTGGGAAAAACACATAAAGGTGAAGGCCTTTGAGTGAACACCTTTATGCTATGTCAGTGAAATAAATGTCTCATGCTGCTTGATAATAGGATAAATGCTACAAAAGTAGGTGTAGGAAAGGACTATAATTAGTACATATGTGAACTTTGTTGAACCTTCAAGAGAGGCTGGGTTAGTACTTTTTTTATGGGGCAGGTTTTGGTGACTAAGCGGCAGATGAGGGCATTGTGTTTATAGGACTGTGGTGCTTGTACTGAAGGTCTCTGATTGCTTCACATGGAAAGCTTCTTCCATCTGGGGAAAAGGGGGAAGGATGGGACTAAGCAGTTGACTTGCAATGTGATTAAACAATATTCTGTGTAGCATTAAGTCAAATAGTGATAGAGATATTTGGACTGATAGAAATTCTTGAGTTCTATTAAAAAATATAAGAATTTGTTGTTATAAGGGGTAGGGAAAGTTCTGAATAACACGTTATTTGAGACAGCTTTGCATCTTTCTGGCCATCTGCAGTTACTGGGTTCAGTTGTGTGTGATTTTGACTTGAGACTGGAGTACACTGTCAGGACAGTGGAGTTGCTTGATGCTTTTATGGTGCTAAGTAGTACTGAGGGGTATAATTGACAGGACTGGTGTTCACAGAACAGAAACTCCTCAGACTTTCACCAAACCCAAAGATTTACAGGTGGCAGGTGGGATCTATTCTTCACTTCTGTTCATTTGGTGGTTTCTTTTTCCCCCATTTTTCAGTAATCTTTTTTTCGGATATGTAACTCCGGTGCCATAAGGCAAAAAAAAGTACATATATAATATTTACTTTTTGCTTTTTTTGCCACATCTGTGAAGAGATTTACTGGAAAATCAAAACAGTTATGCAACTGTGAGATGGGGAACACAGAATTAGGAGAGCTTTAAAGTGGTTTCAAGGTTGTTAGTAGAAGCTGTGTAATACGTGCTAAAGTATATACTCCAAAGAAATGCTTTCAGTGATACAGATTTGGAAGTACTTTTAAATCTATTAGCTGTCTGTACAGTTGGACACCTTTAGTATATACAAAATGCCTAATAAAACAATGACTTTAGTTGCTGCTCCCAGCATTTTCCAAAAATGTTATTTAGAGCATTGTCATTTAAATTTTGATTTAATTGTAGTTTGTAAGTCATGTAGCACATCTTTGAACAGTAACAAAATAAATTGCCATTTAAGTGCAACCTTTATAAATGCAACAGACTTTCTTTCATATTTTGGCATATGCACTGGTGACAAAGCCAGTAGAAAAACAAGTAAAAGCTATTTAATGGAAGAAAGATTAAAGAATGTGCTTCCTTTCCTTTACCATTCCATCTCTGTTCTCTCTTTCTTTTTCCTTGGATAAATGTATAGGTTAATAATCATATTGAAACCACTTAGCAGATCTTGTATCTCTTAAAAAGACCAAATAACTGTTAACTGTCCAATACTAGATACGTGATATAGTCTTACATGTGCATATGTACAGTATACGTACCATACATCTCAGAGTTTATCTCTGCTGTTGGATCTTTATAAAGACATTATGTGACTGCTGCACTTGCCTGTTGGGCCTTAAGTATAGTAAATGCAATTATTTTAAGCTGAAATTTGTTTTTAAGTTGAAACATTCAAATACAGCCGGATTCCTAAAGGACTTCAGTGTAAAGTTTGAAGGCTACATTTCTTTTGAATCATGGTAAAACCCTCAGGGAAGATAAAAATCACTAAATGAGTATAAATCACGTCAAATACCAAAACCCCTTGAGTGAGTAGTCAATGAAGTGTTAATACCTGTGATGGTAGGTAAAGACTGTTGACTAAACCAGTGAAACAGGATGGAAAAAAATAATAAAATTGAATTAGTGGCAAATGAATTGCAGTCATCACTGTGAAGAAGTCCAGAAAACTTTTTGCTCATTTTATATTCCTCACCACTAGCATTGTACCTCTGCAAAATAGTGAGGAAAATGAAATGTAGGATAATCCCCAGTAAGAATGGTGTTAGTGTCTGTATTTTATGTGTTTAATATCTCGGTATCATTCTCTCTGTATATCTGAGAGAAGAAAGTATATTATAATTCTAATTATATAAGGTATTATCTATGTAAGACTATATTATTATAACAATGTAAATCTTTTATACATGTGTATATATACAGAGAGCACTTGCCTGTACATAAATGCAAAGCATACATTTCAAGTTCCACTTTTTTTGAGATGAAGTAATAGCAGAATAGTGTTGAAATCAGTAATGAAAATGGGACAAAAATCTTCAATTTGACAGGAGTGAAGAACATCTGAGATTATGTTTAGGAACTGTAAGAGAACAAAGAATGAGGTTGGAGGAAATTAGTTCATAGTCTAAGAACAAGAGGCTTTTAATTCTGAAAAACAGTAGTTTTGAAGTTGATACTAGCAAAATATTTCACAGTACATCTCTTCTTAAGAGATAATAAAGTTTAAAAGCTTAGTGGGATTTAAAACCTTAAAAATTCATATGAATGCCCATCTTTCATAAGTCAGCTACTTATTTGAGAATAACAAATAGCCTCTGTAGTCTGTGCACTAGATTTAGTTGCACATTCTTTGAAATAGCTTGTGCTATTCACTGTCTGGACTAGGCCTCACTGAAAGGGCAGTTTAATTACTCTGAAATCAGTGTTGCTGGGTTTTGGCTTCATGCCAAAATATTTTTTTACATTAAATACCTATTTTTCTGAGAAATTGCACACATTTAAAGTATTGTTTTGGGTAGTTTGTAGGTGGTTATGGATTATGTACTTTGACTAAAGACAAAAGAAAATTGAAATTATTCAGAAAATTTCTAGTTATGTTCTTAGTTGTGCTTATTGAGCAGCTGCTCTAATCATATGTCTGTATCATATTAGGTATAAAAATAATCATTCAGGTACTATCTGAAGATTCTAATATGTAAGATCTTGTGTTCATACAGGAAACTGTTTTGTACCAATCTCTGAGATCATTGCTGTAGAAGAAACTGAGTTCAACAAGAAACAACGTAACATTGGCAGATGGCAAAAAATGACAAAGCTACATGCTTTCACAGGTAAGGCAAGTAACAGTCTCTGCAGGCTTGTTCTGCTGAAAGGCAGTTTAAGGCAGAGTCAAAAGGAGTTGTCAGAGTTTTGGGGTTTTTTTAACAGAAATGATGTGCTTAAAAAAAAACCAAACAAAAAACCCCCAAACAACCAACTATCCAATACAGAAAAAAACCAAACCAAAATAAATCCAAACAAAAGCCCCACAAAAACAAACTAAAGAATCCTCACCAAAGATCTGTCAGTTTATACTTAAAGATAGTAATTTGGAAAACAAAACCCTTCCTTTAAGAACACATGCTGTCTTTAGTTATTTTTAACAGAGTTCAAACTAATGTATGAGTGTTCAAATTAATGTCTTTTTGCTGCCGAATGCCTCTGCAGCAAGACACCTGCTTTCTTCTACTTGACTAGAAAATCAAAAGAGGCTGAAAAAATGGATTCTGAATGTTTGGGTTTTTTTAAATTACCCCTAACCATCAGAATGTATGCATGAAAGTTTCTTTGTGTTATTGACTGCATTATTAAAACAATGTGCCAGAAATAAATGTCTGTCTGTTTTGGTAAAGAGTGTAGACTTCTGTGCTGCAAAGATGCTATGCCAAAACTCTGTATTGTAGAGTACTTTCCTCACATTTAGTCCTCTAGTGAGAGTGATTGGAGATACTGTAGATGAAGTAAGTATAAGGTCTTAATGCACAAGAAAATGAAATCTTTTTTTCTCGGATTTCAGTTTTATGTAATGAAATTCACCCTGTTGGTTACATGCAAGCTTATGTCAGTGTGGCTTATGTTCTTAAACTGGTGGCATTTTATGTAGATCTTGCAGACTTTATTACAGATAATATACACGCTCAGTGAACTTCTGAACAAGTATGTCTGTAATAAGTTGATGAGAAATGGCTTCTTTTAAAAGTCTTGTGTTTGAGTGTCTGCTGTAAGCAGACACCTAGAGCAAGTGTTTTCATTTTTGTTTTTATTTGGGCCCTTTACAAATGTACTGTTCATACTCTGAATGCTTCTGTCATTTGCAGAAATGTGTAGTGGAGGTTAATTACAGGTCAATATTTCAGACATCTTTCTGAAATGTATTTTTCGTTCCACAGAACCATCTCATTATGCCTTTTTTTTTAATTTTTTTTTTTTTTTTTTAAATTTAAATAGTGTATTATGTGAAGAAAGCCCGAAATCACCGCTGGCGGTGCAATCATGTGACGTTTTGGAGTGTTGATGAGCACTTATGTAATCAGTGGATACAGGCACTGAAAGAATTACTTGAAATGCAGAGTAAGTTTGAATAAACTGGGAACATTTGCACCATCATTTTGTAGGCTTGTACATCACTCAATGTTATTTTGATATATCTGCTTTTTTGAACTCTTAAGAGCAGCTTATGCTCAAAAATTGAGGGAGCCAAGAGTTGAAGTGTCTCCTTATCACTACTTTATCTTGCATATTCATGAAGTTATACTGAGTGCTTTAATCAGTCAGGACTGTAGGTGTCATAATTTTGCTCAGATAGAAATTATTTTCACTAAATAGGGACACATTTGAAGCTTAGCAGAGTCTTTAAATGACTGTAGCTTTGGAAAAAGTAAAGGGTAGATGTAAGCTCAGGGATTTGAGTTACTCTGGAGATTTGAGGGCAAGGACTATAGCAATTGGAAGATTTATGGGTTGCTTTTTGTGTGTGTTTCACCTTTCCAGACTCTATCATCAACTAAATGTGTCTTACGTAGTAAGAGTTCCCATTAATCATTTCTGAGACTCTTGGACATCTACTTCATGGGAGGTTAAAAGTAGTTTTGAAGGAGTTATTCCTGAAAGAGATACCTTGATAAATGTCAGGATGCAGCAGGAACAGAGGAACTCTATGACAGAAAGGAGGTCAGGGGTGATCATAGCAGAGGCAGTGCTCTTGTTGACCAGGGTCCCACTGGATCTGAGCAGGGTGGGCAGAACAAGGACGGGGATAGAAGCAGGTCCATTTTACAGCCCAGATTAGATAAAATAAATGGTCCATCCAGGGAGGCCAGAGCAGAACAGCTGGAGACAGGACTAGGGATGAGTTCCCTACCGATCTGAGGCCTGTTTGAGATATAGAGCTGGAGAAGGGATTGGTTACAAGTACACCTACAGTGTGACTCAAGCAAGTATTTAGGGCTCCCAGAATGAAAATGAGTATATAGGAAAAACTGTTCTGAACAGGCAGTGGAAGCATTCTTAATGTTTTTGTTGTGAATACATTACACAAGTTATGCCTTTTTCAAAAAATGGGGTTTGTGCGCCCATTTGGTACACTTGTGAGAAATGTGGCCTGAGCAGTCAACTTCATTTGAATGCAGTTGTTCATTTTATTGGTGACAAACTGCTTCAGGAAAGGGAATATGTTCTCAGACAGGGTGAATAGTGCTTTGAATGTGCAGCAGATTTAAACACTCAGTCTATCTAGCTTGGGTGGATTTGTTCTAACAATGTGCTGATGTAATAAGTCTGATATTTTTTTTCTTTCAAAATAATAATTTAGAACGCCATCTGAGGAAGTATAGATGTTAAGGTTTTTGTCTGCTCTATAAAAAAGGAGGTTTTCTAGGTGCAGCCAGCTTTACTGTTTTGTATATCTGTTAATGCAAAGGTGTAATCATTGTTTTCATTGAAATTACAAGTGTAAATCCGTAACTGTTCAGACAAATTTGAGATAGTAATATCAAAAGTGGTTTTGGGGGGTAAGGAGTAATGCTTTAAAGGCAACTAACACTGTAGGACAAGCACTTGCTATGCAGCAGGTAGTTTTGTGACTTGATCACAGAAAGGATTCTTACTTGATTCTTACTGTGACTTGATCACAGAAAGGAAAAACATTTTAACCACGTTATTAAAGTAATAAGAGTTTAAATAAATTAATATAAAAGTATTTTTATGTATGCTTCACTTACAAGTGTCTTTGCCATTGCTGCCCTTTTAGTCTTATATGCCCATGGTACTCATGTAATTAGTGTAACCTGTGTGGTGGGAAGGTACTGTAGGAATGATGGGTAAGAATGTGAGACAGAGAGTGAGAAGAAATTATCCTGCATTTCACCTGCTGTCTTATTAACAATGTGTTCAGTACTGTTGGTATCAATATAATAAAGAGGGCAGATGAAGCAGGCTTTTATAGCTCTTTGTTAAAGAATTTCAAGAGTTAATGATGAGTTATAAGTCTTTCATGCTGTGTTTGCTTTGATGTTAATAGGTTTGGGTTTGTATGGCTTGTTGAATTTTTGTTTTTGTACAAAAGCAGTGTACTATGATTTTCCTTATTGCAGAGTCTAGACCAAAGCATTTGCTTGTATATATTAATCCATATGGAGGAAAAAGACAAGGGAAGAGGATTTATGAACAGAAAGTTGCTCCACTCTTCAGTCTGGCTTCTATATCCACTGATGTTGTTAGTGAGTAATGAATATTTTAATTTCTTAATAAGCTCAGTATGAACTCTTTAAAACATCCCTGAGTGGCTAAAGTTCTTTCTTTTCGTTACGTTTTCATACTAAGGAAATAAAGCAAAGGGGTGGAGAATGGTTTTCTAATTAAAGTGTATGTAGCTGGATATATGGCAATCTTCTACCAGCTTTCTGCTTACTAAACTAAAAATTCTGGTGCTCCTGAGCTATTTGAGCTCTTAAGTTATAAAATATCACCTTTCTTTTCTTTCTCAATTTCAATGTTAAAACTAATTGTTTATTTGCACAATTTTTAATGAAGTATTTCTTCTGTATGTACTGTGCATGTCTCCTTCAATTCTTTCCCTGGCAAACTTCTTTTGAGACACATCTTACGTTTTATGGTCGCACTGGTGATAGAATCATGGTTATTAATGAATTAACTTTCATAAGTCTATATTATATATGACTTTGTAATAGTACTTTCTAATAATAAATTTTAATGTGTTTTTTTTCTTCACAGTAACTGAACATGCTAACCACGCTAAGGACAACTTATTTGAGGTTAATATTTATAAATATGATGGGTAAGTAACTTTACTTGCCTTTTTTTCAAATTCTTTTTAAGCTGATATATTATGTAATTGGTCTGCTTTTATCTCTAATTTAAAAGGGTAGCCTTTATTACTGATACATTTATTGCAACAGCTGAAAGTCCTGGGGCATGTTCCTTTCTGTAGGAGATCCACATTTAGGAGTATAAAAAGAAAACTAAGCTGTTTCAGTAAACTTGTTCAACACAATATGTTCAAGCATAGTATAACAATGTTTGCATGAAAATTGTGTTCAAAAGATGAATGTAAGATTAATTCTGCTCAGTTGAGCATTCTATTGTAGCTCAAAAGCTACCCAGAAATGTTTTGTGATCTTGGCATACATGAGTTCGGAACACTGCACCAGTGGCATTCAGCCTTAGTATAAAAAACAAGGACTGTTTGTAAATATTTCAGGTAGTTGCTCTTGCTATATATGACTGTTCAGTAGTGGCTACATCATTTGTCTTTATTTGCATTTCTCCTGTTGGGAAGTTACTGTTTTAAAAGAAGACCTGACTGAATGGTGGTCTTGCATTCCATTATTAAATCTGCTATTGAAGCAGAATATTTTAATAAAAAAGCCATTTCAGTTTCCGTTTCATGACATGAAACAAATTAGTTACATGTCTGGAAAAACATGAAAATGTATACAGATAAACTATCATAATTACCATATTTTAAAATTGTATCTTCTGCTTATTAACAGGTACATTTGAACTGGCAAGTTGCAAAATGAGAACACATTCTGTCTTTTCAGAGTACTTTTGCTGTAGTACTTTGCTATATACATTGTCTATGTTGAGTAAGGGCATGATGTTGAGAAATTGTGTTAGTAAGAAACGACGTTCATAGGCTGAGTTCACAGACTTCACCTGCTTTAATGAGTTGACTTCAAATAAACAGTTTTGTCTATACTGTGATTTTTAATTTTTCAGAATTTCAAGGAAGCAAAACATTGATCCTAGAAAAAACCTAGTTAGTTATGTTTTTTCCCTTTCATTTGACTTGTGATTTGAAATAAATACACTGATGGTTGGTGAAATTTCAATACAGAGCAGAAAGGGAGGCAAGTGAGCCCATGTCCTCCACTTCCAGCAAATGTTTTTTTTACAGCAAGTGGTAGTGACAAGTTGTGGTGGTATCTGAAGAAGTTTTGGCAGATTCAAAGTCTTGTGTTGTAGAATTTTTTCCCTTGGTGATTTTTTTTTGTTTTGTTTTGTTTTTTGTTTTCTCTTTCTAACATGCCACGATGAACAATAGGCCAGAGAACTGCATCTTTTTAGAATCTTGTGATTCTTCTATTCCTGAGTTGGGCATGAATGGCAGTTTGCTTGGGAACTTCAGCTTGTCCTTCCAAGCCTGACTTTTGTCCATCATGTACAATGCTTTTTCTGTGGTCAACAGTGATGTTAGGAAGGACTTCTTGCATTAAAATTACTTTTTAAAGAACATATCACATGGTCATCTAGAAGATTTTTAAAAATGGTTGAACCACATAAATATGTGTGTTTCTTCAGGTCTGACTTTTCTCACATATAGGAAAAGATTCTTTGGGTTCCTGCATCTAATTGTTGTTCAGCTGTCCTCATAGACTGGTTCTGATATGTGGCTTTCTCTTCAATTAGTGATTAATTTCATCATTTAATCTCCAGATTCCCTATTTGGCAAAGCCATACATGGAATTCTGCAAATAGATACAGGATTCTTAATGATAATTACTTCACTGCTTTTCAGATGTTTTTACTTTAGACAGCTTAGTTAAATATCTTAAGCATGTTTCCTGTTTGTTCTTCCTGTTTTGCCTTACAGGAATTTCTTACGGTGAATGTAGTAACCTAATAGCTCAGTGATAGAACAGCTTTTCTTAAAGCACAGTTACTTGAAAGATTTGTTTGGTTACAATATAGCAGGGTTATCTATATCACTATGCAGAACAGAGCATTTTGTAATGTAGTGCAGGTAATAGCCATGTTTGGAATAAGTGATGCCGTGGTCTCTTACCCATACGCCTGTTGCACAAGCCTTTGTAAAATTGTTTCTGGTTGGGGTTTTTTTCCTAGTTTTTGAGTTAGTTCTCAGAATGGTTGAGATTAGAAGGGACTGTAGTTCTTTAAAAATGCATTTGACTTGTGAATTAGTTTCTGAAGTCCTCTAGCAGCTGTTATTTACTGTTACCATGTAAGTGAAACACTTGCCCAGTAAAATAAAGCCTAAGAGTAAGAATCACTCTAAGATGTTTCTTTCAGACGTTTTTCACTAGGGGCCTTCAAATGTGCAGCATATATGTGACTTGTACATTGGTCACCTGGTGTCTGCTATGAATTTGGTTGTGCTGTTATTGCATATGTGAAATTC
Source organism: Dasyornis broadbenti (assembly GCA_013397935.1). Taxonomy (NCBI): domain Eukaryota; kingdom Metazoa; phylum Chordata; class Aves; order Passeriformes; family Dasyornithidae; genus Dasyornis; species Dasyornis broadbenti. Next base: position 700,895 of record VZRN01011464.1, read on the forward strand.
TTTATCGTATTTACCCTTGATAGGTATAGACATTCATATAATTGTCCCCTCTGAGCCTGGATATAATGTTTGTTACAGATGATCAGAGGGCTGGAGCACCTCTCCCATGAAAACAGGTTGAGAGAGCTGGGCTTGTTCAGCCTAAAGACACTGAAAGTTCTGGGGAGGCTTTAGAGCACCTTTCAGTACCTAAAGGGGACTTAACAAGGAGGCTGGAGAGGGACATTCCATCAAGACAAGGGGGAATGGTTTTAAACTGAAAGAGGGTGGGTTTACATAAGGTTTAAGGAAGAAATTCTTTACTGTGAGAGTGGAGATACACTGGAACAGGCTGCCCAGAGAAGTTGTGGATACCCCATCTCTGGAAGTGTTGGCCAGGTTGGATGGAGCTTTGAGCAAACTAGTACTGAGACATTAACCTTGAACTGCTGTGGGAATTTTTGTCTCTTTAGCCTCTTTTTTTGAGTCTGCAGAGAAAGATAAGATGGGCTAATGCTAAGGAATAGTGTAGTTAAGCTATTGGAAGAGAAAAAAAAATACCAAAAACTGAGAACAAATACCTTTTATTCCTTCTCTCCCAGTCTTCTAGGTCTTGACTTAGAGTTGAACAGTTCATGTTTTTAAGACTGTCCTCTCCATTCAGGAAGAAAAAAAACCACTGTTTTTTTTTTTTTCAAGCTTTCTGTCTGCTGAAAATACAATAATAACAAAATTTAAATAATCTATATTTTAAAATTAGATAAATTGATTTGTCCTTTAAAACAAGTGCTCATCCTGCAGTATCTGTTGCTGATGATGTGAAAGAGTATTAGTTTATGAATTGGACATTATTGCTATGGATAACAGTACACATTCCTAGACTTGTATGCTAGGAACTACATGTGTAACTCTGGATTTCTCATAAGTTCCTTTGAAGTGTATTTGAATTAGTTTTTAGGTGAAAGAATGTTTATACTTTTAGAGGTCAGAGTGCTTTTGTTTATTGTTCATAAAATGTGTACTGCAGTAAAATAGTCCTTTTTACTTCCTAGTCTTTGCTTGGCTGTGGACTCTGTGCTGAGCTTTAACACATTGAGGATCTGTGTAGCTGCTGTACCAGCCCTGCCATGAATTAAATTTGTGAAATTAATTTATGAAAGAAAGTTTTGCATCTGGTAACATTTACAACTCCATGCCATTATGAGTGGTTATGTAGATATACATGACTTCTGTCTGTTTGATGGGATCTCAGCATGTTGAAAAGAGCATGCAGGCATGCACTTCTCTAGTTTTTGACTTTTATATAATGTATATTCCTATTAAATTGTGTAAAATATACTTCTGTCTGAAGTGGAAAATACCAACTTTTCCCTTTTTAGTAAAGGTACCCTGTTTCCATTTTGTGTATTTAGAAAGCTGTATGTACAGTCCTGTTCAGTGTTTTATTTGTATAGTGAATTTCCACTGATACTTGTCTGTCTGCACAAAGTAGTAGAGGATAAAGATTTTTGCAGGTTGCATTCCAACATTTTTTCTTAACATTACATCTACGTCTAGGTACATTTGCAGTTTTGTAGCTTGAAATTTTTTTTCTGCTTTTTATTAATTGCCTAGTTGACTGTGAGCTACTGTATCCTGTAAAAATGGAAGAGGAGAATAGAACAAGTATTTTTGGTGTGCCCAGTGCTTGCCCTAAGTAGAACACTTGCCGTATTGTTGTTTATTGACTGTTAGTGTGCATTCTAATTTGTGTTTCCTGGCAGTGTTGTTTGTGTTGGTGGGGACGGCATGTTCAGTGAAGTGATGCATGGTCTCATTGGAAGAATGCAGAAGGACTCTGGCATAGACCAAAATAATCCCAAAGCATCGTTAGTCCAGTGCAATATAAGGATTGGCATAATTCCTGCTGGTAAGAAAGGGTTAACTTTCAGTTTAATTTATTCATTCGTTCTTGAAATTTTTTCTTATTTGTAAGTTCATGAATTTAGGCGTAAATATAAGATCTGAGCAATGATATTCTATAAAGACACCTAACTAAAGCTGTTTGTATCTATATAAAATTATTGATCACACGCAATTTTATTTAGGAAGAGTATTTTGTAAAGGAAATCGAATCTGAATGTATAACTTCAGAATTTAATTACTACTTCTTTCTTTGTGGTATATTGTGTTAATATGGGATAAAATGTTGACACATTAAGGAATGGAATTTACTAAACAGAAATTTAACTGATAATATCTTTCCAGTTCCAAATCCTCCTAATTTAGTTAGGACTGTAACGAGAACTTCCCACTGGTCTGGCAAACTCCAAGCAAATGCTAAGATTCCTTGACTTTCTTTTCCTGCATTTGTTCTCACAGCAAGTATACAGGGCAACTACAGCTGAGGAACAGTTCTTGTTTTCCAGACCAAGTTGCAGTTTCTGCCCTTGTTAGAGGTGCTACACATTCACAGTTCGCAATGTCAGCCACTTTTTCAGGCAGCCCTGACTGCTGCCATTTGAGAGAACTCATTCTTCAAATTCAGGTCTTTTTAAATTTTATTGTTATTATTATTAACCATAAAGGCATTCTTTGGATCTATCTTGCTGTTTTCAATCCGATGTCCCAAGTATTACCTCATTCTGCCCATTTGGCTCTCAAAGATTCCTTCAAAAGCAGATTTACAAGCTTGCTCTCTCTTCCAGGTCTGAATTAAGTGTTGTAATTCTTTAACAGAATCAGTAATTTTGAGGTCTCTTTAGGAATACAAATGGACAGTTTGGTATCCTTTCTATGCTATTCTCTTTTCTTGTCTGATGCTTGAGCTTTGGATTAAAGAGCTAGACATTAACGAACATTGTGAGCTTCTGATTAGAATTAAAATAAAGGCTTGTGAGAAACTTTAGCACAGGTTGTAAAAATACACCTAGTGATGTACAATGTTTCTACTCTCAAGCTATAGGTTACTAATTTTATGCTCCTTACATCTTTGTGAAGAATGTATCCAAGCCCAAACAATCTGAATTCATGCTTGCAAGAAGCTTAGCCTTTGCTGCTTGCAGTACAATAAATGTTGGGTATCTAAAAGTTGCAATGTGAATATTCCCTTATGGTTTTTCACTCTCCTACTATATTTAAGTATATTCTAATTTTATTTGTTAAAGCTTTGTATGAAAGTCACTATATAAATATAAAAACTGTCACAAGAATAGAACTTGAAGTGTTCTTCTCCTTTTTCTTACTTGGGCAGATTTCTTGAAGTAAAGGTTTTTTGCTTACATGATTGGTTTCAGAAGTTTTTGCCTACTGGTGGTATGGGACCATTAGAAGATACAATTTAAAAAACAGAACTTCAATATTAAGAGCTATTTCTTTGTCCTCAGGAAAGATTAACCTTGCTTTTTCAATATTTTCTTAATGAATTTTTTTCAATTGCAGCCAAAAAGTATGATATTCATTGTTATTTTAATTTTAACATGTATCAATTCACTTCTCTTACATATTTTAATGTTGCATTTGTTGTGTTTTGTCCATTGTATCCTTTTGCTATTTGAATGTATACTGTATGTTCTATTCCTTGAACTGACACGAGGTACAGCCTTCTACAGTACAGTGCTATAGTTCAAATATTTTCTCCAAGTCATTATTCAAATCCCTCAAAATTTATTTATAATGGTGTATAAAGAAGCTGGCCTTAAAATTCTATTAATTTATTGTTTGGAAATTCAGAGGATAATATATATCTTGATCAGTTTGTGTATTGTACATATTGTATATGTATTTAAAATTATCCATTACTGTATATATGGGAAAGTGCTTACTTACTGAAAAAGGAAGTCAAGTCACTGAACAAATCTTAAGACATCGAGTCATTCTAGGGACCTTAAATTGAGTATGAAATAGCTAAACCCATGCTGAAGGCAGCAAGATTTGGGGGTTTTGTTCTGTTTTTTTTCCAGCGCACAGTGAAGCTGTTGTCTGTTCATCTTTGCTTGATATAATGTAGTTCTGGCCATGTATTGACCTCAACAGATCCCCTAGTTCCATCACTAGTGAACAAAGTCTGTTCCAAAAATAAGTGAAATTCTTAAAAATACTTTTTTTTTTTTTTTAAACTAAATCTTTTGTTCTGGAACAGAAATCATGCATCTAGTAAAACTTCATCTGTTATGTTCTTTCTGCTTCTTTATAACCAATATTTTTTTAAAATCCCAAGAACTCATTAAGAGATACTGAAAACAAACACTACCCATAGTTTAGAGATGAAGATCTAAAGCTCTGTGTGTCTTCTGATACATGAAGATAGTTTACTCAGTGATGGCAGGAGCCTGGCGTAAATAATAGTGGATCGGTGTTTTTGCCTTTTTTATCATCTAGTTCCTGATACCAAGTTGTGTGAAGAAACATGGCAGGTTGTGCTTTGTGGTTGTGATTAAACAGTTTTTATATTCAAACAAACACTAAATTCAGCAGACTTACTTCTTTGCTCTGAGACTGACAATTTAATTGTACAAAGAATTGAAACTATGAGTGAAAAACATTTAATGCTAAAACACTCTTACCTGTATGACTGGGTTTAAGTAATAAGCTTTATTTCGTAGCAGAATTCCGTTGTGCAGGCTCGTTTTTTTAAATGTTGAATACAACTTATAAATCACGGTTAAAAATTTCTGGAGCAAGTCCCTGCTTGGCTTCTTTGTTTTTTCTTGAACAGTTGTGTCTATTTCCAGACAGCCTCTTTCCTAAATGTGTCTTATGGTTGAAAAATATTATTTATTCTTATGCTTTATGGAACATTTTTATGAAATAACTTGTGTTATTGTTGACTTGAATAAAAGGCTTCTGTTCAAATGGCAGTTTTAACTTCTGAATTTCTCTTAGTTGCAGCCATTCTTCAAATCTGCCAGTGGAAATTGACTTTGCCACTGTAAACGGATTTGCTGTTAAGAGTACTTAGAGGTTGTAGTGCATCTATGAAAACCTCTGTTTAGTTATTTCTTCCTCTCAGCCTTAAAAGCTAGTTATTTCTTACTAGCCTTAAAAGCACATACAGCCATATAGTCTCACTGCATTTGGAGAAGTAGTGTCTCCATAGAACTTAAAAACAGCGAATCATTCTGGATACAGCTTGGACACTGAGGTTTCATCCACATGTTAAAATGATACCCTCTGGAGTAAGCCAAAGTAATTTGCTGTTCTTATTCCACTTAGCATAGAATAGGACAAAACTGTCACCTGCTGTTCTTTTTTGGTTTAAAAGAACTTACCTAGATTAAATACTCCAATGATCTTAGCAGATAGGGAAAAAAATCCCACTTTACTCTGTGCTGTGACATAATACTACTGCATTCATTCCAAAAAACAAGTTTGTAACCCACCCTGGGGGAAAAATCTAAGCACTTGGGAAGATGGATATAGACACAAAGTTAATACCTATAGTCATTTTAGGCTTCTAGTGTATCCAGATCACTCTGGTTTGTGGTGGTCAACTCTGTAATGTTTAGGATTGAAGGGTGCATTATGATTATAATCAGACTGTCGATGTGTTGCTGTAGAAGTTAAGAATGCTAAAGACAGTACAGGCTTCCTATATGAAGGTAATACAGAAAAAAGATGGAGGATTCATTTGCAAACTTAAAAAATAGATTCCAGTCAAGTTGTGAAGTGTGACTGGACTCATACTGCTGTCATTTAGAGTGTAAAAATTATCTTAAAAATGTGTTAAAGCATAGCAATAAAAGCTATCTATCTTTTTTAACTACTCCGAGTGATCTGTTCACAGCCTTCTCAGCTACAATGCTTGTAATATTTAATGATCTTTGCTATTTAGTTAGCATCTCATTTCAAAGTTCAGTATATCCACTTTGAAATCTGAAGTGCATGTTTTATGTTCTTCCTTCAGCATTTTAAATCCATTAAACTTCTCGAAATGACAGTCTTAGGGCTAAATACTGCATTTAATACAGTTGGCCTGCCATGGAGACAAGTAAGGCAGTATTACTTATTCCTCTGATGCTAATTTCGTCTCTAAAATCTGCCATTATTGGATTAAGCCATTTTTGTTGTCCTGTGTTAGTGAATTTATGCTGAAGTAATTATCTGCCAAAAAGTTCTACACCAAAGTCTTTCTGGACTGTTTCTCTTTAAACCAGGCTGTTGTTCTGCAGATGTCTAACTTGACTTCTTGGTTTCCATATGCAGAAAGGAAGATGTATAAAACTTTGAGTAGGTACATGGGTATAAGCCCAGACCCTTCATCTCTCCCTGTAGCAGTAGCTTCTTCCCTTTTGAATGTCCTAGCTCCTTCTCATTTAAAAATTACTTCTCAAAAAAGTAATTTTCTAGATTTTTTTCATAATATTAAATGCTGTTTGATCCAAGAGCATGCAGTTATTCTGTCCCTGGGGTGACTTACCTGACATTTCATCTGTGTGTTGACTGTATGGATTATGGATTCACAAAAACACCGCACAAATATTGGACCCCCACTGAAGTTGCCATTCTGCCTGTTTTCACTACAAATACCATTTTCATACTCACAAATTTTTTCTGAGGATTCTGTGTGTACTGTGGGAACACCTGGCCCTGTCAAGAGTATCTCAGATGGAGCAATGCTCATGAGCTCTAAAAGTATTTCTATTTCTTTATTAAATTCACTCTTTTCCATAGGATCAACATCTACCTGACTTGCTTCTGTCACCTGCTAAGTTTAGTACTTCAGTTGTTTGTAATTTGTTTCATTTTCCATCAATAAAAGTGCAAAAATAAATACTTGTAGCCCACACCATGTGTGTGCTTTGGTTTAAGAAACCTTAGTTGTAAGTTTGTAGTCTAATCATGTTTCAGATGATTAAATCTGGCACTCGGACTTTTTGGTTTTGGTCCACCGATCAATGGCATGAACTCTTCCATACAACCAGGAAATTACCCGGTTTTGCTTAACCACTTTGGTTGTTCTGTGACCAATTTTACCTTGTGAAGTGGTGTCTCAGTGCACCTGTCTGCATGACTTGTCTACTCACAAATATCTAGCAATGTTCATGTGCAAAGGGGAAATCTGGTGATTTTGCTGTAGTAAATTCTGTGTAACCCAGTCCATCACTTTGCTTTCTTTAATATTGCTTTAGCAAAACTTACTTATGCGGACTACATGCTCTTTCATACTTTAAATAAATATCTTGATCATTCTTCCTTGTGATTAATTAAAATGAAAGATTTCCTTGATAATTTTTAAATCATTACATGTATTTGTATAAAAGATTGCATTTTTCATATTTGGGGAGGAAAAGAACACAGAAGAACTTGCATGTGTAACAACTATGAGTATTTGATACCTCCTAATAAAAAACAGACTTTGGGCAAAATGAGTAATGTATGGTGAAGATTGAAAGTAATTACACTTACTTTAACAAAGATGAGTTGTTGTGCCCTCTACATACTTCATATTTTCAGTGAGTTCTTAATATCAAAGTATCTGGGATGAGAGCTTTCTTTAGCTGGGAGAAGTCAGACATTCAGCATCTGCATTTGGTATGGTGGTGTGATGCCACCATTGTTGAAATATACTGGTACTATGCAAAATGCTTGTTGTACTAGACTAGGATTTGGAGGACAAGCAGAGTAATCTGCAGCACTTCATCACTGGTGGTTGGTGGCATTTTAGGTACAGGAATTAATCTCCTTAGGGTAAGTTTCAGTTTGAAACTGACACTCAAATTTTCATGCTTACATTTGGTGTCTGCAAGTGAGATTGGCATCTAAACTTATACCAGGGGCCATCTGGTCAATGGGGTTAGCAGAGCCTGTTCATCTTGTATTGCATCTGCTTGTCACATATGCAGATGTCTTGCCTCCTAAGCTGAAGCTGCCATCAGCTCTTCCTGACCAGATGTCCCTGACCAGAACAGAAGCTTTGACTTACTGTCTGCAGTGTGTAATGCATACGTGTAGCTGTGTCTGAGTGTCTTTACCTGAAACTTAATCATTGCTTTGCATGCTGATTTTCTTCTCTACTAGCAACCAATGAAAAAAATTGTTTCTATATCAAATATGGTTCTCTTTTTTTTTCTTCTTTTTTTTTTTTTAAGTGAATTAGGGCCAAGTTAGCGAGCAGTCCAACTACTTTCTTCACATTTGCATGTAGTTCTCTGCAACCCCTAAAAACCTCTTTTATGTTTCTTCACTCAGGCTGTTGCCCTTAAAAATCTGGCAGGGTATGTATATAATTTTTCTGTTGGTTTAGCCAGAGCGTACAATAGCCACCACTTAACATTAGTCAAGAGAGTCATGCTCTATGGAAAGCTTCTTGTCTGAACTGAGTGCTCTGACAATCTTAAGCTATTCATAATGGGATATTATTCAAGCTATATTTACATTCTAATCCTGCTTTTTGTATTAGATTTGTACTGATGAAATAACCCAGATTTTGGTGGGTTTGTTTGTGTATCTATTCAGAGTGCTGTTTCAGCAGTTGCAGATTCCACATATAGTGAAGACCAACCTAAAGTCTAGAAGTGTTGTTTGGTTAAGAAGTATTCAAAAGGATTCAAATCCTTAGTCATCATGAACATTTTTGTGACCTTTAATCAAGTGCTGTTAGGTTCATCTTTGATGTAGTGTTGTGGCAAGTTACATTCTCTTGGCATTTGTGTGAGGAATGCCATAGATACATCCATGTAAATAGGTCACTGGTTTTGTTGCTCCATACTACCAGCTCCAAGAGAAATAAACCAACAGTGTTTTACTGTTTGTAGTTCGTACTCCACTGGCATGTCTGAAAAAGAGGGATGATTTGACACTTGGTAAAAACTGTTGATGTCTTCCCCCGTCTCCCATTTTAAAATTTCAGAATTAATTTCAGACTTCAGTTTTAATTTTAGCTCTTCCTTGCTGCTAGTTAAAGAATAGAAATGAAAATAAGTCATATGTAATTGCCAAACAGATGAATCAGCTTTTAATTGACTGCAGAAGATCATAAGGAGATGAGCCTCTTGTGTTGAAATATAGCTTGCATGAATTCTCCTCTGCTCCTCCCACCTGTAGTGTAAGACTACTTGGAAGCTCTGTTTACATCAAGACAAATGTGATTGATGCAATTCTAGGAGCAGAATGCACTCAAATCTGGAAGAAATGAGAAATGTTGGGTAAAGTGTTAGGCTTGTGCGTTCAGCAGTAAAAGTTTAAGTCAGGTCTCTCAGTGATTATTTATTTGTTTTTCTTTTCAAAAGTAGCCAGAATGTTCTGCTCATGAGAGTAGGAGACAATATGAAACTGAAAAATTTGGCAGTAAAGTATAGCTTCAGCTTCAGAACTGCACTTAATGTTTTCTGCTATAAAACTTTAAGTGTGACATGAGATCATCATCTGTGTACCTCCTCTGTTATGATACTGAGGGAAATTAGAGTCCTCTGTCCTGCAAAGGCATATGCCTACAATGGCACACTTGTACCATCTTGAACCTCAGCCTTGTGGAAAGAAGTCTGACTGGTTTTGTTCTACAGTTCTGTTATACTCTCTTTAATTGGCTCCTGGAGCTGCATTGTTTTCTTGGTAGAAGCTTCTGTCGTGCCATTCACAGCTAGGGGGACTGGTGTCAATTTTCTGAAAAGTGAATTGGAGAGGAAAGGATTTTCTTTGTTTCTATTCTTAATTGCTCATGCCCTGACTGTTTTCAAAGTGAAAAAGAACCAAAAGTGGATTTTAAATAATAGTTTCTCGTTCCTCCATTTTTAGTTTCTATTTCAGTTTCATAAGGCCTCAGAAATCAAGTACGCTGTATTGGAGCTGTTCTTCAGCCCAATGTATTGGTAGGAAATCTGAGAACATGTATGTGGACAAATTTTATCTTTTCAGATATCTAGCCTTGACTTTGAAGGAATTCAGTTTTATGGAAGGGATGGGAGAAACTGTAAGGTAAATTTGGAGTTAGGTGCTGCAACAAATACATTTCTGTATGTCTGGACCTGAGTTCCAAGTCCTTGCTGTGGAGTAGAAACCAGATCTCTACGTTAGGCTCTTGTTTTTTGTAGGGAACAGGGAGAATTGTCCATTTCTAAGCAGCATACAGGTGAAACCTAAAGCTTCCCCCCTTTCTTCTTGTAGGTATTTTGCATCAAGACTGTAAAGGTACATCTCTATCTATTTTGTTATCCTATCTAGAAACTAATTCCTGAAAACAAGTATTTACTAATTTTCAAATAATAGAACTAAGCAAAAGTTTCTGGTGTAAGATGACATCCTGGAATTTAGATCAGTACCACAAAAACCAGCAGACCAGTCAGTTTCTCTTCTTTTCATGAGATCTCAATGTGCAAGAAATCTTAAATAGAGGGTATCTGTGTATGCCTGCCTCATTTGATATAAAAGCTGTAATGTAATCATGAAATTTTCTGTGTAAATTAACTTCCCTTCACTAACTTCTACATAGTTATTGCTTATATTGTGAAAATTTTTCTGCTTTGTATGGAGAGTAATAATTTGTACTCATTGTGGGGGCAGGGGAAATGCTACAGTTTAATTAATAATGTTTGTATCCCTGTATTTACTTTGTTCCATAAAATGGAAAGGAGCAAACCAAAGGAACATAATGCTTTTATTTGGAGGACTATGCCAATAATACTTATTTTGCAAAGATATAAGACTGATGCCTAGTTTTGGTATTTTTCAGGATCAACAGATTGCATATGCTATTCAACTGTTGGCATTTCTGATCCAGTAACTTCGGCTCTTCATATTATTGTAGGTGGGTGGTTGCAGTTTGCTGTTTTCTTATTGAAGTGATGAAAGTAGCCCAAAATATTATTTTCTTTTCCATTCTTTCTTTGTATCTGTGAAATATAATTGGAACATAATGGCTGAGTTGAAATATAAAGTTTTGTCTGGGATTTAAGTCTCTAATTTGAAATACAGGAGGTTAAAAATTACTTGTTTTCTGTGCAGTAATTCATTGTTTTCAAGGGATCATAACATTTTGAAACTTTGCTAAAATTTTCAGGCATTCTGGCATAATTTTGAAAATAGTAAAATGCAATAAGCAGCATCAGTTGTTGGACTGTATCTATCTCCATATATATGTATATCTATCTTAGAGAGAACTTTGAGAAGTGTGTGCACACTTGAATAATAGGATTTTGTGCTAGTTGTCCAATTGTCCTGAGCAATTCAATGTTTCCTTCCCAAGTCAGAGTTAGAATACCTTTTGGGATCATTATTGAGTATTTAACAGTTGCAGCTTTAGGATCTGGTGTTGCAAAGATTTGCACATATGCTTTTCTTATTAACCTATGGTTAACTCTGTTCAGCATCTGTAGAGCTTAGGCCTTTGGACTAGGATTGGAGATATGTGGCCTTAGTATATCATAGTATTTTATCTGTTTTATTAAGTCCCACAGTTACAGAATGGGTCAGGTTGGAAAGGACAATGGTGGGTCACCTGGTCCAACCTCCCTGTGAAACAAAAAAAAACTGCCAAACACCAAAATACCAAACAAGCAGAAAAAAATAACACCCCCACAATGCCCACTATCACTCCAAAGCTTGCATGATGAGGACATCAGAGAAGCGGTGTACTCTTTGTTTTTAGGGATTTTCAGGACTTGGCTGGATAAGCCCAGAGTAACCTGATCTGACCTCATAGCTGAACCTGTTTTGAGTGGGAGGTTTGATGAGAAACCTCCAAAGGCCCCCTCCAGCTTGAATTATCCTCTGATAGTATGACATAGAGGTTTAAGTAGCACCCAGGGGATGTGCAGGAGGTACTGCCTTGATCTGCTCGGGGAAAGGGGCTGTCAGGCATTGACATAGGGTGCCCAGGGAAGTGGTTGAGTCACCACCCCTGGAGATATTTAGAAGATGAGGCACTTAGGGATGTGGTTTAGTGGTGGACTTGTCAGGGCTGGGTTAATGTTTGGACTCGATGTTCCTAAATGTCTTTTCCAATCTGAATAGTTCTGTGACGCTATCTCTTCCTACTGCTTCAGGGTAAAGGAGTGTAAATTCTTCATTAAACGTTTTTAGTGTACTTTTTTATCACTTAGTGTTTAATGTTTTTAAAGTATGAGATTAAATTAGTATTAAAATTACTTTTCCTTTTCTGCTTATGTAAAAAGTATATGCATTTGTGACATATATATTGACATAAATGCAGTATGTATTTTTTATTTTTAATGACTTTGCAATGTTAAAGTTGCAGCTGCAATTTGCATATTTGCAGCTGCAAATAAAATAAGGCTTAATAGACCCTTACACTTCTAATCTTCATAGGTGATTGTCAGCCTCTGGATGTCTCTTCTGTACATCACAACAACGCATTTTTGAAATACTCTGTGTCATTGCTGGGTTATGGTTTTTATGGAGATATATTAAAAGATAGTGAGAAGAAGCGGTGGATGGGTCCGATGAGATACGACTACTCAGGTAATTTTTGTAATTTTTACATTCTTTTTTCAGCATGTAAACATGTTGGAGCAGTTGATTTACACTCTCCAAACCAACCTTCTCTGAAGCTTGTAAACATTAGAAACTGACTGAACCTGATTTTAAACTCCTTGTAGCACCAAGTATATTGGATCACATTATATAAAGCTCTGTAACTTTGGGTTTTAATATTTACAGTGGGTTCAATAAAGTTGTGTTGAATATGTGCCACCTATTGAAAATGGCCTAAAAAGTAATAACTCCTCAGTCCTAATCATTCTCACTTTCTTTTTCGTCACTTAAAGAGAGATAGGCACTCCTCTGTCTTGGACATTCAGCTGATGGAATGAGTTGTTCATTTTGCCCTTACTCTAGCACTGATTAGAGAGAGATGAGTGATTTAGTCATGCTACCTAATATTTGGATAAATCCTATGCTAGTGAAAAGTATTTTTTGCCTCCTTTGATTTATCTTGTGTTAGGGAAAGAAGATGCATGAGTAGAATTTTAGTGTAGGCCAATTTGAGATTCAGCAGTGATGTATAAATATTTTAGTTAGTTTTTAAAGATGTCAAGTGAAATAATGGCACTTTTGATGAATGTTAAAATAATTGACGTGGTGCTGTGGCATTTTCTTGTTCCTTACAGTCTAAAACATCATAAGAAAAGGAGTTCTGAACTTGAGGAGGGATACTATTGTTTTGCAGTCCTTAGACAGGAAAAATTAAGGAATGTATGCAGAGATGTTTGCCATGTGGATTTATAATGACTTAATGCTGCATAATGCCTCTTTTATGTAGGCTTCAAGACTTTTCTTTCTCATCATTATTATGAAGGAACAATTGCTTATCAACCAGCAAAACACACACACGGATCTCCACGAGATAAAGAGAGCTGCAGAACAGGGTAGGCTAATGTTTATCTCTGGATATTTGGTGTGAACTATTTGAAAAGACCTGTACATAAATAGAGGTTTCAGAAGTGTTGGTTTTAATATCAAAACAATTACTCTAAAAGAGATAAGCTTGTAAAGAAAATTATTGACTCATTAAAAAGAGCACCTCATTTTATCAGGTCATTAAACAAAAATCTAATAAAATTTTGTTAGCTGGTTCTCCTCCTCCCTCAGTTTTAACTGAAGCAAAATATAACACCACAGGACCCGGCTACAAGATGCTGAGAGTGCTATGCTGTGTTACTACTAAGAAATCAAAAGTCTGGATGCCTCATAGCTTCTACAAATGGAAATAATAATTCAGAAATTCTCAAGTGTTCACATAGTAACTGGATCTAGCAATTTTCTAGCATGTCTTAGCCATGACAACAGCTGGCATGGCTTGTCCTGAGGACAAGTCCTCTCAGGAATCAGCCTATTTAGCCTGGGTTTTTCTATACTGCTATGATGCTGTATAAACTCCGTGTGAAATTCTTCACTTGTTGCTTTAGTCAGGGGGCCTACCTTAATCTCCCAGTGTTCCTTCCTTTCTCCTTGCTTTCACCTGCTTAAAGTTATGTACTAGTATTTATTATTCTCCTTTATATAGGAATTTAGCTATCAGAGATTAAGTAATTTTCACAGCACCAAACAGCACAACAGGATACAGAGTTGCCACAAACTTTGTCCAGATCAATAAGACTGCTGTGCTGATGCTGTGACATGCTACAGATCACAGGCTCTGGTATCAGCTGGAGCAACTATCCCCACCCATCAGATGCCCTGATGCTGGGGAGGCTCCAGAGGGAGAAAGCTGTCATCCAGGTCTCAGTAATGGAGTAAAGAATGCCTGGTGCCTCACAGGGGATTTTTTACTTCCTGATAATGGCTGGAAGGGCAATAGGGCGGGCACAAGCAATTTAGGAGAAACCTGGAGTGTGGTAATGACATTGATCGTGCAGGTGATTGACAGGCTGGCTAGAACAACTGCTCTGCCAATCTTCTCACAGAAAATAAGAAGTGGGGATGTGATGGTTGAGGGCAGTTTTGGCAGTGGTGACTGTAAAATTAATAGAGTTTTAACTTCTGAGAGAAGTAAACAAGACAAAAAGTAGAATTGCAACCCTGGACTTTAGATTGGTTTGTTTGGGGATCTTGGCAAGATTCCATGGGAGATGGTCCTGGAGTACAAAGAGGCATAAGAGAGTTAGCTGGTACCTCCTCAAAGTACAAGATTAATCCATTCTAATTTGCAGAAACTTGAATAACCAGGAAAAAGAAAAGCAACTTGGATGAGCAAGGAACTGAGTAGTAAAGAGAAGGTGAAAGTGGAATGGATTGCTTTGGAAGAACACAAAAGACATTGCTTAAACATGCAAGAATGAAATGGAGAAAGCCAAAGCTCAGGTGGAGTTGAAATCAGTGAGAGATGTGAAGGCTGTTGCTTCTTATGAAGGAATTATGTAAATATACCAATCATAACAAAAGGCTGAAGGACCTGTGGGCCTGCTGCTTAGTGGCATGGGGAACCTAGTGATAAGATATATCAAAAAGGCTGCAAAGTTACCCTTTTACTCCCTTTCTCACTAATGTAGTCTTCTCCCAGGCCATACAGGTCCTCAAGCCCCTGGGTGAAGTGGAAACAGTGGATGTTACATACCTTGACTAGCAAGACTTTTGGTCCTGTTTCCTGTAGTATTCTTAAAACCAAGTTGATGAGGTATGGACTAGGTGGGTGAGAAACTGGCTGGATTACTAGAAAAGTTGTGAATGCCAAGTCCAGCTGGCAGCCAATTACTAATAGTATCTCTTGGGAATATTGGGCCTAATACTGTGCAACATCCTTTTTAATGACTAGGACAGTCTCGGTGCACTCACAGCAGTTTTATGGAGAATACCAGACTGGGAAGAGTGGTTTTTGTTGAAAGTCAGGGCTGCTGTTCAGAGGGATCTTGGTGGGCTGAAGAAATGGCTAACAGGAATCTCCTGAAGTTCAGGAGACGTGAATGTCCTGTACCTGGGGTAGAATAGTCCCATGTAACAGTGTTGACTGGACACTGACTGGCTGGAAGGCAGCTCTGCCAAAAGGAACTTTGGGATCCTGGTGGGCAACAGCTGTGCCTGAGTTCGCAGTATGTCCTTGCAGCAAGGAAAGCCCACCTTATATTGAGTTTTCTAAGCAGAAGGGAAGTCAACAGGAAAGGAATGATTCTTCCCCTGCACTCAGCACTCGTGAGATGGACTGTCTCCAGTATGTCAGGGTCTTTCACTGTTAGAGCAGTGAAATGTTGGAACAAGGTGCCCAGAGGTCTGTGGACTTTACACTTGCAGATCTTCAAAACTCAACTGAACATCCTGATCCTGGAAGACCAACTTTGAGCTCTCCTGTGAGACCAGCTTTGATCACATCAGAAATCCCTTCCAACCTACGTGATCTTATGGCTTCTGTGCTGCCGTTACCTCTGACATCCAGTAATCTTCAGAACTGTGTTTAAATAACTGCACTGCCTGCAGGGCTGTGATGGTTCATGCCACGTGAGGGTTGTCAGTGCTGTGCTGAATCTGGTGATGGGGGAAGGTCCTGTAACAACTGGGTAAAATAAAAAGGTTGAAATTAATAATAGTGAAGGTTTCTCAGGAATTGAATGGTATTTTTGTTTTCAGGTGTTACATTTGCAAGGCAAGTGAGAAACAGCTGGCAGAACAGCAGAAGGAATGTGGACTAAAACATGAAGGTAATTTGTCAACAAAAGTAATCTGTGATACTATTACACAAATTTTTCTTTTTCAGAATATATCAGTTCAAGTATGCCTGTATTTTAGTTTTTTAAACATTCTGAGTTACTAGATAATCCATTGTTTCCTTCAGTTTACAGAAAACACGTGTAAGTGTCATCGCCCCCCTGTACTCAGCACTGGTGAGGGCACACCTCAAATCCTGTGTTCAGTTTTGGGCCACTCACTTTAAGAAGGACATTGATGGGCTGGAGCATGTCCAGAGAAGGGAACAGAGCTGGGGAAGGGCCTAGAGCACAGGTCCTGTAAGGAGCAGCTCAGGGAGCTGGGGCTGTTCAGCCTGGAGAAAAGGAGGCTCAGGAGAGCTTATCACTCTCTACAATTGCCTGAAAGGAGGGTGTAGCCTCATGGGGTTCTCTCTCTTCTTCTAGGTTACAAGCAATAGGACAAGAGGAAATAACCTCAAGTTGTGCCAGGGAAGGTTTAGTTTGGATATTAGGCAAAACATCTTCACAGAAAGGGTTGTCAAGCATTGGGAAAGGCTGCCCGTGGAAGTAGTGGAATCACCATTCACATGTCCTGGAAGTGTTCAGAAGACACATGGATGTGTCACTTGGGCAAATATGGTTTAGTGGTGCTAAATTGACATTTGGACTCTTGATTTTAGAGGTCTCTTCCAAACAAAATGATTCTGTGATACTATGGTTCTATGTGAAAAACATGTAAGGTGTCTCCTCCACTCACACCTCAGAAAACTCTGATAAAATTATACTGATTACTTGTATATTTCAGTGTGTTTAGTTTCTTTTCTTTAGGAAAAATAATATTGTGTGAGCTAGGACTCTGGGTTTTTGTGAGAAGGACTGAATGGATAAACTGTGTGGTGTCATAGAAGGAAGCAATTAATTAAGATAACTTTTAGAATAGATCAGGATTAAAAATTTGTGATTGTTAGCACAAATGTCACCCTACTATGAGGCAGTGAACTTGGACAACTGGAGCTGATATAGTGGACTTAAGTGGTTCTGTACAACATCCCACCAATACTCACTATAAATGATAAACGAGATATCTGTTCTCTTTCTCTAGTTATGCTATCCTTATTCTCTTTTTTACCCCCATTCTAACCCCTGTGCATGCTTGCATGGGGATTTTTAATGGGCATAACTTCTCTTTCCTTTTGTTAAAATAACTGTAATGAATTCTGGTCAGTCATCCTTCTAGTTGTATCCGTTTATGTCTGGCTACTACATCCTAATGGGAAGAAACACGGATATTGCTACACTTACGGCCTTGCTAAAGAAAGATATGTAGATTCAGTTGAGTTTTGCCTCGAGCTTTGGTTCATCATCTTGGATAAACCCCTCTTAAACAGCAAGCTGGCATTCTGTGGGTGCTTGTTTCTGCTTTTACTCTCTTTTTATTCCTTCTTGTAGACCCCAGTGCATACAACCATAATTTTCTTGACACAAACCCTCTAGGTCCTTAGGACCTAATTATCTTACAATTACAGGTTTTTTTGCACTGTATCTGTGCCAGGTTCTAGGCGTTTGTTAGTAAAAAGATTGTCATACTGTGGAGATTCTTTGGCAGCATAAAGATTCCTAGGCAACTTGAATTCCTGTTACGTGTTTAGTGCTTTCATCCCAGCTGCTGCTTTCAGATCTTTGATGTGGTCAAGAGATGGCCAAATCAGAATACTTCTTGGGTTATTTTAATCTATGCCCAGATTCAGCTAAAGAAATTTTTTATAGAGTATAAATAATAGCTACAAATAATAATATAAACATGGCAGTAGGTTTTTAGGTAAGAAAAAATCCTGTATTTATGAGAAATAATTGTAGTTAGAAATGGTAAACTTTTTTTCTTTTGTTTTTGGGGGTTTGTTTTCTTATGTTTGTGTGTGTTGTTTTTTTGTTGGTTGGTTTGGTTTCTAAATCTGCATTTTGTTACCTTTCATCCAGCAAAGGAGCTACTGTGATAGCTACAAGTCAGTTAGCAATCAGGACAGTTTTAGCCAACATTGCACATGACATTAAGCATGATTATGTAGGATATTGTTTACTTTAATCCATTCTGCTTCTGGTAGCTGGCTTTCTTTGCAGTCCAGTCTCTCCTCCATGTAGCACTGGTAAGGAAACAATACAATCAGCTACTTTTGATTCACGATAGAAAGGATTTTAAGTCTCCAGATAAGCTTTTCACTCAGCAGGGTGTCTTGGCTGACTCTCTCATTGTGCCTACTGGGTATGTGTATGATTCAGATAAGTTTAGAAGGATGCTTGATTGGTTGTTACTGAACAAATTTCTTTGTCTTGTGCAGAAGTCTCTGTGCATGTGCCGAGTGAATGTTGAGTGTTATACTTTATGCTGACTTCAGCAACTTGCAGTGTGTGTACACAATAGGCAGTTGAAAGGAGTGCCATTTAGGCACTCCCTGCTTATGCCTGCCCTCTGGTAGGAAAGATATTTTGAGCAAACAATTTGTGCTATTACAGTGATACACACTGCAAAATTATTATGAAAACAGTCGTTCATTTGAAATGTGATTAATACCCTGACTTTGTTCTTACTTTAAACAGTGAAGGTGTTCTTGGGTAACATGCTGCAATTTATACCTGATGAAAACCATCTATTACAGTAACATAAATAAGCATTTTACCTTAAGTATTTTGAGACTTATTTACTACAGTGGGCATACTTAAAATGTTAATACATATCTAGACACACTGATGACTAAATTACTAATGCTTCTCAGAGAAACAGCAAAAAGATTTATCAGTAAAGGGCATTGTTTTCATTTTGTTGTTTGTGTGTCAGAAAATGCCTGTTGTTTCCAGTTCCAGTAGTTTATGTTCTGTTCAGTTGCCTTCATCTCAGAGCAGGGTCTTGTCATTTGCCTGCAGCCTAAACAGTCATTCTATAGTCTGACATTTAGGTCTGTCTCATCTCTCTTAAGATGCACATTTTGAATCTGATTTAAATTACTTCTTTCAGTAATGTCCTGTTTGAAAGCAACATAAAAAGATCAGCAGTAAAGCAGGCAATACTAAAAAGCACTGTGGCAAATGAAGTAAAAATGTTGAATTTAAAAGCTACTATTTTTTCTTGCCATTTCTGATTTGTTTCTCAGGAGACAGAGGGGATAGTCTAGATGGAAAAACTGTAATAAAATTTTTTGTTTTCTCTAAGTCTTTTGTCACATGATAATCTTACATGTTTTTTCCTTGAGTACTGTTTTTCTTGTTTCTGTTACTAGAGAGTGGATAGTAAGAAGTTTCAATGAGTAAAAATTAGAGGAAATCAGAGGAGTTCAAAGAGTGAAGAACAACACAGAATACTTTGTAAACAATTTTTTTCTTTTTTTTCTGATGTATAGAGCTTCGAACAGGTCGATTCAAAATGAATGCATCATAGACTTCAGGTTCGAAATAACCTAGACAATTGTAATACTGATTCTCTAAAGTAAATGTGAAGTTCCTAAAACTGAGACAGTAAGGAATATCAGAATTTCAGGACATGAAACATATAGCATGAACATCGTCTGTAGTCCCATCAGAAAAGCACCTTGAAAATCACTGTAAGTTAACTGAAATGTGGGGAACTGCATAATGTTAGATTTTCAAGTCCATGCCAGTTAACATTGCGCAAAACCTCTACCCTTGTTTACATAAACAAACTTCAGCATTTTTTGTTCACTCCTTGATTTTACCCCTAATGGCACTTCACTCCTGAATTCCAGTCTTAGAACAACATGTGTGTCCATAGCCTATTCTGCAGTCATTACTCCTGTGGAATTGTTCATTTGAAATGAGTCCACTTATATTGGTAGGAGAAAAAGAGTGTTATGGCTGCTTTTTGACTCTTTCTTATTGTGGTAAGGAAGACAATTATGTCTTATGCTTTATGCAAAGGCATTTTTTATGTTTTTATTCATATTCAAGAAAATACAGTTTAGGCAACAGTGCATTGCCTGCCAGCGCTTCTTTGTTCTAGAAAATTCCTCTGCTTCCTGGTAGTGCTGATGCCAGCACACATTTAAGCTCAATCTAGATGTAATCTTCAACAGAGCTTCACAGTGTTTAAAACAGACTTTGTGTTATTTTCCAGAAATCTCTCAAGATTTACACCCAGAGACATTTAACTCTGTTAATAGTTCTAATCTTCAGACATTTGGGGCTGGGATGGAAACAGATTCCTGATCTGCTGCCTGCTGGTCTTTGCTGCACCCTGAGTCACTTCTTCCCTTTGTCTTTTTTAAGTATTGATTGGTAGCATTGAGGCAGAAGAGGAATATTGCTTTAGAAACCAAATACTAAGCTGCGATCTTTGCATCGTTATTTAAGATTAACAAGTTGAAGAACAAAAATAGAATTTAAAAACTTAATCTCTCTGAACTTTCACACAAGAGTTGTAACTTGCCTCTGTCTTTTCCCTTCCTGTGTCTTTCCTCGTTTACCCAAATAGCACTGATTGTGAATTTGACATGCATATGCCAGAACAGGCAAGCAGTTTTGCGAGACAGTCAGTCTTTGAAGGGAGAAAGCAACTTTCTCTGTTAGTGTGTGAAAAACAGATAGTTAAAAATACAATTTTTAAAATGTAATTTATTTTAGACATTTATTGACAGTACATGAATATGCCCAGGGAATACTTTTAAGTTGCCAGTATCCACTTTATAGTGTTCTTGTGAGTAGATCAAATGTTTGTCTATCTCCACGTCTTTTTTGATGTGTTTCAGAAGGTGAAGAAGAATGGAAGGTTATAAAAGGGAAATTTCTAGCTATCAATGCAGTAAATATGAGCTGTGCCTGTCCACGAAGTCCAAAAGGTCTTTCACCAGCAGCTCATTTGGCTGATGGTTCAGCAGACCTCATTCTAGTTCGGAAATGCTCGAGACTTGATTTTCTACGGTATCTCGTCAGACACACAAACCAAGATGATCAGGTGTGTATTCCTTTAGACATTGAATTATACACAGTCCATCTGATATTCTTATATGACCGAAATAACATCTATAAAGCAGGTTTTTTTGTTTTGTTTTTTTTAATTTGTATGTTTTGGGTGATGCAATCTCAGCATGTGTACCATAAAAAAAAGGCAGCTCAAAACATTTTACCACAGTCAACTCTTTGGCCGTAGCATTCTAACAAAATTCCACTTTTGCCAACTGAATAGAGTTTTGTAACATTTTCCATGTATTTTCTGTTTGGACAATATTTAAAGTTACTTTATCACAACTGTGCCCTCATGTAGTTGTCATGAAAAACTGCTCACAGCATGAAAAACTACTCACAGCATGAATAGCTGAGGTAGATGTGGTGAAGAATAATAAATCACTTTTGTGAACTGTATAAAAATGTGATTTAGAAGAAAGTTACCAGAACTACAGTTTGATTGTAAACTGCAGGCTTTTAGCAGTATTTTGCTACATATAAGTGACCAGGATATGAGCTTTATGCAGTCAGCTTCAAAATTATTTCTTGCATGTATTGTAGCTGTCAGGAGGGAAGATTCATCACTGCTTTGGATTGCAGTATCTGTTGAAGCAAAGCTATGGCTGTGAATACACATTTAATATTTGTCACAGACTGATATTAGTAACATGTTCTGGAAATTATCTGAACAATGGACTAATGTCATATCTAGTGCATAAAAGCAATAACAAATCTCACATGTTCATGATGCTATTCTTCCTCTGTAAAAGAATTAGTGTGGATTCTTTTTCTTTTGATTCCTTATATCCAGTCCCTGGGACATTGTGAATGTCTCCATATTTGTCCATCCTGCTGTTCTCAATGTCCTCCTCTTTCCTTCGCTCCTCACTCACTGTTCCCGTGATCCTTTCAATCATTTGAAAGCCATCCCTGGCTGCTTTTCAAATTGGCTGTAGCATTTGTCAAGGGACAACACTCTGCTTAGGCTTGAGGCATGAGAGCACGGGTGCTCTCTGCATAGACACAGGTGACTTTGCAGCCATGGATACCAGCATTTGCATCAGAGCAGTTTGGGCCAGCACACTGTTTGGTGAGCCCCACTGGGTCCAGGAGCCACTGCTTCCAAGCATAGAGATTGATGAATTCACAGTTCATTTATGGTTAAAAACTGAGGGAACTTGAGACCTAGGAGATCCCTCCATCTCTTCCTTTTCTGATTGTCACTATTGCCATTTCCTTTCCAATGCTTCCCATTTCTCTCTGGGATATGCTGGTTTTGCAGTGGAGATTGAATGCAGGGTTGTACACATGTCCTTAGGTCAGGTTAGTGTCCACCATAATAGTGGGAAACCCTTTTTGAAAACTTAAGGAAATTTGAAGAAAAAATAAAGAAGGAAAGGATGACTGTACATCAATACAGACTGTTTTATGGGAAAACTGTTTCTTCATGTTTGCTTTGTTGCTATCCTCTTCCCATAGACATACACAGACATACTCCATGGCATTTGCTAAATGACCTGTCTATATCCACTGCAGCTTGCTGAATATTTAGTTCCATATCTGTTATGTTGCTTTCAGGGCAGATGGTGGCACCCTCTAATTTATTGTTTTTTCAATTAATGAAGCCTGTTTTAAAGCATTTGTACAATATTGTAATGTAAATCTGCAGCCTCTGTTTTAAGAGCAATCTTCTAATTGACCTGCTTTTTCTACCTGAATAAACTAGTTAAAAATATTTTTATTTCGTTGAAATGTAGTTAATATTGCCCTCTATTCTTATTTTCATGTACCCCCAGCTCTGTGATTTGATCACACTGCCATGGAATTCTCACCTTCAGGGCGTTGTTCCAAGTGCAAAAGCAGAAGACTCTGAAAAGCCGATGTGTCTTAAGGACTGTACTTGAACTGATGATAGTGCAGAGATACAATCCAAATATTTTTGACTTTGATACCATGTTATAATAATTTTTATAGGTTATTTAAAATAGCTTTTATAACCAATTTACTCATAATCACAGAACGTGTTATCTGGTTATTATACAGTGGCAGTATTGCATCTGCCTAAAGAAAGAAGTAAGGTTTCATTTTGGCTTTGTTGTTTTTGACTGGTGAAATTTTTTCAAAAATCACTCTATGCCTCAGGTAAGCTTCTCTAGAAAATTGGAGTGGACAGACTTTTCTTGAGTACAAAATGCCACATGCTGGATTCCTTTACACATCAGGTGTATTTAATTGTAATTGTCTGATTTCCTTTTTTGTAGTTTGACTTTCCATTTGTGGATGTTTATCGGGTGAAGTGTTTCCAATTTACATCAAAGCTTTCAGAAGACAACGAAAGCAATGTCATGGATATAGGAAAGAAACGTTTTGGCCAGTTCTGCAGGGATCATCCAGCCTGTTGCTGTAATATTGTTAATAGCACCTGGAATTGTGATGGAGAAACTCTGGATAGTTCAGCAATTGAAGTGAGGTAAGCTTTGATTTTTCTGTCCATATAGCAGAACACATTAAGCCTTCTCATTGATTTTAAAGATTCTCATAAAGACATCCCAAAAAGATGCCTGTGCATAGCAAATTTGAGTCTTCTGATAATAAACTTAAATATTTTTGTTACCGTTTTGAATCCTTTCCAGAGAATACTGCAACCATGTATGTTGTAAATGATTGCTCTGAGTGAGATGGATGGCCCTACCTTTGAAGTCATACTTACTTCTTAGGAACTGGTATTATGTGTTTAGAGTGCTGAAAGTGAAGATGGTGTTGGAAGAATTCCACATGAGTGGAATGCCTCATTACTCTGAGCAATAGCTTTTCTTATTTAGCTTAAGTAAGCATCTTTGTCTTACAGAAATACTAAGTATGTCCCACACTAGGTGGGTTTTGGCACACACCACAGAGTCTTATCTCCAGTCTTCACATAAAGAGAAAGAATTTTGCAGTTGTGCAAATAATGAAATTAGAAAAGAAGTTTGCGAAATTTGAAAGGTGTTTTCTTTGTTTGTTTGTTTTGATTAGTTTTGGTTGCTTGCTTAATTTGTTGTTTTTAGAACAAAGGGAACCAAACCCATAATATTTACATAGAAGTGTGTTCCATTAACACATAGTCACTTGGCAGTCCAAAGGTGAGTTTTAGAAATGCTGTATATTGTAAAAGATTGGCTCATCTAAGTACTCATAGAACTTTTTGTGTGGACGAGGGGAGTAACAGAGGATACATGAAAGCATCTAGCCCTCTTTGCAGGGGAGAATTGTATGAAAAATGAGGGTGTGGTTTCTGTAGTTAGGAGTAAGGAACTTTGTCCAACGGCTTGAAATTAATGGATTATTAGAATTAAATTACTAGAATTAAATATGTGGTACCCATTTATTCCTTACTAATTGATTTCTATATTTTTCAGGGTTCACTGCCAGTTAATAAAACTGTTTGCAAGGGGAATTGAGGAAAACGGTAAAGATGAAGCTGCCTACAGCCAGAGTAGTGTTGAACAATTACTATAGACATTGTTCCTCCAATGGGGAGAAGAAAAAAATACAAGCTCAAGGAAATTGAGTAAATATGCATTTTAGTCAAATTGACAAGTATTTTAAACTTTTCGATTTTTTTTTTTTATGGCTTCAGTATAATTTTAGACATATTACTGGATAGTGTCATTTTTTTAAAAAACACTGTAATCATTAAAATATATCTTGGAGCAATGTAACTAAGTTATGTTAGAAAAGAGAGGATTGGCCTATATGTATGTATTCATGCTGACTGATAAATTCTCTGTGCTTTTCTAGAGAGCTAATTTAGCAGTTATGTTGCAACAATATCTAAATGTTATAAAACATTGGACTTCCCATTGGCACCAAGGCACAACATTTTCAGTGTCTGAGATGATGTTTCCTGCTGGGAGTGTTATGTAGTTGCATGTGGCTTAAATGCTGGACAATGGTGTTGTCATTCGCATCTTTTTTTTCTTTTCAATTAAAATCTTGCATTTTGTAATTCTGACAATACCTTGCAACTTATCAATGCAATTTAAACACACATTCCTAGCTTTAAGTAGTAATAATAGTGTACAAATACTTTGAAAAATAAAAGCACAACTATATACAGGTCACACCTCATCCTATATATTCTGTCTTTGAAGGCTTCCTTGCATCATGCTTTTTGAGATTATAAAGGGTTTTGTGACAGTTTAGATGATACCAAATACCACACAGTACAACTGAAATGTCTTGCAAGCAAATTGCAGGAATACTTGTATAATATCAGGAAGGCACAAGCAAAGGAAAACATAAATAAGATCTCAAACACCAGCAAGTTTTAATTTTCTTAAAATACCTGATATTAGCATATTAAAAGTTTCTCTCTTCAGCACACAATTCTTTGGACATTGTACTCCATAGGTTAAAATGTCTTTGCAAATAAGATGTTGAAATGTTAAGTTTAGAAATATGATTTGATGATTGAAAGTCCTTAAAATAATGTTTGTTTAACTAAATATGAAACAAAATAATTTGTTTTGTGAAGCCAAGGGAAGAAACTGGCATCTGACAAATCATGAATTCACTGTGCTGATTTGTTTTAATTAGACTGTAATATAGAGCTATGGAGTGATTATTTAAGTTGTGTATAGTTTTGTGTATTGTGGCACATGTATGTTTTGTGTCCAGGATTGGGGCTAAATGTTGCTCTTCTTGTACAGACTTATTCCTGTTTGAGGACCAGAAGTTAGCCCCTGTTCTCATCCATCTTTTTTTAAGTGTTCCTTTAAGTTTAAAGTTGTCTGTAAAACTTACTGTGTCTGAGGGTTTTTTGCATCCAAACAGCTGATAGTTCTGTATTCATGTGTATTTATTGGTGCTTCTGTCATCCAGCTTGTGTTAGTTTCATGTCTCTCATATATTTGATCAATGTCAGCCATGGTGATTGGTCATTTTATTACTGAAGCACTTGAATATTGTTAAAAATGACAGGTTATTTTTTTCTATTAAAGTTATTAACATTCCAGTTTTGTGCATTATCAAAATCGTATTCTGTATCTTTGCTACAATGTATTATTCATATTGCTCTATATGACAAAAAGCATTTGCAAATTATATTTTCCTCAAATACAATCATACAAAGTTTAGGATCTTTATTTTGTTATATAGTATTCCAGGAAAATACTTGAATACTTTTCCAAAACTACTGCTTTTTGCTTTCCTTATTAATACAATGAGTTGAAATGTTGATTCATCTAATGTTTTTCTGACATTTGTAACATAGGTGTTACATATACTGTATTTTTAAAGCCATGTTTAATAACTGAAATATTACTTTTGAACTAAGATCCCCACTGAAAATGAAATATGCAGTTCTACAAATGTGAATATTTTTTGAAAGTGTTGTTTGTTAAAAAATGTCTACAGTTATTGTGGTCTATCCGTGAATATTGTGAGAGTACCCAGACTTCCAAGTTACAGGAGAACTGGAATTCTTGTGCAGGAGAAATGGTGCAGTGAGGGAGTTTGAGGCACTGCAGTTATCCAGAGCACATTCTCATCAATGAGAACAGGAAAGAATACTAACCAGCTCTTTCCATCAGTTTATTAGCAAGTCATGAGACTCCTACTTGAAAAAATGGAGACATAACCTGATAGTGAATGTATATTGAAATGCTTTGAATATTTGAGTATCTGCAACTGAGTGCTTGGTGTTTCCAAAGAAAGTCACAGTGAAGGTTTCATTTCTGAGAAAAAGCCACCAGAAAAGGAGGAAAGATCATTGTATAGTATGGTAAAGAAGTATGAAGTAAATAATAAAGGTATTGCAACATAATAAAATGAAAAGGTCTTAGGTAATAGGAAAGCTGCATAGTTGCATTTGAATAATTCTATTTGTAGCATATTAAACTAGGAAAGCACCATATCTGAACTGTATGACATGTCCAGTTTATTTTTAAGAGAGCTGCATAAGTAATGTCTGCTTACATTTTAATTCTAGGGTTTTTTTTTCTCTGAATGTAATCTTAGTATGGATATTATGTATAGGACAACCAACTTTGATTTTTCTTTTTTCCCAATCTTGCTGGCTTCAAGATTAGAAAATGTGTTCTGTTTTATGATGCTAGGGCATTTCATTAAAAAAATAAAACTGCATTGTACAACAATAGATCGGTTTTCTTCTTTTCACAACTTGATTTGAAAAAAACATCTCACTTTGACAGAAATCTGACAGTAGTGTGCTTAGTGTAACCGCTGTGGGCAGAACAAACCAAGTGTAGCAATTCATAACCTTCCATTTGGGTTGACAACAGCTTTGTGGCAAGTGTGAGTGTGAATAAACACTGAGAGTGAAGGAAAGCAAGTAGTGAAGCTGGACTTCGGCTAAAACTAAGCAACTCTACCAGGGTAAACTAAATATGAATCTTATTATAAAGCAGGTATTTAGAGTTATTATTATGGAAGTGAAAAGAAACTGCTGTTCTAAGAAGCATGAAATATGTATTATATTATAAATGGTATGTGGCGGTCTAGAAAATGGGGCGGTCTAGAATTTTTTTTACAATAATTACTACAGATGAAGTACATATTCTAATAAGTAAAACGTGATCATTGTAGATAAACAATGGGCACAGAAAGAGAACATGTTTTTTAGCACTGTAGATGCTTCTGCTTTTGAAGTATATTGCTTTTGTGTGGCAAGGTTTTGGTATCTGGGGGGGCTGCAAGAGTGACTTCTGGAAGGACAGCAGAGGATGCCCCCATGTCAGACAGTCATTTCCCCAGCCAGCTCCAAGACGGACCTGCCACTGGCCAGAGCTGAGCTCATGGGATGGCATCGCTAAGCACTTCTGTGATAGCGTAAATAAGAAAGGGTAAAAAATGCTGCTCAACAGCTATGAAAGAAGTGAGTGGAGAATGAATGTTCTGCAGACACTTAAGGTCAGTGAAGAAGGGGCAGGAAGTGATCCAGGCACCAGATGAGATTCCGCTGCAGCCTGTGGAGGATGCCACACTGGAGCAGGTGGATGTGCCCTGAGGGAAGCTGCAGCCCATGGAGAGCACATGCTGGAGCAAGTTTCCTGGCAAGAGCTGCAGCCATGGGGAGGAGCACATACATGAGTGGGTATTTTCGGCAGGAACTGTGGCCCATGGGGAATCCCTTCCTCTTCAGGAATGAGGAAGAAGAGAGATAAAAGTGTTGAACTCACTAGAACCCCCATTTCTCCATTCCTCTGTGCTGCTCAAGGCAGGGGGGAATGAGGTTGAACAGTCAGAAATAAAGCTTGAGCATATGAATGAGGCAGAGGAGGAGGAGAGGAGGTGGTGAGCTTAGGTTTGGGTTTATTTCTGTCTTACTTTGGTACTAATTGGCAATAAAATTAATTTTCCCCAAGTTGACTTTGTTTTGCCCCGACTGTAATTGCTGAGGGGCCTCTCTGTCCTTAGCTTGACCCATGAGCTTTTCATCATTCTTTACCCCATCCTGAGGGGGATGGTCTAGAATCAGAAATTTCTCCAAACATGTCTTGTAATTCAAGTATTAGAATAATAGAATCTTAGAACCATTTAGGTTGGAAAAGATCTTAATATCAGAAAGCCCAACCCTTAAACCAGGACTGCCAAGTCCACCACTAAACGATGTTCTTAAGGGCCACATCTACACATCTTTTAAATGCCTCCAGGAACGGTGTCTTAGCCATGTCCCTGCGCAACTTGTTTCAATGCTTAATAATCCTTTCCATGAAGAAGATTTTCTTAATATTGAATCTAAACCTCCCCTGACATAACTTCATAGGAACTTGGATTGGAGGGGACTTAAAAGATCAGCTTGAGTCTACGGCTCATATTGGCCTCAACTTGAGGCCATTTCTTGTGTTTCCTCTCATTATATTGCTTTTATACAGAAAAGGAGACTGGCTCCCACCTGGCTACAAGCTCTTTTCAGGTACTTGTAGAGTGTAATAAGGTCTCCCCTGAGCTTCCTTTTCTCTAGAATAAACACCCCCAGCTCCCTCAGCAGCTCCTCACCAGACTTGTGCTCCTGACACGTACCCAGCTCCGTTGCCCTTCTCTGGACACGATCCAGCACCTCTTCTAATGAGGGACCCAGAATTGAACACAGAATTCATTTCCCTAGAACCCCTGCCTTAATCCTTATGAAGTAAATGAGTAATAGGAATTCATCATTTTTATTCTCATTAGTGACATTGGTCTTATTTAAACTTTTCAGCAGGAGAGTTAAGTATTTTAACAGATTCTAACTGGCATTTAAATTGCAGTAAATCAGTTCTGTCCATAATGAAGCAACTGTCTTCTCAGACTTCTGTCTTACCCACTTTCATGTACATGATGTACATCTGGCAAAGGCTTATACATGTTCTTAATTAATGCATGACTAATCCAATTAATTAGAAGGGGGTGGGGCATTGGTTCTTCAGTCATGCCTTTCAAATACTCTGCAATGAGAAGATCAACAATTTTTAAATTCATTTTGCTACTGTTTAGAAATGATTCCTAATATGTACCTACCAAAATTGCCAATGGGGTTGTCTTCAAAAAATACTGGCTCCTTTGAGACTCCTGCATGTCTGAAAAGGTGATTTGCTCTTGTTGGTAGCTATTTCACCTAAGGTGCAATTTTCTGCCTTATTTCATAGAAATCCTCCAGCAATAAATAAAATTAATAGGTTTTTAATTTTTTTTTTCAGTGTTTCAATAGTGTAGAACAGGAAGAATGTAAGAGGAAAAATAATTATTCATAAAGGGAAAATATTGAAATAGTAGCAGAAGTGATGCAAATTTAAAAACCCATGAAGACTAAATTCTGGAAAGGATGAAAGAACAACTGCAAAACAAATACTAAAATGAAGAAAAAAGAAGAAAGAAGAAAACAAAATACAGATTTCTTTTTTCCCCCCCGTTTATTTTGCTGGAAAGCTTTGCCTGGGTATGTGTACTGTAACTGCACAGTAAAGCTAGCACTAAAGATTGCTAGAAGTTTGACTATTTACAACTGGTAGAGAAAATAAAAGCTTCATCACTGTTATGAAGACATATTTCTAAAAAATGCTGGGTCACCCTCTGTATTTCCACTCATGAACTTTAGCATGCCAGCAGCATTGCTGGAAGAGCTGTTAAGGAGAATTGTAAAAGCAGCTTCATGACTTCCTGTAGCAATGTGCAACATTCTGAAATGACTGTTCAATTTAATCTGCCAAATATTATTTTTCATGTTAATATTTAGCAGCTGTATTTTAGGAAAGGGGAGATTGGACAAGAAGAAATGCTAGGTTAGTGTTTCAATGCTGCTGAGGTTAAGGTGGTGGGATAGCAACTTGCCCCAGCTAAGGGTCTGTCCCATAGACTTTGTAAAGTCAGGGAAAGTCCCCACACGAAATGCTTCCCTACAGAAACACTTGTGCACTTCCTAGCACACGTTTGTGCAATGTCTTTCTTTGGAGCTTTCAGTGATGTATATTCTGCAAAGCAGATTAGCCATCAAAACAGATTTCTTAAAGATTTTAGTTAGAAACCCTTGGTTCCTCTCTTAACTGAATCTCCCTTGCTGTATTTACATGTGGGCACAGAGGGCAGCTTGTTGCCTTTGGGGAATTCACTCCCTGGGCTATTCTGTTCCCTCAGTCTCTTGTTCTTTGCCTAAACAGTATCACAATTCAGACAGAGAAGGACAAACCCCACAATATTCAAGTACCTTTTGATAAGATAAACTGCTTGAAGCTGATTTTTGTTTACCACCAAAGAAGGGGCTCTATAGAAGAGAGCTGGTATTGACAGGGTTGCTGTAGAACCAGTAGCTGCATAAAGTTTTCAATCAAATCAAACACTGTTTAGTACCTAGATACCACGTTTTCACAGAATGCTGTCTAAACCTCTTATGCATGCATTTAAGGTAGATATTTCCCCTCAGCAATACCTTTAAGATAAAGAACTACTGTGAGGATTACTCTGCTGGTAGATGCTGCCCTGCCCCTAGATAAAAAAACAACCCAATAAGTAGCTCTCAGATGGTTGGAGCCTCCCATTTCCATTGTGTCTCATCGTGTTTGAATTTTATATGGAAAACAGGCAAAACCTGAACACCTGGGTGTTGCTGTGGTTGTAATTTTCTAGTAAAGACTTTCAGAAAATCCTCAACACATTGGTAGCAGGGTTGGGAAAGAGTAAACATAGGCGTATTCTTTCACCAGAACAGCAGATAGTACTATTTGTTCTCTTCTGTGTGTAGGCAAAGCTTTGAGCCAACAGAGCAATTTGTATTTTTTCCTGCATAAAAGTATTTACAGACTCAGTGGAGGAAGGTGAGGTGGGGAAGAAGCACAAGGTTGATGTTTTGTGTGCTCAGGGAGTCCATCCTGAAGCTTTTGTGGTGGAAGCACCAGGCAGTAATGGATGGACCAACGCAGAAGACGGATGCAGTGAGCAGGAATATTCAAAGATCAGTGGCTGTGCAGGCTCAGCTGTCCAAACTCACCCACCCAGCAAAAAGCATTGCACCATACCGGTGTGCATTGCACAGGTTTGGGACTGAAGGCCATTGCTGTCTGTCCTGCCTTCATTTGTTGGAGGAAATTTCACTGGTTTGGGATAAATCTGTCCTGAAATACTGCTATAAGAAAGCACAGCAGGATTTTTTTAGCGAAGTAGACTGTTAGCAGTGTTTCACTGGAGCTAAAACAGAGGAAGAAGGAGACCATGAAAGGGTTGTTGTTTCACACTGCCCTCATTGAAGTAACCCGGCACACTGCACCTCACATTGCACACGCAAGGAGAGTGGGAGGCTACGGCTGCTTGCATTGATTTCTACCAGAGATTCAGATTTCTACCTTCCAACAAAGCTACTGAAATACCAGAACTCTGCTCTCCACTTGGTATGGGCAGTGGCTAAGGGGGTGAATGTTATTCCCATTTAAAAGCACAAATAGCTTTATTTGAATTCTCTTCAGTTCCAGGACACTGCATACCACCCATAGTAGTGACAGCCAGAGCTTCCTGTGGAGTGGAAAATGCCTTCCTATGCTTTTAATGCAAGGCATCAGTGAAAGGAACCACAGTTACTGTGGGTTTAGTGTTTCTCCTGAAGCCATTCGGGTGGAAATGCATCTCTGCTGTCTTCAGGAAGACTGGCAACTCATATTGGGCCACAATGACCCCTGCAGCACCCTTTCTACTGACGTCAATTGGTCTTAGACAGTGCCAACAGGCTGTGGGTCATGTGAAGGTTTAATCAGCAGACATCCATCAGGAAATGAGGTGGCCACTATCTTTGAGTGGGTCACAGACATTTTAGCAGAAGAGTGAGTATTGTTGATGACTGCAGTTGTCTCTCATACATGTTGAAATGTGTGCTGGGAAACCCAGGTCTGTACTAGGGGGAAGAGGTGGGTATCTCCATGGCAGGGCAGCCAGTATGGGTGAGCAGGGGTGGCCTGTAGCCCTCAGGAGCACTGATGTGGAGCATGCCTGGCCAAGAACCTCGGGTTAGGAAGAGTGTGGTGTTGATGGCTCTGACACAAGTCATGCTCTGCCTCTAGAATGCAGAAGTGACACTGGGAACAGCAACCAACAGGGAGCAGACAAAACAACCTGTACAAAACAGAGGAGATGGAAGAGATGGTGTTAACAATGTCTGCAATGGACTTGCTGACTGTGAACTGCTGTGCAACAGAGTTGCAGGGGCTGAGCACAGCCAGCTCACTGAAAGCAAAGACGCCTGGAAACAAGTGCACTGGCACATCAAGTCTTGATCTAAAAGTAAAGCACTTGTAGGTGATTATGTTGTACTAGAAAGATTGAAAGGTCCTGATGCAAGTCCCAGATCTCTAAGACATAGTAAGCCTGATCTCATGAGTGGTCGCCTCCAGCAGCTTACTCACACTCTGTTGTTTAAATAATGGCTTGGGCAGCATGACTCCTGAGATGCTCTGAGGCACAGCATGGTGTCTTTTCTACTGACCCAAAGCTCTCTCCAAGCTCCTGTTTGCTCTTTTGCCTTTCCTAGCAGCCAACTAGGCCTTGAGGGGAAGCCACATGAGGAGCAGCTGAGGTCACTTAGTCTGTTCAACCCAGAGAAGAGGAGACTGAGGGAGACCTCATTGCAGTTACAACTGCCTCTTGAGGGAAGAGGAGAGGCAGACACTGATCTCTTCTCTGTGGTGCCCAGTGACAGGACTCGAGGGAATGGCCTGACATTGTGTCAGGGGAGGTTTAGGTTGGATATTAGAAAAAGGTTCTTCCCCCAGAGGGTGGTTGGGCACTGGAACTGGCTCCCCAGGGAAGTGGTCACAGCACCAGCCTGGCAGAATTGAAGATGTGTTTGAACAATACTCTTGGGCACATGGTGTGACTCTTGGAGTGTCCTGTGCAGGGCCAGGAGTTGGACTTGATGATCCTTGTGGGTCCCTTTCAACTCAGTGTATTGTGTGATTCTGTGAATACCAGCCTGTTAGAACCTCCTAACGAGCATGCAGAATATTAACACTGCATCATGACCTTTATCCAGGGCAGCAGGGCCTATATGGTGCAGAAGAATTTGGGTGGAAGAGCACAACCTTGTCATTTGAGTTTGTATCACATGCCAGGTGGCATGGATGTGTCATGGGGAGGACTGGTGCAGTGAAGCATCCATTGTGAGTGACTGAGGAGCAGCCCTACTGCTGCTGCCCCCATGGTACAGCATATTTCTGACTGTGAATATTTGGGAGCAATTTGACATGATGAAATAATTGTGATAAAGGTGTACTTATTTTCAAGGCCTCTTCATGCAGGTCCACTAGAGGACATGCTTAGATTCTTGGATGTAGTCTGAGACTTGTAAATAATATCAAATATTTTGCTGTAACCTCATTTTTCTCAGTTCAAGAACCTGTCAAGATCTTGTTTTTCCATCTTGGCTGACACTGCCGAGACAGTGGTGTCAGCACAGAGAAGGCTGGCTAGCACTGAGCAATGCTAAACATCTGTGAACAGCACAGTGCTCAGATGTCACAGGCTGGCCTGCCTTGGGAGAGACGTGTCAGAGCAAAAAGTCTCAGCGTGTGCTGAGTCTAAGGGACAACCCTTGAAAATCACACATCTACAGAAAATTGCACACACACAAGTTTTGCCTTTGGGTAGGAGCAGAGTATTTTGGATACAAATACGGGCAGATGGAGACAGCACAGAGAACTCTGCCTCTTGCTCTCCCATGTGCACTGACTGAATCTCTGACTGAATGCAGTCTACAGTTACCATATCGGAAATATTGCCGCTATCTTTCAATAAGGAAAGAAATATAGCTTTGTTTTGCTTTTGGAGTCTTTGTATTACAAATCAGTGCCTATAATACAGGAAAAGAGAAGATTGTTGTTCAGTAAAACATCAAACAATGCCGTTAATTGCAGTGATACACGTCACTTGTTTTTCCACACCCTAAGATGCAGAGGAGAGTTCTAAAGTTTAAATTATTTTATGATAATAAACCCTGTGGTACTGTTTAATAATTCTGCACATTAATGTAAATACTTTTTAATCTACCTTACTGCAGTGACTGCTATTCAGTTTTAAGTCTGATCTGATCCTGCAGCTCCCTCTACTGAAAATTACTTCTCTTGAAAATAACTCCACATTTCACAATACAGCAGTCATTTTTAAGGTAGTCTGGCAACTCCATTTCCTATGGCTCCTTACAGATGAGATTTGCAATGGCGTATTTCAGTTCAAATTACATGTCACTTCACTAGAAAGTGATTTCTACTTTTAATTTTCTTTACAGGATTCAATGTGATCAAACAATGATAGATGCTGTGTAGTTGTTTTTTGTCTCAAAGAACTGAACAATTTGAACAATGTCTTCCTTAAAAGGGGCAGAAACACAGGTCAAGCAGGGGAAAAGTACAATCATAAATTTTAGCATCTGGGACACTTGTTCTTGTACCAGCTTTCTCAGCTCAGGAGAATTTGCCTGTGTTGCGAGTGTTGGGCACACTATTAAAGATGGCTTAAATATTTGTTTCCACCAGGTTTCGGGTAGTTCTAGTTCTCACTTTGCTCTGCCCTAAACAAGTGTGGACAAATGTTTCTTAAATAAATAGAGAAATCAACTGCCATCTCTGTTAGGCAGAGAGCCTGCAAGGGCAGACCAGATGATCTGTCATTTTCAGTCAGTGCCACATAGTGAATGGGAGGTGGGGGCAAACTTGACTAGATCTGGTGTGGTTTTTCTTCCCCTGCCAGCTCCTGGCTCTCAGACTCAGCCCTGTTTGCTCCTATTCTGGCCATAGCAGCATTTGTGAACCCTCCTGGTCTCTTCCAGCTTTTCCTCTTCCTCATTGCTTTCCTGACTTTTCACTGTTCCCATTACTTTGTTTTACTGGCCCTTTCTGGAGTTAAAGAACGGTACCCATAGTAGTGGCCTGATAATACTGCTCTCTGTTCCTCTGATCTCCTTTTCTCCACCTTTGCGCTCCCTCAGTCTGGCTGCCTGCTGCTCCAGCACACAGGTTATCAAGCTCTTCTCTGTGCTGTTTCTCTTCTAGAACTTTTCTATTTGGTTTTGCGATGCAGACATGTATCTGAAACTTACTTGTACATCTCTGAGATGTTTGACATCTGGATGTGTCTTTGGGCTCCCAAGGATTTTTTACCTCATGGTATATCCAAGCCATACTGATCAGCTTTGGGCTTGTGGCTTTGTGAGTGTTTTCCTGTCTAAGCATTTGAAAATTCTCCAAAACTCCTTTTATCAAGGGGAAATATTGATGTATAATAAATGAATGACAATAGCAATAGGAAATTATTATTTGTTATGTATAGCTCAACTGCAAACAAGTGCATGTTTCCCAAGGGAGCATTTAAAAACCAAGTATCACTGATATGAGGCTACATAACATCACCATTGGGGTAAGGCACTGTCAGGTTCACTCTTCTTTTCTGTCTAAAAGACTAGGTAAAAGAAGCACATTGCTGTGAACCGTGAGCTTTTCTTATTTATTTCTACATTAAAAAGAATCTCCAAGGAAACAGAACTACTGTGTGGCACTGCTAAGGTGTTTTTCTCTCTCTTAACCTTCCAACAGCCATCTTTATTGAAAGCCTTTAAAAAATAATGATTTCTTTAGCATGCACAAGTATGAACAATATGAATGTCAATATTTATGCTCTACATATTTTCTCCTCTATAGCAGAGCAATGAGATATGTGTAAGAGCAATTTTGCAGAAAATAGGGTGAAGTGATTCAGGGCATATGTTCCTTGCATTTCTTACTATGAGCTGGCTTGTTTACAATGGGATCCATAATCCCCACAACACTCGACTGAAGTGCGTCCTAATGTTTGTAACTGGATTTCACCAGAAGCCCTAAGCCAGAAAACGGCTGTTCCTATGGCCAAAAGGGCTGTGCAGTCTGTGTTTCTGTGGGCATCTTCTAATTCAGGAGTATTAAGATCCCTGGGGCCTGTAGTGGAAAATTATAAGAGAGGACACAAATCTACCGAAAACGTAGCAGGAGAAGTAGCAATCCCTGCAGGGGAGGAGTGGAGGAATAATAGAGCAGAGAAAACCACAAGCTGAAGCCAGACCTCTGCGAGTTGGTGTATCCCAGGTCAGGTTACTGGCTGAGCCCAAATCTCAGCCAGTGGCAAGCTGATTACAAAATCCAAACTGACTGTGCTTTGGAGCCTTTGGCATGTGACCATTCCTCTTCAACAGCCTTACATAAATGTTTTGAAATTCAGCTGCTCCTCAACAGAACCTTTGGCTCTCAGTACCTTGCTGAATGCCAGAGAGTTTCCTCCTCTTCTGAAGGGCAAAGGGAATTCATGAATGGCAGGTCAACTATGTCCTCAGCTGATGGAAATCATCTCCTTTGACCTTTAACAGAGCCACATCAGTTTACCACAGATGAAGATCTGCTGCTCTGCCTAACTGATATATATGTTAAATACAAGAACATATCAGGAAGCATTGCACTGAAAATCTGAAAAGACTTTGCAGCCAAGGTGTGACCTCTAAAATTGTGCTCTGTTAGCTCTAGCAATGAAGTAACTTTTTATTCCAGTTCAGTGTACTCTGAACCAGAGGAACTAGACTAATAGGAGTGTTAGGTTTATTTCCAGCTGAGTTTTGAGTAAGGCAAATATGCATTTTCTGTTGATTACACAAGTCCATCTAAACAGAGGAGAGGAGAAGACAGTCTATTGACATTATGTAAAGGCAGCGTATCGGTTTAAAGGGTTCTGCTTGCCTAGAAGAGTGTGAAGGAGACTATTTAATTACCTGTCTAGGGTTGACAAAGATAAACACCCTGTTATTATTCTATGTATTTGCTTGTAACTCAATTAAGGATGTGTACTTAATTGTATCACCAATATAAAGAAATAAGTGTTAAGGTGTTTGAAAGCTAGAGGAAATGAGATGTCCCTCAAGAAACACGAAAGGTCAGGGAGTAGAGAAAGCAAGGAAGCATAAAATTATGCCATTGGTATTCAACTAAGATCAGAAGTGAAGGGCTGTGTTATCTGAATTCCCAATTGTAAGGCTGAATTGAGGACTTAACAGAAAAAGCAGAGCAACATGGCACAGCAGGATGAATTAAATCAAACATGTCTAGCTATTCTGGCAGTGGTAAAGGAGAGCTTATGTTCTTGAGTTATTTCAGTAACATTGAATCATCCCTGACATATCTGCAATATTTGCTGTCTTCTGTGTACAACACTCTTGAATGATAACATTTAATGCATGGCACTAAGTGATCAGCCTGTTTCATTTTTCTGTTTCCCTATATTAATTTTCACGTTAAAAATACAGAAAAAACCAAGTAGATGAGTTTAGGGGTTTGGTTTTTTTCAAATTTAAGATTAATACACAGGGCTGTCTGATCATCTTCCTACCTGTCCCTTCTAATGTGCTTACTCTTTAGCATGGATTACGATTGCATAAATCATATAAGCCATATTGTTTCAGCCCCACCTTTACCTGATGCTCATTAGCCTTATCATTTTGCACAGCAAATGCAGAGGAACAGGATGTATTTCCCTAGAGGTGCACTCTCTGGAATCCTGCCCCTCAGAAATTGGCTGCTCCTGCCAGCATTGGCATAGTGGCATGATCCCAGGCCACCATCACCAACATGGTGAGAGGAGGGGCAATACAACACCACAGCAAAGCACAGCCACAGGTTGGCCCTGTTGCATGGCCCCACAGCTGGACAGTCAGTGCCAGACCATGCCCCGTAATTGCACCCTGAGCTGTTGTTTCAGGAGCAGGCTCAGAAGAGTAAGCCTTTAGGTGACTTGCAGTTTCTGACCCTTTCTGTGGAAACAAGTGTTCTCCTTGGTGCAAGTCTGAGGAGGGCAGAAAGCAGGCAGGGCACATCACTTGGCCATGTTGGGTGGGAGATGGCACTTCTGAGATGCTCTGACAACAGAGAACTGAGCAAAACAATTTTTCCTTCTTCTCCCCTGTCAGTACAATGTCTCCATCTAATCTTCCTTTAGACACACCTGACAATATAAACATTTTCTTTGCAACCCCAGGAGACTTTCCCAGCTGCAATTTATCACTGAAATTGTTTGATTAAATTAATTTTGCTCTTCATAACTTTTTTCTTAAATTACCTCAGCACTTTTAGAAGAAAATGTTGGGTTTTTTAATCAATCTGATAGCTGATTGTTTTGAGGGTTTTTTTACAGCATCTGACACAGCTAACACCAGTGTTTTTATCATAAATATCTGCCACATTAGTTTAAAACTGTGATTAAAGCTGCTCCACATGCTGCTGGCAAGGCAGCTGGACCTGCACAAATTACAATAATAACCACAGAAGCTCCTTCCTGAGAGGAGTGCTGTTTCTGTAGTTGTGTCAGACAAGTGCTGCCTTTTAAGAATGATTGCTCTGCTCTAAATGACATTTTTGGCTTTCTCTTAGAAAAGTAAGTTATTTATTTTTCTGTGATTTTAACTAAAGAACACTATCATCCCTAGAGAACAATTTTGTTTTTCAGCACTGGAGCTATTACTTTCAACTGTATCAAGTGCCTGAAGTATAAAAGTCAGTGGCTTCATGGGTTTGAAAAATGCCTACTCTTAAGGACTCCTAAGCTAGATTCTCCACGGCCCTACCCAGACCCACAATCTCAGAAGGTATCTGCTCATCACCTGGCTAATGCTCCCTCACCATTTGCCATTTGTGAGAAAGTGCATACCTAACTGGGAGATGATTGTAGCCAGAGATGAACCAGAGATGATGGATGCACATGGTTATGATGCCATCATTAAGACAGCAGGTCTTTGGAAAAACTGTTTTCATACAAGACAATAACCACAGTCATAGAACAGCCCAGGTTTGCAGGGACCTTGAAAGACCATCTGGTCCAACCTTTTGTGGGAGAAGGAGCGTAGATGGCATTACCTAGCATCCTAACTGACTGCATCTTGAAAACCTCTGACAACAGGGACTTAATGACATCTTTGAGGAGGTTATCCAGTGAATGAGTGTTCCCACTATAAAAAATGTCTTTCTTATATTGAGATAAAACCTCTCCTTGTCCAGCTTATACCAGTTACCTCTTGTCTACTCCATGAGCTACCTTGTGAGGAAAGAGGGGTACCTCCATCCTCTTTGTAGCCATCCTTTAAGTACTGGAATACTTGATGAGGTTCACACTGAGCTTTTTCTTCCCTGGGGACTAAAAACATAACTCCTTCAGTCATTCCTTAAAGGGCAGGTTCTCCAGTTCTTTGGATGTCTTCACAGCCTTCCTTGGGACCCTGTTTCTGTGTCATTCTTGAATTATCAGGATAGAAGTGAACATGACACTCCAAGTACGGCCTGACAAATGCTGGGGGCATTCACAGACATAACAGGAAGGCTCCAGATGGGGAAGTGACAAACTCAGATGGAACTAAAGAGCTTCTGCTTTGTACAGGGGCAAGAACAAAACATGTATATATATAGATCGGTCTATAACTCAGGATTACCAGAGGCATTTTGACACTCAGTTCCTGCCATCCTGAATAACTAATATATTCTTTGTACTAGCAGTAAATAGCATCCACAAAATGGCATTAAATGCCATCTACTCATGCCAACATCTGGGAGAAAAAAAACCAACACCCTAAACCAGAAAATCTGGATCATTCATCATTTCTTACAGGTTTAAGACAAAACACATAGTCAATAGCTAGAGTCAACATATTCATGACTTGTGTCCTGCTAAAAATCCATTTGTTGCCATGTCCTCCCATCCTTTTATGGTATCACATTCCAGTTTGAGCCTCCCAGTGTCACAGAGCCCACTCAGACACATGAAATCAACAGCACTGGGGTTCACAGCTCTTTCCAGAACAGCTGCTTTGTTTGAGTCTTGTACTTAGCTAAAATCTCATTGTCCCCGTTTGTTTAGGTCATCTGGATTAGAAAGTATTGGAGCTAAAAATAACAGCAAATATTTTTGGCAAATAAAGTTAATTAGATTGGTGTAAATAAGCTGGTTGACTGTGCTGCCAGGGAGCCATTGCAGTGGGGAAAGTACTACAGCTGTGGGGCAGGATGATGGCTTATGGTCTGGTGGTGCTGGCAGGAAAGGGTGGTGACCTGGGCTGGGGAGCAGGAGAAGTTGTAGCTGGAGACACTCACAGCAGGAGGCAGAAAGCAGGTCCTGAATGCAAGCTGCCACTCTTGACCTGGTGCATTTATCACTAGTTTCTGCACAGTGGACCTAAAGGAGCAGACTTGGGCATTGCAGGAGGCTGTGTTTGGTTGTTAAATCCTCTGACTTTCATCTGCAATCCAGTTTTCAGGTCTCATGGACAATGTCTGCATCAAAAATCTCAGGTCAAGCAGGCCACGTGCATTCTGCAGTGCCTTTGCAATGGCATTTAGACAGACTGTCAGCAGAATTGCTGTCACCACCTCTCCTGAGATGTCTGTGAAACCTACTGGAACTAGTCTGGCCGCTGGCTTTCTTTCATGCATGCCCAGGCTGATGACCGGTACTGGTTAGTGCGTGGTCTCCGAGGGAGTTTGCAAACGTGCCCTGCAAGTACACCAAGCAATTGATTTGCTAGCATACCCTTTAGTATGAGGCCAAAATTAGACCTGGAGTTCTTTCCCATCCTGTTAACCTGAGGATGAGGGGTGAAAAGGAGCAGTGAGCCAGCCCATGGTGCAGTTCCCACCTTTGGACACTGTGACAGCAATGGCCAGCTGCTATGATCGGTGTTAGTGCACACACACCCCCCAAATTCCTGCTGATGGCTCCTGTCCTGTGGCAGTCAGTCACAGCCCACTGTCACTGACTCAGTCTGAGTGACAACTGTGACTGTTGCGCCTCCATCAGCTCCTTCCACATAAATCCTGTCTGTCCTTGGCTCATCACCTCCTCCAAACTCTGCCATAGCCCTCACTGCTTCCTGGGGAGGCATGCAGGCAAGACAAGCCAACCATCTCCCACTAATTCTGTCCTGGAGGAATCCCCTATCTGTGTGGGTGACTTGTTTGTGTGTCTTGGAAGGTGAATGCATGGGAACGTCTGTCAAATGGGGAAAAAGGTTCAAGGTGGTCTGTAATGGCAGAACATTTCATGATCTAGCATAGAAGGGAAGGTTTGTGAGTCATGCATGTGGGTTGGGGTATGAAGCTTCTGTGTGACTCTGATGCATCTGGGGATGCTGCCAAAGAGCATTTCTGCCTCTCTGGACTTTTCTGTGTGGTGAGTACCTTTTCTGCGGTGAGAAGTGGGAAGCTGAGTATGGGAAACTCCATTTTTCCTTCACAACTACCAAATATCCTCTATATTTTTCTCCTTCTCTTGTCCCCAACTTATTCTAGGTGAGTTAAAGTTCACAGTGTGCATATATTCCCATCAGAAAATATGGGAAGCCTGAAAACATGGAAATTACAACATGGATAAACGACAGGATCCCAGTAACCCAGGCTGGGAGTGTGCACTGGGGACTGCTCTCCTCTCCAGAGACTTGTGCTGGAGTAGCACATGTGGCTGGGGAAGACAGCGTGTCAGGGAGCCCCATGCCTTACCCGGGCTTCCCAGGAGATGGATAACTGTGACACGGCTTTCAGGTGTGTGGCCAGCCCCTGTCCCATCCGAGCTGTGCACCTTCCCTGCCCACTGGGCACCTGTGGCTCGAGGGAACAGGACTGTGCATCCATCTTGGAAAGGCAGGGATGTGAGTGCTGGGTGATGGATGGAACACCTTGCAGTCACCTCTAGGGCATGAGGGTGTG
Source organism: Dasyornis broadbenti (assembly GCA_013397935.1). NCBI lineage: Eukaryota > Metazoa > Chordata > Aves > Passeriformes > Dasyornithidae > Dasyornis > Dasyornis broadbenti. Next base: position 743,091 of record VZRN01011464.1, read on the forward strand.
AGCTAGCAAATGAGCCTAAATGGGGCTGAGCTGCTCGAAATAAGTGCTTGGACATCTGGGGTTTTAGTAGCAATCCAGGGGAATTAGATCTGCTGTCTGGGGCAATTGCATCATCACTCAGTGTAGGTTCATACCCAGAGGCAGAAGTTCACTCTTTGAGAGCCCTGACTAGGGCAGATGAAACTCAGTCAATGGGCCTATAGATAATTAATAATGCTCTCAGTACATTTAGGCCATTTTTCTCTTTGTCTTTTATTCCAGAAGAGACAACCTTTATTATTTTGTTAATTTGCTTGTATTACTTAAAAAGTAATTCATGTACAGAGTAGATTGCTTATGATATTTCTTCACTGCCAATATGACTTGACAAAATGGCTATGAGAGCTTGCCCATAGCTCAGAGAGAAACGAGAGTCTGAACAATGGTGCTGCCAGCCCCAGCCGTACCAAAGGAAAGTGCCAGCACGCACCTGGCATATACCTAACCTGGGGACAAAGTCTGCCCTTTGGAGGAACACAGCAGAATTATATTCTCTCAAAAATATTACAATTATCACAGGCTTTCATTGATTCTGTGAGTTTATATAAACTGGGCAAATAATTCTATTTCCTATACATTCTACCATGTCTTGAGGGGACTGCGCCATTTGAAGGTAAAGGGGTCAGAACTTTACTCCTTGTTTTTGGGTATATTACGCTATTTTAACTCATCAATTTTCATGACTTTGTTTCTATTCTTAAAAATATTTCATGTGGATGTTTTGACCTCACAAACCAGCAGTCAGTATTACTCCCTGAAGTGTCTTAAGAGGGGTGGAGGGCTGCTGTTTTCTGTGATTTTTATGGGAGTTTATGACTTGACTATAGTTCATATCTGGCTAATACATATTTTCTCCACAGTCATCACCTTCAAAATATCTTTTTCATTTGCTCCGCTTTCTTAAAACCTGTGCGCAGAGGTTTCTACTTATGCTTTCTGTCTACCACCGACTGTGTAGGACAGTTCCCAAAGTAAAGTCCAGCTCCTCAGTGGACATAGATTGCACTCGTCATACAGGTGTCTAGCTGTGGACTGTTTTGTGTAAGAATCATAATTTAAGTTAGCCAAGAAAACATGAAAATGCAGCTTTTTTTTTTTTTTTTTTTTTTTTTTTAAATTTCTAAATACTTTCAGGTGACAGGAACAAAGCAATTATATAATGACACTCTATTATAATAACAAAGCAACGAATATTTATAATTAATTAAAAGTACCAAAAGAAGGATTATAATCTAAAACTAGAGCTGAGATGCTGTTTGCAGCAGCTGGATGTGGTGCACTGCTCCTCTCCCAGCATGAGGCCCTCAGAGTATGCTGGGGTGTGGATTGCGAGTGCCCCTCTGTGCTGCACTCCAGGAGGGGAAATTAAATATGTTGTCAGACACAATTAAAAATAACAAATGTTTATCCTTCTTAATTAGGCTGTAGAACACTTAGAACATCAGCCTCCCCCAAAGCTTACTGTTGAAAGCAAATTATTTTGAGAGCATTTTTAATGTAACAATTATACAACTTGCTGAAATCTTTACTTCTTTTTTAGTAACGCTGGTGGCTTGAGACTGACCAATAGACCTCAGCCATGGAAGATGGCTCACACAGAGTTTAAATTAGACAACTAACAAAAGCATTTCGGAGAGAGCAATGGCCTTGAGCTGGCTTCAATCTACACATTCCTTCTCGGCAATTTGGAACATCCCCCATTGTGACAGTTAGCATATTATAGAGACTGGTAATGGGAATTGCATTCGTATGTGATTGAACTGTGGCAGTTGCTATATTCTGGTACAAGTAATTTACATTTGTATTATGTTTTCAATATATTTTATATCACTCTGCTAAATCAGAAATCCTATATAATATCTTCAAATGGGTGACTTTGACATTAAGCCTTACACCCTTCACCCACAGCATATCCAAAAGAAGTTGCTCAGAGAGTATTGAACTCCAGCATGCCTGTTTAATAATAAGACCATTTTGGTATTTTGTTGTTCATAAATTTACATGGTTTTGAGTTTTGTCAGATAGTTTCTCATCAGAGAAACTTATTTAAGTAAACGCTAGCAGCAATGACAACTGGCAACTCTAATTACACTTGACAGAGTACAAGACAATCTTTTTTCTTCCTACCAGATGCTTCCACTGCTGTGTGCTCCCTCATCTACTAATTCCTGCCCCTGGTAGAACTTATTAAGACATGCACCTGTCATTTGGTATATCAAAAATATCTGGTAAGACATGCAGAGTGTAGCAATGTGCAGCACAAGTGCCAGAGTAAACAGCCTCCCTCTGTCACAGAAGACTACCTCCAGAAGTGAGGAATGACGTGGGATAGATGCTTGTCACGAAGGTGAGGTGATGGATCTGCAGCGGAGGCAGTCAGGGTTTGCATCCAAAAAGGTATCAGGGTACATCCCTGCCCACACACGGCAGGGCTGATGTGCTCCTGTTGTCCCTACACCATCGCGTCTGTGCCTTCCCCGCTCGAGTGTTCTCGCAGGTTCATGCTTGATTAAGTAGCGGAGGCAGACAGGATGATCTGATGACTGCTGTGGTATGATACCACGAGCTAAACTGGCTTGATGTTTCTGTTCCAGATAAATCACAGCATAACACTCTGTCAGTATGCACAGATATAGTCTCCCATTTTTCTTCATCCGTGTATGAATTTTTGTTTAATGTCACATTAGTTTGCCTTCAATGTATAGAATAAACTGACCTAATTTTTGCTGCCAGGCATAAGGAGGGCAGAACAATAAAGGTGTTCTGTGGGGGAAGGAAACATATCGTATTTCAAAGTTCCTGGAACAACATTCCTGATGTGGAGCAAAGACGATAAGAACAAGAAATGGCCATACACTGATAAGGAGTTTGGTAATGAAACCCTGCCAAGTTAAAATGTCACGTCATTGGGAAAATGCCCAAGCAGTGCCTCACCAGCTGATTGTGAAATATTTTCCACTTGTTCCAGCTGCTATCTACTGCAAATGCTTACTAATGAATTCTGGGAAGCATTGAGACATGCAGATCTATAGATCAAATTTGCCCAATTTAGTGTGAGTTTTTGTGAATACAAATCCACTGTGATCTATCTGGGTAAGAGATATTCATGCTGGTGCTGATGGAGAGGCAAAATTCCTTTATCTTTATTTCTTCTTCCTAATAAACCTACCCCAAACCATATTGCAAATGCAAAAAATTTAAATTGGAATTTAGAGCATTATGGCCTACTGTTTGTTCTGCTTTACATAGAATGAGATTTTGGGAAGTCTCGTTGAGCTATTTTGTGCCTTCTGAGAAAGGAACATCAGTACTTGCTGTTATTTATGTGCTGCAGACAAAAATCAGGAGGCTCCTGATTGTTGTGAGAATTAACCTAGTCCATGAGCTTGTTACAGAGAAACATCCAACCAATGAGAATACAAAATTAAAACAACGATCTACTTAAAGAGTTTAGGAGAAATCTTGGTAGTCTAGAAGGTATATTTTTCATATCTTTCCATCCCAAGAGCTTTTATGATTACTAGTCCAGATATTTTGAGACAAGAATTAGCTGTAACATGTCAAAAATAGGTTTTATATGCTAGAAAATAATTCATACTTTAAGGGTCAGGTATTTCAAAGTCTTCTAGAATTGGGAGACTGGGAATTTTTCCTTTCGGTTGGCATAAAGGTTTCTATTTCTAGCCATATCCAATACAGTATATATGGGACATTAAAGCTCTGACATTTCTAGGCAAAGAAAATTTGTCACTGTTATAGCACTGATTCTTACCTTTCTAATAATTCACACAGGTGTCATTTTAGGAGAAACTCTATGCCTGAAATAAAAAAGAGGAAATATTAGCTATATGGAGTTGTTCCTATTTGGGGACTGTTGAAATAAAAGCTGGGTGATCAGGTTTGAGAAGCAGATAAAGTGGTTGAAGGTGTATGACAAATTCAAATATAAGGTATCGCTCTACTTCAACTCCCCACTATATATCTGACACTATGTATCATCAGTCAGAAATCTGTGTGTGACCTCCATTGATTGAGTATGCAGGGACTGGGAGAGGTGGCAAATACAAAACTCAACAGAGGACAATTGGTCTAGTGCAGTTAAGTGGTAGGCCCAGCTTCCCCATGTCCGTGTCCCACCCCAAGGAAAGGAGCCGATGTCCCCAGGCTTCACTCCATGATCCTGAGCTCGTGAGGTTCAGAACCAGATTGGGCAGGTGTTTTGCCTGTCCCATCAGCACACCGCTCCCTGGGAACTCAGCAAAAACCCCGGCTGGAGTTCCACAAGACCCACATTCTTCCTCCAGCCCCTTTGCTAATTTTTCCCGGTAGTCTCATCAGTCAGGAAGGGTTTGAGTAACCATTAACAGCTGTGCCAAAAGGGTCTCCCTGAGTCAGGACTTTGTGAGGTTGTATGACAAAATCTCTGCCCCAAATCACACCCAAGAGAGCTCAGTTGCTGTATTGATTATTTGTTTACCCTGCTACTGCATGCTTCCACTGGGGAGGGGGAGGCAGAAATTACATATGGGCTTTCTTAGTATTGGCTGATGCAGTTTTCCAGTGATAGGGTGAAATGGGAGAAACTATTTTTTTTGTGATAGCTTTTGAGTGCTAAATGCATACAGAATGCACCTAAGTTTTTAACTTTGGATAATTAGACTACTAAGTTGCTATGATATCAGGGAAGTAAACATGTAGAAAGTGAGTATATAACATTAAACAGTCATTTCTCTGGACTTTTTGCGCATATCAATACAGCCCAGCCCCCACAGCCTTTACTTTATCTACATGAATATACTGCTTTTGATGATAATGGACTCCCTAGTTTGTTCTTCCACTGGTTTACATTTCCCATAGCTAATTTTTCAAACGCATAACAGCACCGTAGTGCTTAGGCAATTATTTCCAGTGTCTGGGCATATTTATCAAGTGGAATCAAGTATTGATCATCTGTAGAGAGGGTCTCAGCATTCCTTCATATTTTCCAGCTGGCCAGCTGGAGGGGAAGTTCATTTTTTTGAGTGAATTGGAAGCTGGGTTTGTGTTCCTGTTTTTAGACAAAATTCATCAAGCTCTGTGGTTGCAGGTTTGTAACAAAACTCAGTCATACTGCCTGCTTTTCACATCTGCTGCCATTGATTTATTTGGCTGTTCTGTTTCAAATTTGGCACATCAAGTTTTTATCATGCTTAGATCAAAAGACTGAGTGTGAAAGGAGATAACCACTTTCTATGACAAAGATTATTTTAAGATTCCAAGACTAAGTACTTAATACATTTTCTGTTCATTTCTTTTTTAGCTGCATGTCAGCTAATTCGGTCAGAACAAATTTCTGTCACCTAAACATCTCTTGCCAGGAGAATCCTGCTACTTTCAGGGATGAAGATTTCCTTCCCAGCATGATTCACAGGCCCAGCATCATTCACAGGCCCAGCATCACACCAGTACTAATGACCAGTGCTGGCTCTGCTCTTCAGCTTTTGCTGCTGAGGTCCTTATTGCCAGAAGCTTTTAAAGAACTGTGAATTCACCACAGACTTGTGTCACTCTAATATAGCAGATGTGTATTACTGCCTCTGCTTTATAGATGAAAGACACAAAACTGGATAGAAACAGGAAATTAACCAGTATGTTACTGGATAGCCTGTGGGGAAGCCGTAAGTCTGTCTCCTGGTCTCCTTATTCTGTGTCTTAACCATAGGTCCATCATTACCATGCATTTCCAGGATGTATTTGTACTATTTACTACTGCTGCTAATACCACTGTTTCAGCAGATGCTCTGTTTAACTGATAGAGGAAAGCATTCCATCTCCATTTTTTCCCCCTTCTGTCCTGTAGATTGCAATGCAAAGGACTTTGGCTGAAAAAAACTGTCTAAGGAAAGGTATAACCAACTGCTTGGGCCTTTCACAAGGACAAACTTGCATTTCTGTAATGTGCATTCCGTGTGATAATTCATCCCATATTTTCCCTGAGAAGCCTCCTATTCAGACTGTTTGCAGGAATAGAGCGTAAAATGCATTAACACAGAGAATTCACGAAAAACTAAATTGAAATTTTTTATTAATTTCCTCATGTTTGTTGTTTGTTTTGTGTATATGTAACGCCATGTTAAGAGCTGGGGGAGCTCATAAGAAGGAACCAGAAGCCACAACAGGGCAGCTCCCAGCTGGGAAACGTCTGTTAACCACAGAGTGGGTGGTGAGCCAGATCCTCAGCAGCTCTCGGGCACTGCTGCTCATGGCAGTGCAAGGGCTGTGCTGCCACCACTCAGCCTTGGACAAGGTACACAGGCTTCCCTTGCTGACAACTTACCATATGCACTCAATTACATAATATTTAAGCAACAGGATCATCCTTTTTGGCTAGTAAATATCTGGCTATGTCTTGCTTTTCCAGCTGGAGGGACAGGGTGTTGGTAGGAGCAGTTGTGGCTGCTGCTCCTGCAGCACAGCAGCAGCGAGGCGGGCAGCCAGATTGGTCATAACCAGAGGGGCTGCCAAAACCAAAAGATACAAATACTCTGTGAGCCACTTTGCTATTCTCCATCCATTACCTTATCACATGATGTGTCCGGTTTTCTTCTAAATCATTTCAGAGATGTGACTTCTAACACTTTTTCTGGGGAAGCTATTTCACAGTCAATTAGACATCCTTGTTAAAATTTTGGCTGGATAGTCAACTCAAATCTCCGTTCGCTCACTTTCTTTCCTTTATATGCAATTATACCCCTGAGAAGTGCTCTAAACAATCTCCTAATGTCTCCTTGTTTGTATCTTTCAAGCACACACTTATAGCAGTTTTGGACACCATGTGAGGCATCTTAAAATCTTTAGCTCATAGGTTCTTTCTCCATGGATCATGCCCTCTAGCCATCATGTTAGGCATTTTATCCTTCTTAAAGTTCTTTATAATTTGTCGTCATCTTCCTAGGAAGACTGGTGCCCAGGCCTGCATGCAAGCTGTAATTTGTACAACAAAGATTTCATATTCATAATGCTTCTAGGCTGCACATAGTTTCAAATTATGCTCAGTGTCCTACTTTCACCAGTAATTGTATCTTTTTTTCCCTAACCTTATGCAGAAAGAGAAGTGAGCAGCTTTTCAGTTTAATTAGTTTGGTTTCTGACAGCTTAAATGCGCAATGCTGTAAAGAATTACAAGGTTAAAAGATTTTCCTGGGGTCTGTACAACTCCAAAGAAAAATAAACACATTTTGCTTATAAAATAGAAGCAATGCTATAACGGATAATAAAATATTTTCCTCCCTTTGTTTTCTTAAAGTACTCAACTGCTTTAGGAACACGTGTTTGTCATCCTCATTCCCAAAATAAACTGCACATAAACGTGTTCATAGTACCATCCAGATATTTTTCATGACTACGTGACAGTCAGATGTCACAGACAAGATGCTGTTGGGACTCAGAACATTTGGTGTCACTGCATGGCAGGAGCTCTCTCTGCATAGCAAAATGAGTAAGGTCTCCACAGAAGCTACTTGTAATGCTTTAGTAGAAAAAGTCTTTCTGGCAATCAATAAATGACACTTTTTATTTGAAAAAAAAAAAAAAAAAGTGTGCATGAATTTATACCAATACCTGATTTCAGTTTCTTAATAGCCCTATGTGAGAAATTGTATGAAAATTTTGGAAGTTGTGGTAAAAATGAGCACACTATAACCCTATGGTTATGGTGAGCAGTCAGGATGAAAATAACCTTGGATGATTCTGTGTAATTATTAATTAGAACAACTATCATGGATACATAGAATATTACTATTATTAATAATAATAATTTGGACTAAATTATGCAAAAACTCAAGTCAGGACCCGAACTCTAAAAAAATACAAGGTCATTGTCATATACCTATCACAGAATCACCTGGATTCTCCAATTTTTTTCAAAAAAGGAGAGCTGCTTTTTCCCTTTAGGTGAGCAGCCTTTTTGAAGTGCTCTAAGCACAGCTGGTATCATATCCATCTTCTTCGCTCATTCAGTACACTAAGGTAAAAAATATGAACAAGCATATGAGGAAAAAATATATGAAAACCAAAGATGATGATATCTTTTTATGAATAACATGGCAGAATCCAACTTTTAAAAGACATCACTTTATTACATTTTCCTACTGTGCTTTCACTTGAGGATATTTCTACCTCTGACCTTTTCAGCAAAATTTTACTCTCCTCAATATTTATTTCCTGGCATCTGGTTTCCATCTAGCTGCTGATCAGCACTCCAAAGTCTAAAACAGTGCCTGCAAACTCCAGCTCACTTAGAGCTACTGATCTGTGTCAGTATTCTTCCCTCTTTCCCCCAAGGTCTTCTCCACCAGAATGCACAGTGTCAGGGCACCGAGGAGGGCTGAGCTCTCTTCAGCAGTCCTTTAGATCAGCCATGTGCTGCACAGGGGGAGCTGGATGCAGATCACATCGTGGTCTGAGCTGCTTCTGTGAGAGAGTGAATGGGGACTGCAATTTCAGGAGATGGTCTGATTAAAGCACATAAGCCTTTCATCTATGTTTGAATCCTTGTTTTTAGATTACAGTGCAGTAGGATGCTCTGGAAAGCATCTCAACAACAGAGACTCAAGCACCTCTAAGGCAGGAAATAAAGATGAGTTTAAACAGGAAAAGAAGACTTCAATTTTTTTATGCCCTCAAATGGAGAAAAATAACCTTTAATTTTTGTTTTATTTTACTTTAATTTTTTTGAAAGAAGAGGGGGAAAATACTGACATGGAACCATAACTCATAAGACAAAGAACGGATTCACAGAGGCCATGTCTTCAAGATCTATCACTAAACAAACGCAGCGACAACTCTTCCCTTTGCGTGACTGTCCCACATGAGTCATACCTGCTTACAAACTGCCAGAACCTGAACATGAGAAGGCAAACACCTGAATGTGCCTCTTCTGAAAGAAGTTTACCTGGAAGCCTTTTTCTGGGTGTTTCAGTACTTTTGAATGCCAAAAGGAACTTATTAATGAGTATCATCCTCAATGTGTAGCAACCATAGACAGAAGGCTGCAGGCAGCTCCTGATGTAGTGCTGGCAGCAACAACAATGCAATGCCACCATTTTTCCTAAGTGATGTGGTGTAAGGCTGGATTCTGGCAAAGTCTGGTGTTCCTTGATACTTGGGCTGGCTAATTTGAATGGTATAAAAATGCAACCATTTCTACAGATTGAAGATATTGAAGCAATTTTTCCTGATGTCGTATTTGAGTGAATTTGTCAGAATTCCCTCTTCCTTGTGCTTTCTGTAAACTTTCCAGTTATTAAATCTGATGCAGGTGTTTGCAGACAGTACATTTCAATACTATGTCAGGTCTTATATCTTACTCCACAGTACCAAACTCAAAAGCCTTCCCAGAATGCATGAAGCAAACTGATGACTATCTGTCTGTCACATTTGCTGTGTCCATCTTTCTCCCGAGAAAGGTGTCTGCAGTGCAGCACGTGATGCTGCTGCACACACAATACATCCCTGCTGCTGATGGGATGTGCTGTGGCTGGCAGTGACAGCTGCTGGGCAGGACCCAGGGAATGGGTGCCCCTTCCCCACTCATTGGGAGGAAGAGACCTTCTGTCAGCACCTCAACTCTTCATTTCCGCTGAGCCTTAGGTATTAGCTACCAGCTGATATAAATAAACTTACATGCTAGACGGATCAGAATGAGCATCGTGGTCATCAGTGCACAAATACTTCAAGACAGTACATCAATTGCAACTCAAAACTGCCTAAAATGAACATCTAAAGAGTTCAAATACTTAGAACAGAAGGAAATGTCCTCCTCTGAAAAGTCTGTGAGTGTTTGACTGCTTGTATTTTGTGCAAGGATGGAATTAAAGAAACACTAATATGAAGCTGGGAAAAAGGTGGGCCTATAGGTGAGAACTAAGATGAAACTCCTCTACTGTGAAGATTTTGTCTAATATGCCATTTGTATTCTTTCCATTACTGCTTACCTCCTAATCTTTACCATAGAAAAATTAACATTGGAGAAAAGCCCCATAATCCACTGAGATGGACACTCAGAAAATAATAACCATTAATTCAGAAAATGAATAAGCCTGTAATTCATCATATCTTCTCAACTCTAGTATGTTAAGAGGACTCTATACTCTCAGTCTCCCATCCCATCCCCCTACACTTTTTTCCTATTCTTAGTTCTCATTAAAGTTACTTCTATTTCCCTTTAAAAACTTCAGGTTGTATTTAGCAAAGTGGATGCTTTATGTATAGGGCTCCTCATGTAACCTGGAACTGCCAGGAGCTCTCCTGTAATTAGCTCTGCTAGTGTGACTGTGCATTTTAATTTGAATTCTTGACTGATCTTCTTCCACTTCTGAGAAGTGGCCTTCATACACACTTACTGCAGATATGGAGACAAAAAAAAAAAAAAAAGGGATTAAAAAAATTTCCTAACTGTGTTTTCTCTTTACCTCAGTTTATTTTTTTGGATTCAAACTGACTTACAGGATTCTAAGAGTCCTCAAAGTATTCTATATTTGAGTTCCAGTGTTTAACAATGCCACCAGGCCAAGGAATCAATACACCAGGCAACAATGGAGCCTTCTCTGTGCCAGTTTTCCCAGTGCAGACCAGTTTTCTGTATTCTGTGAAGGGGCCATGCTGGTGACAGCCATTAACACAATGCACAGAAACACTGATGCTGTTGCTGTTTGGCAGGTGTGCAGTATCCCATCGGTGAGCACAGCACTGATAACCCTGATTCTGGTGTGCTTCCCACAGCAGTCCAAGGGAGTCTGGAGCTGCTAGCAAGGATCCAGATCAAATGCACTATGTATTTCAAACATGCACAGCATGCAAAGTTATTGAGAGAAATCAGCATCAGCGGGTGTGCAATACCAAACACTTTAATGTAAATTTACTATCTCCCTGAGTTTGTGGCAGTGATCAAGAACGATAGGGTAGAACTAGATTGCAAGTAACCTTTCTCCTCCCATAAACTAACATGAAGCTATCACACATTTAAATAGCGCTTCCTTCTGGAACTGAATTTGCTTGGGGAGATAGGTGCAAAAATGCTCGACTGATAATGCTGTCAGCACTGGAGAGCAGGGCTGCTCTGAGCCAAGAGCAAAGTGCTGGAGTCAACAGCCCCTGTGAAGTCATGGGCTGGAATAAAGCCTGGATAGTCCAAGCTGTGCTTTACTCATAGCTTGACACCTTCAAAAGTAACCTCTTTGTGCTGCAGAAAAGTAGCTGCTGTGGGTTAAAGCACTGTCAGACCCTGCAGAAGCGCTGGTGGTGTCCCCCATGCAGTGAGAGCCAGCCAGGGAGCACTCTGAGTACCCAGAGCATGGAGCAGTCCATGGCGCTGACACCAGCACAGTTGGTGGTGCGGTGCAGCAGAGGGAAATGCTTCACAAGGCTTTGCCAAGCATCATCCTCTGAATCCACCAGCCCATGTCAAGACCATGCTTGGCTTTAGGAATGTAATAGCCACTTGGAGTCGGAGGAAGGGCAAGGAAGCTGCTGTGGGTTTGGCCATCCTCTGAGAAATCAGATCTCTATATATGAAGTGTACAATCTTTCTTACTTGTCCAGCTACTGGCTTGCTTACAGAGCACCACATGAGTGTGGTGCAGGGTGACCAACAGTGCCCAGTCCAATAACCTTTGGGCTGACTTCAAGCACAGAGTCTCTCCCCTCTGTAGAGCTTCTGTCCTCATGGCCTTTGTCTCTGCTAAACCCCAACGTGCCCTGTGCCCCCAGGTGCTTGGCAGCAGTGTGCTGCGACTCTGGCTGTGCTCTGCCCTGCAGGGGAGCCACTGTGACTTAGAAACTGTGATTCCTGTGCTGGGTCTGACACATGGCAAAGCATCAAAGTACTTCTCATTATTAATATCCATGGGATTGTCTCACAGGTCCAGCCCACTACTTAACATATGTCTTTTAGAGCATGCAGACACAAACACCAGGAAAATAGCTTTCAGCTCAGCCTGGATCCTCTCCCCTGGAATGTGATAATCCTGATTAGCTGATACTGTGGACAGATTTCACTTACTCGTCAAACAAGCTCTGCTGCTTAATGAAATGAACAAATCCACTTCCTCAAAAGGGAGTTTAGCTTGCTGTTTCTTTAAATTAATCATGCACTGCCTCAAAATTCTACTGAAGTGTCAGCAGGTGTATTCCAAAATTACATCTATAAAAATGACTGCCTTCCCCTCCTGCTATTCTCTGTTCACCCATGTAGAATCTAATTCTGAAAAATAAAGTTATCTGCTAATAATGGTGATCTAAACTCTATTCTGAGATCTGACAATCTGCAGAGCTGGCTCTAACAGCCTGGGCAAAGTGATTACCATTCAGTGATGTACCAAAACATGAGGCAGATCCACACTTTGCCCAGCTATTTTGCTCCAGACTACTCATCAAAGTTTCGTGCTGTGCTACTGTTCAGCTGTGTAGCAAAAAATCCTAGATTTTTTTCATAGCTCTGTGAAAATTAGTTGCACAATGTACTGAATATCTCAAATCTGTCTTTTATTTGAAGGTTCATGTTCCCTTTCCAATTGTTCTTATGTTCGCAACACCTTAATAATTATTGCAGTGAACATCACTCTTGGTAACCAACTAAGCCCTACACAGCTGCCTGCTCACTGCGCCTCCAGCAGGAAGGTGACAGAATGAGAAGAGTAAGTGAGAAAACTCGTGGATTGGGATAAAGACAGTTTAATGGGACAGAAAAGGAAAAAAAAAATAATAGTGATAAAAGAATTCAAATATACAAAACAGGTGATGCTCAAGATGACTGCCCATCACTTGCTGACTGATGCCCAGCCAGTTCCTCAGCAGTGGCCTCCAGCCAGTTCCCCCCAGTTTTATATGCTAAGCCACATGCCATATGGTATGGAAGATCCCTTGGGTCAGTGGGAGTTAACTGTCCTGGCAGTGTCACTTCACAACTCCTTCTTCTTACTGGCAGAGCATGAGACGATGAAAAGTCCTTGACTTGTATAAACACTACTCAGCAACAACTAAACTATCAGTGTGTTATCAATATTAATTTCATACTAAAACAAAAATACAGCTCTGTACCAGCTACTGGCAAGAAAATGAACTCTATCCCAGACAAAAGCAAGACAGCATCTTACAGTGAGACCATTCAGCTTTGGAATATATTTCACCCCAATTAAATTTCACTTTGCCTGGTTGCTGCAAGAGACATGTCACTCTGAACCTACCCAGTATTGCTTTGCCCCTCTCTTCTCAGGGAGGTTTACCATGCTGTTTTCCACGAGATTATGTTAGAAATCTCTCAATAGAAACAAAAATTCCTCATCAGGTTTGTTAAACAATGAAAAGCACACAGATGTGGGAAGGTGTGATGCACCCTTGCAACCTCCCAGCCCAGGATGTGTCTGGTGCTCACTCTCCTGGCTACCCAAGCTGCTCTGTTGGCACTCAGAGATGTCTTCTGGCATCAGGACCACGGTTA
>VZRN01011464.1:773675-810869 GCA_013397935.1 Dasyornis broadbenti
CTTTCTTTCTTTCTTTCTTTCTTTCTTTCTTTCTTTCTTTCTTTCTTTCTTTCCCCTCATATATTTTCTTGAGTGATGTTTTTATGTTTTTATATTGCTATGTTACTGAAGATAATCAAAACAGCTACATACCTGCTTTCTATCGCAACCAAATTGTTCCAAAATAAAGCTACATATTTATAAATACAAACACTGATCATTGAGTGTTGTTTCACTCCAATCCACCCCAAGAAATCTATTACCAAGAGCCTGGGCTACCCTTGCCTTCAGGGGTGGGTGGTAACATTCCCACACAGGATAGTTTCAGCCAGGCAGAAGCAGTAACTTTATTTCTATTGCAAAGTTGCTGGAACACTTTCAGGAGCTGGGAAATTCTGTCAGTCAGGTCCTGCCCCTCTGCAGAAGCCAGCTGGGCAGGCAGCAGGTTGCTGTGGGTCCTGTGTGAAAAGAGGAGCACAGCCCCATGGCTGAAGGCAGGACAAACCTGTACCCAAACCTGCTCAGCTTGTGGCCTGCTTGTGATCCTGGGGATCTTTATTTTGCTGCTCTACGATGGAGATTTCCCAGCTATAAAATGAGGATAAATGACATTTTTGCAGATGTCCAGCTACACATGCATAAACAGCAGTCAGCACTCTCAGCCCTCCTCTGCACTCAATTAACACATGTTTTAAAGGCTACATTAATCCTTGTTCACTGCCTCACTCCCACTCTCCAACACCTTCGTGGACCATCTTCAGGACAAGGTTTCTCAAAATCACCTTTCCTCAAGAAAACTCCCCACTTTGGGGGAGGTGTAGACAGGCCTGTGGGTTGCTGCAGTCATTCCCATTCCCACATTCCCCATTCTCCATGCCGCCAACAGCTTGTTCATATGGGGCCATACTGAGTGTGTTTGTTCAAATCTACACTCCCAACGAGGGCTATTTATCAAGCCTACAAGATTCAAAACTGCAAGACCCTGAATTTCATAGTCATTTGCAGCGTCAGAAGCTGCTAATGGCCCATAAAATTTAGCAACTTCTCCATAAGCTGCTGGTTAATGAAAAATCGGTTAAATTGTTCACAGATCAGCTGGCACAGTGCCCTCTGATTCACAGGATGCTTTCCCTGGCAAAGGTTACATTAACTGTTCTGGGGAAGCAGGGAAAGAAGTTGGGGCATTTTGTTGGAGGCTGTGACTTTTCCTTAGTGGGATGACGGCAAAGAATGGCCACACCAGCCATGCAGGATGAGATCCTCTCAAACATGCCAAGAGCACTTAGGCACTGCCCCAATACAGGTGCCCAAGCTGCCACTGTTGGGATGAAAGTCAGGTTCTGTGATAGCAGTTCAGTTTAGTGAGACAGTTTAGTGATGACGGATGCACGTTCAGTGGGTCCCTATTCTGATTTTGAACTGAAACCACAAAGCTGACTTTCCCCTTTCTGGGACAGCTGCACGCTGAGCAATGGGGAGTCCCTGTCTGCACATTCCTGCAGCTCTTTGGGTTATGGAGACTGAGCGAAAGGACATCACAGCACTCAGCCAGCCTCCTGCAGAGGCTATTTTGCCTTGTGTTGTCCCTGCTGCTGCTGCTGTTGCCTCTCACAGCAACTGCTGCTGTACCTTGGGCCAGTTTCATGACACTGACACTTATCCTGCGTTTGGGAGCAGGACTCTGGCTGCAGCAGAGAGCAAGGATTTGACATCCATACTGAGGGACCAGTCTGATGTCAGAACAAATTAACGCTGCTCACCATACTGACATTGCCAGGCCTCAGCTGTCAGTGCTAGCATTTATGATGCTGTGTATTTTAACTAATTAGGCACTCACAGCCCAGCCGGTGCAACCCATCCATCTTGCAAATGCTGGATGTTTTTGCACTGGCATATGCTACAATAATGAGAATCAATGTTGCTAATGACTTTGCACAGCCCATTTTTCAGTCACCTTTGCAAATCCACATTATGCTGGGAATGCACAGAGGAGAAAACACTGGTCTTAAAATGTGAAAGATGAGTTTCTGCAGGACAAACCCCAGACCTCTGTTGCCCTGGCATGGCTGGAGTACTATGGCAGAGGAGCTGCTCCCACCAAAGCAGGCATGAAACTCTGAGAAAGCAATTCCTATTGCAGGCACTAGAACAGATGAGATTTCTGAGTTTAGAGCCCTTAAACATGTTTCACTGAATTTTCACACAGTCAGTCTTTCTTTTCCTTGGGCAAGATTTCAGGGTTTCTCTGTTGGTGAGTAGCTGCCTCTTTTTCTCACTCCAATCTGCAAGTTAAATCTTTCCCATTTCCCTGCTGGGGTGAAGTGACATGGGGCCTACCCATCAGGTGGTGAGGATGCTGGCTACCTTTCAGCATTAGGGGCTTGGAAAAGCAGCAGCTGCCTGCAGCAGTCAAGAGAAGAGAATTCCTTCCATCACCTTCAAAAGTGCCATACTCTCCTCAAGAGATTTACCAGATGTTCTGATTAAGGCAGTTCAATTGCAGTGTTTAAAACCCTTTTCCACCTGCTCCCCGCAAGCTCGTCTCTGTGGGCAAGAGTAGCTCTAATTAAATAGTCCCTCCTGCTGCGAGGACTCCTCCCTCACCCTTACAGAAACCAGCATTGTACAGACACCCCCCGGGACTGCTCTGCAGAGGCTAACTCCTCTCCCTTTTGTTTTTTGTCCTCTGCAGTGGAAATCAAAATTCAGGGGACTTGAAACCTGGGCAGTGCAGGACAGGAGACCTCCCTCCCAAAGCCCTGTCTCCAGCACTGACCACCATTCAGAATGCTACCCCGGCCTTGAGTAGCACCTGTTCGAGGTCCTTTCAGCAGTCACCACCTCCCAAAAATGCTCTCAGGGTGTAGGGAGAAGCCTGGAGCCTCACGACCCTTCCCCACCCAGAGTGCAACTTGGCTCACCAGAGTGAAGGCATGGCAGTCCCCAGCTCACAGCAGAGCCCCATGCTCAGGCCAGGGGGGTCTTCAGAGACCAGGGACTCACTCTAGCTGTCTCCTTAGGGGCTGATTCTGAGGGGAGCGGCTGGACTGTGTGGAGGGCACCAAAATGTAGCATCAGAGCAAGGGAGGCAGAAAACACAGGAGCTAAATTTGCTGGTACAAAACTCGGGCTAATGTTGCACTCGTAGGAGTTTCCTTGCTCTCGCACTTCCCTCCAGGGGAGCCCCACAGCTCTAATGAACGGATGTTCAGATTGGAGAGGGTTCTACCCCTCTTGCTGAAATAAATGGGCATTTACTCTGAGTCAGAGCATGCAAGGGAGACCACCCTGTAAAGCCCTCCATCCCCATCAGTCACTTATCTCTCATATTCCAACAGAAATCAGGCATAGGTTTGCTTTAGTGTTACCTAAAGATTCTGGCTCTTTGCCTCTGAGGGTTACCCTAGCACAGAGCGGGATCTGACAGGATCAATAAAATGCCATCCCTGGCCTTGAGCCCCACCGCCACCCCAAGCTGCAGCCAGGCAGCCCCTCACCTCCATGCACATCTGCTTGTGCCTGCTCACTGTCTGAGCCTCCATTTTTATTTCTCTTGATGGGCAGACTTCCCTGAGCTGCCCACCAGCTGCTGGAGCAACTTCACCCCTCCTTGAAAAGGCCAAGATAGAAAATCTTCTTAAGCAAATCCTCTGCTGATAAGTGCTATTCAGATGATGGGATTAATATTTTCCCTATTTTGGAGGCACTCAAGCGTGCAGGTGAATATATGCCCATTTAGCATGTTTTTGAGCGGTAAATATGCTTTCCCCCTCTGAAGGGCTCTCTGCCTTTTAGCCCTCCCTGGATGACTAGATGCAAGCTTGGGATTTGACTGTCACAGGACTCAGCAGAGCCAATCCCCATAGTAACAGGGCATCCACGCATGAATCCAGAGCTGCAGCAGGTCCGAGTGCTGCAGTGTGCAGTCTAGGCACACATTCAGCATCAGGCTACACGTGTGCATAAGTATATATAAAACTCATCTGTGCTTTCTCAGCCAATACAGTGTGTGCACGAGACAGGCAAATGCTGGTGAGAACGTGACCTCTTCGATGTGCAGAACTTGCACACGTGATGTGTCCAGAAACTGTAAAAATGGCTAAAGAATTGCACACTGCTCCATCAAACGTGCCTATCACAGCCTTAAAATGATCAGAGGATGATTTCCCAAGTTGTGTTGTTCAAACAGTTTATATTTGCATATTTTCCTCAAAAAACATACTCCTCTAAAATGGGATCTGCTGTAACCTTACCATTAATTTTCCTGGAAGGGCTACAAAACTGTGCAGCTAGCACCACTTACTGGCGAAGCTACAGACACAGGCATTGAACAATTTTACTTTGCAAGCATTTTGCACAGAAACGCTGATCACAAATCCTAGTGATAGTGTTTGAGTAAAATAAACAAATGTAGGACATGATTTCTCCTTTTCCACAGTGAAAAAAAAAAACCCAAAAATGGAAACTGAAATTCCTCTTTAAAACAGCTTCCAAACAGCTTCCAGTAACCACAGGCCTTGCAATATAGAGTTATAAACTTTTATTCATTACATCTCTGAGTGCTGATGGCACATCTACTTTCAGTCCTACCTCTACAGCAATGGACAAAAATCAATGGCCAGTTTGGGAGTATCTTTTCTTTTGATACTTGAAAGGAGTAGTAAGTGTCACTCAGATGCATATAAATATTTTATATATTTTTGTGTTATTCTGCCAGAGATATGGATGAGCAACTGTGTCCATAATTTTTAAAACCCCAAGAATAAAGAATCCTATTTTTAAAACCCCAAGGGAATCTACCCCATCTTGAGACATTCTCCTCCCCTGCGCTCTTGCTTATGATTGATAAGCTGATGAGTGGCTTCACAGTCCCACTTGTGGGGTAGCTGCCTTCAAATCTATTCTGTTCTTTTTATCGAGGCCAACAGTTTCTGTTTCTTAACAGAGGACCTTTACAGCCATGCTCCAAGCTGTCTGCTCCTTCAGTACCTGTGATTTATTTGGGAAACAAAGCACCAGTTCAGAGGCACTGCAGTGACTTCAACACAAAGGTCCCTCTCTAGCACTTGACTGCATCTCTGGCTTTGTTTTACAAATCTGTTTTCTTCCACCCCATGCTGTCTGAAAAACACAGTAATAGACAGGAAAAAGGTTTAAGGTTCTGGAAATCTTTTGCTTAGGACAGAACTTGCCTCCATTTTGTAATCTTTTAGGAAGCAGCTGTACATGCTGTTTTAGACCAACATCCATAAAAGTGGTCTGCAGCCACCTGCTCTGCATCCTGGCTGCACCCCTGCACCCTGATTGTGGCCACCCTGCAGGGCGTTTGTCATGGTGCAATGTCATTATTTTTGTTCTCCAGCTGAAAAGGGGCTTTTTGGTGCCTGATCTCAAATGAATATGGAAAAGTCACATTTTAGAGCCTTGTCATTTAGAAGGATCATCTTGAAAAAGAAGATTCATTAATTAGTTACACTGGCAGTCTCTTTAATTAGGCGTTGCTGAGTACCTTCAGTCTTTGTGATCTTTAGCATTCCTAGCTTGTTATACTTTATTTACATATTTTTTGGACACACGCATAATTCCTAATTAACACTGTAGAGTCTACTCCAGTTATTTCAAGAAGTCACGTACTGTAGATCTTCAGACATGCTTTCTGGATATCTACTGAATATAAATTACTCCTCTAATCACACCAGAAAACCTGCATCCTGCATTCTTTTATTGGGGTACAAGAACACCCACCAGAGACATCCAGGGGAAGGTAATCCAGTTTCCAGGAGGTTTCAGTATGGGAGCAAATGAAAGGCACTTACAAAATGAAGCCTTTCAAAAGACATTTCTGTCAGGAATTTTAAAAAGAGAATTTGCCTGCAGGGAAATCCTCTGACAGCAGGCTGTCAAAGGCATATCCCACCAGGGTGGTCTGCGGGAGAGAGCCGAACAGCACAGATCATGTTGGGATTTCAGGAGACTCAGACAAGCACAGTGTTTCTTAAAGGAAATGGAAGATAGAAAAGCAGGCATTCGTATATCAGACATAAGGCACAGCCCTCGAACAATAAATCTTAGCAAGGTGGTACATGAGGAAATACGAGGTGCTTCTCTACCTTTGTGGCATACTCCTGTATTGGACTAACTAACAATTTAAAGAAAGAATCTTTTCTTCAAGCTGTGGCCTTCTTTTGCACCAGTTTGGACAAATGTATTTTTGTTAATGCCTCCACCCTGATATCCAGCTTCCGTCTACTCAATTTCTGTTTTCAGAGGTTGCAGACAGGATATTTTGCCGTGGACAATACTGCAGAGGACAGAGAACTTGTAGAGATGACAATAACATTATGTCTCCTCTTTGTGTAGCTTATCTGATCCTACCAACACTCGGTTTTATCCTTGCTAAATTACTCTGATCTTTTAGCTCCAGTGTCATCCATGAGTGTAGTACTCTCTGGTCTTTACACTCATTGGTAATGGTGATCAATATGCAACAATCACAGCATCTTTCTAAAATGTGCTCTGTTTCTCAAGACTTTCTCCCACTGCTTCCTATAGATTTAACCTCTTCTTTAATAGGTCATTATCTCTCCCTGAGGTAAGATTTGAGCTTATACCTTATAGTGGCTGGATACTGCCCTTACACTAACAGATAGTCATATAAATAAAACGGGTGCATATTTCTGTTCCACCTCCACAGCTTACACCACCCCAGTTCATAAGTGCGTTACAAAGCCTGATGAACAGACCCAGCAAAAGCACTTCCTCTTATCCACAGAACTAGTATAAGGAAAGGGAATTAGGTTTGCAATTGATAAATCCTGCCCAAACATTCCTGCAGAACAGAGCTGGAAGGTCTGGATCTGGTAATCTCTTCATTGCTGAAAGAAACGAGGTCCTGATTAGCCCGGGGAGGTAAGAGAGAGTGTGACACCCTCCTCAGGTTACTGGGATCAGTCAGCACCACGGGGGCTGCAGCACTCCACAATTAATTATGCTGAGTCTGTTCTCCTTCTGACTTATTAGCCACAAAATATAGCTCTTTACTGCAGCAAATCTTTTAAATTGTGTTAAAAAAAAAGAAATTAAGCTCAGGCTTCTCAAATATACACCGAGCTGCACCTGGCAGTGGCTTGGCAGAAGAGAAAGCAGTGGCTTAGCATATGAGAGCTGTAGGGAAGGGGCCATTCTTTTATCTCAGTCTTTCTGCAGCGTCCTGCATTGGGAAGCCTGGTCTGTGAGTGCAATGATAACGCAAATACGTAAATAATTGTGACAGGAGCAATAAGGATATTTCTTTTCTTTGGTGCATGGAGACATGAGGTTTTGGCAGCTGACAAACTGCTTCTCCAGCTTGGTTTGGCACTGCGAAACCAAAGCCAGGTCTTGTTTGAATCAGATACATCTCTTCTCAGAAACTGCAAAATCTGGGCTGACAAAAACTGATTGTTACAGTCGAGTGCTTGTGCTTGGCAATCACCTGTCTCTAGGAGAAGATAGGTGCTGGTCTTGGCTTAAATTTCTTCACTGAGGTGAAAAGTTTTCACATCCTTAAAGCCCTTGGATGAAAAGGGTGCAGATTTGTCCCTCTGCATGTCCTTCCCAAGGGAGAAGGGAGCACCACATTTTCTGTACTTTCTGGAGGCACACATAATGTCCTGTAAGAGACTTCATCTGGTAACAGACAAGGACGGGGGAGGAAGAAGTGCAGATCACTGGTGACTGATCTGATTGCCCCTGTGCTGCAGTGTGTAGCTCTGCAGAATGGGAGGACAGCGGGTGTTGACTTTGGCAGAGCTTTCAACATTCTCCACCATAGATGGTGACTTTGTAGCCAGGTAAGAAGGATATGGACTAGACCCATGGACAAGAAGGGACAAAAATTGGCCAGACTATTGAACTTACAGTTCAGTGGCTTATGTTTCACTGTCTACCCAGGGAGCCAGTCCCGGGCGCTGCTCCTTGGGAATCAATACTGGGGCTGGTGTTTTGTGATGCCGTCATCAGTGACCTGACTGCTGGGAGGGGATGGACTCTTAGCAAGGTAACACTGAATTAGGGGACAGGCAGGTATGCAGGACAACAGGGAGAACATTCAGAGCAGCCTCAACAAGTTGTATGGACTAACTGGAAGAAGTGTAGCTCAGGGTCACTGAGGGAGTTAACGTTGGGAGCACACAATGTGTGAGAGAAGTCTGACGAAACAGGCTTAGTTTAGCCTTGAGAAAAGTGGACCAAGGGGGACTGCGCTGCTGTTCTACCCTGTTTGAAGTTCTGGTTTCCACTACCACAGAGAAGACAAATCCAAGTTCTTTACAGTGATACAGTCAACTAGGAAATGTTGCAACATGGGGAATGACAGGTTGTTACAATAAAAGAAATATTTACAATGAGAATGGCTACACACCAGAAAAGGATGTCTAAATTGGTTTGGAGTCTCCATTTGTGGAGATATTCAAAGCTCAGCTGAGCAAGGCTCTGAGCAACCTGCTCTCCTTTGACACTTGCCCCACTCGGAGACATACAGAGGGCCCTTCCAACCTAAATCATTCTATGATTCTATGTTTTTTATGAACTGATTTCCCCTTCCCATTAGAAGTTATTATTTAATCAAATGATAGGACCAGCCTGTTGCATGTCATATTGGATGTACTTCACAGGGCAAAACCAGCCTGAAGCAGTGCAGTGGTTGTACAGCCAAGATTTCACACAGCTTCATCTCATGGTAAAGAGTACCACTCTATCTTAGTCACCTGTAAGTGCCACTAAACATAAACCTGCGTAAAAATAATATATGGCAGTGAATCTCAGAAGACAGCTTCTTCCCATAAAATCTGCACATGAAACATTGTCACAAAAGTTATATATGAAGATGATAGTAAACCTTTTTTTAGACTGATAAACTATGCCAGTAGTCCTGCAGGACTGAAGTATTCTTCAGTTGGTTATCAGCCTCCTACAATCTTGGGGAAACTCAGCTGACACTAAATATGTCATTCTGCAATTTATAAAGCCCAGTTCCCTATCTTGTTTTTACATTATAGTGCTCATAATTGTCAATGAAATAGAAGACCATTGGAAAAATTAACTGGCTGTATCAAGATGAGACCCATTATTTTAAAAGTCTTGCATATTTTAGAATACACTCTGTCTAACAGAGAATTGCTCAGTGAAAAGGCTTTTTTGATCTCAAGACCCAGGCCTCCACAAGCAGTGTGGCTGGCCAGGTCCACACTAGTGACACAGGCTCCTTCAGGGACACAACACTGCCTAGTGGTTATCTTTAAGGAGAATAAAGTCAGTGACATTGGGTCAAATTCCTTCAAGCGAAGATGTGGTTGAACTACAACTGTCTGTAGGAATCCCATTTCTCTGACATTTATTTTCTTAGAAGGGTTTTCCTTGCTTACTTTTTCATTTGTAATGAAAGAAAAGATCTCCCCAGAGAAATGTAGATTCTCTAGGGGGAGTGGGTTTTCTCCCTTCCCCTCTCTCCTGGTAGACAGCAAATTCCTCACAGCTCCATAGACACCCATCTAAGGGTATTACTCTGCAGAAAGGGACCCAGTGTGTTTTCCTCAAAGGGCAAGAGCCACTGTCCTAGAGATTTGTTTAAGCTACCTGTAAAATAAACATGACTTTAAACTGTCAGCACCATAGGTACTAAATCAAGAAAGAGAACAGCCGTTGCTAGGAAAAGAGATTTTACAGTCTTTGAAAATATTGCCTGTAGCAGGAAACAGAATATGTTGCTTAATTGCTGTGCTCTCGGCTCCCTGCTCATCCCACTGCCAGCTGCCTGCTGCACCCAGCACAGTGTCCTGTCCCTGCCATGACCACCGTGCTCCTCACCACGGCCTGAGACCTTGCCACACTTTCAAAAGAGGATGCAGGATGACAGTGTGGTGGTCTTGTTCAAATTCTCCAGGATGCCTGTTGTCTGTGATAGGAGAGAGGGTGAACACGAGTGCAGTTGTTGCCACAGGGGCACAGTGATGAATTCCTGTACTGCTATAAACATCTCAGGCACCAGGGGCAACTGGGAGAGGTGGCTCCAAGGGGAGGAATGCATTTACTGTCTGAAATGCAGTATGAAGCAATATGGTCAGAGAAGCTAGTGCCCTAATCATGTTAGTGTGTGCTAGAGCTGCTGGGGAGTTATTTAAAGTGACTTGAGCTTGCAGCTGAGAAAAGCAGCTCTGGCGAAGTAGCCTGAGGACGAGACCGTGTGTCATGGCTGTCAACCTTCTCCTCTTACACCAGGTGGAAAATAGAAAAAAACACCCTGAAATAAGCCCAGCTGCCAGGAGCATGTCTCTGCAGGACAAATGTGACCTAGGTGCCACCACCGGTGTGGTGACCGGCCACCTTCACCCTCCCCTGTGCTGTCAGGACTGCAGGGCTTTGAGAGGCAGAGATTGGCAGGAGTTGCTGACGGCTGGGAACCCCCCAGCCTCCAGACCCTGGTGCCTGAACAATACGGATATAGAAGGGACACGTCCCTAGGGAACACTCTATCACATCATGGCAAAGGACCAGGTTTTCTAGGTCCCAATCTGATATACCTGTGACCCAGGGCAGACTGTCAGAGGATCCTCTGGGCCCTGGTTGCTCTGTTTCTGAAGTAGAGGTGACAGTGTTTTTGACGCATGATGCTAAACTTCTATGTGAGTGTAACGGCTTGGAGATATTGAGATGGGAGGGGAAAGAAATATGTTATTTTTACTAGACTTCAGTTCCATTGTAAAGACCTAAAAAAACAGGCACCAGGAAAGCAAAACCAAGAATATTTGCTTTCTAGATATTACCTTGCTTCCTACCAGTGCTGACACCTGTGAATGTGTACTAGCCAAGGATGGCCAACTGGGAATGCCCTAAACTGGTCAGGAAATTTGGATTGCTTCTGCTTGTTCCCTTGAGCAGCTGAAGGCACATGCAACCCTGTGTTTTTATTAGGATGTGATAGAATTGGTAAATCATGTGCAAATTATTTAGGTATTATTGTTTACTAATAGAAAATTTCAGAGCTCCACACACATACACAAAAGGGGGTGTAGCACCACCTCAGGTTGCTCTCTAGTGCTTAAATAACAACATGTAACTTAACAGAAGACTAAAGCATCCCTCACCATCCACCATTAAGTAAAAAAAAAAGACTACAGTATAGCAAAAAGTGTATATTAGCTTTCATGCTGCTACGGTCTGCAAGGGCATGGAGATGTGGCCCCCCTGAGTGAGCAGGGGGCCCTGGGCTATGCCAGTATAATGTGGTATTTCTGGTAGTGCATATTTGTCTATTTTACAACACTCTCAGTGCATAGCTTACATCTTTCAGGCTCTGTAAATCCCTGATGGTTGTGAAAACAGAGGAGAGACTAGAATTATTTATACACAGAGATATTATTAGGAGCAAAAGTAATGAGAACAACACTATGGGCAGGAAAGATGAGACTGAAGGAGTTCTTCCTGCCATGGGGACCTGATTTAACTGTTCTTCTTGCAGAGTGACTCTCCCAGTGTATGCACTGGCAATTTCATCCCTCAAGACACTGAAAACTAAAACCAGACAGTGAGAAATCCCAGAAAAGTACTTTTTTACACAATGTTTCCCTCTTGCTGGGCTGTGATATCTAATCCTCCTGGGCACAACTGCCCGCATGCCCCAGAGCAGTGGCAGGGACAGCTAGGGCACTCACATGCCTTCTCTGTGATTGCCTGCAGCCTGATGGGAGACAGGCTGAGATGAAGAGGAGTCAGCATTCAAAGATCACCACTGCCAGGCAGTGCATCACCAGGCAGGCTGAGATATCAAGTCACCATGGATGCATTTTTTGGACTGAATACTGCCCATTGGTTGCTTCCCAAGAAAACTGTATTCCCCATAGGACCCCCAGTAGTCGCAGCGCACTTCTAAGATTGAAGGGATTATTCCAACTCCAGTGTGATATTTGTGGCTACTAGAAAGCAGGATGGAATAGAGCATGAAGTACATTTTTCCTAGTAACTCAGCAATAGTGATGAACTAGTTCAAGGTCCAGAGAATCCCAAAGAAAAGGCAACATAGGGAAATCCTGACCATTGCATTTCATGGAAGTTCATATGAAAGGGATTTTGCCAGACCCCTCAAAGTTGTGAACTGCAAGAAAAAAAATTACTGAAAGTATTGTTCTCCTATCCTTATATCCAAACTCATAATTCATACATGAAAAAAATCAAATGGTTTACCATCAGGGCAATTCCATAGTCTTCTAATATTCTTAGCCAAGATACTCTAAAACAGATTCCTAAGCTTTTCTCTTGCAAAATCAGCCTCTGCTCTTTAGAGCCAACTATCATCCCTGTCCTTCCAGTGCTATTCAGTGGCACTAAGCGGGAAGGTTACTCATGCTTGTGTCCAGCTGCTGGCAGGACAGCTGGTTCCTGGGGAGTGGCTGCACTCTGGGCTGTGCTGTAAATCCACCTTGACCCTGGGCTCCTGCGCCAGGCACTGCTCCTGGCCAGGCAGGGACAAGCATCTCACCTTGGCACGCTCTGCCAGGGCCAGCTCGACATGACATGCAAAGCCTTTCATTTCTGAGTAGCATCATGTGCACACCAGTGCTTACACTGTAAAGAAGATGCCATCAAATACTGGGAAGCACTTCTGCAGCTGGGTAATTGAATTTAGGGCAACCCATTCGCAAATGGAAAATTAATAACTTGGCAACTTCAGATTTTATTTTTATTAACTCTTTCACTAACACTCAAGAAAAATACCTCTTAAATTTTATGAAATAAAGAAACCTCTTAGGACTTAGAAGAATTATGTTACTTGTGCATCTTCCCAGTTCATATGCATATCACACTCACATCTATATTTCATATCCAACATGTTTGTCCTAGAAATGTCCTAAAACACCTGCCTTTAAGACAAACAATACCACTCACAGTGAGCACCATTTGCAGAAAGCACAGACACCAACCAACCTGGATAATTTCAACATAGACTGACCATATAGAAGTTCACACACACAAAAATTTCTGAATCATGTTGCATTAATGGGTGAAGTGGGTTAATATGCCTCGGTTGGCATTAACAGAATAACTCTGTTGCTCTCTCTAATGCAGTAGTAAGGAAGTTCCTCTCCATCCCATCTCTTCAGCCTCTCAGATGAGCCATGTATATGTTAGAAAAAAAGGTTAAACCCTCACAGCTCTTACCTCAGAAGAAATTTCATGGAAACTTTAGGAGTTTTCTACTGGAAAAATTGTTTAAAGCTCTTATCTCAGCATTTAGTCATACAGTCTTGCTAAGCATCAATTTTTTTGTCTACTCTGTACAACAAGAGCTGGTGTAGTAAACGTACATAGCAAGTAAGTAGAAATATGTGTAAGGGTAGTAAAAAAATAAATTGCTTGATTCGCTCTCTTGGAATTTATTCCCAACATTTATAGCAAACTGAATAATCAAGTGAATAAAGCTGTACTTCAGACTTAGTATAAATTCAGCACTAATCTGATTATAGAAATAATTCTTTTTCAGGGGGAGGTAGTATGTTGACTGAGATATAAAGCCTGCATATACTGGAAAACAGAAACCTAGCACAAGAAAGTAATTAATCTGTGCTACAGATTAATTACAGTGAAGCACAAAACACAAAAAAGACCCACTCTCCCTTTCTGAAAAAAACAAACATGCAAACTGAGCATGAAATGGGAGTAATCCTGTTTGCTGAGAAGTATCACAGCAGGAACTCCAGAGAAAGTGGTTGACATGGTTGTCTTCACCCGGTGATCACACAGCCAGGAATGTCTTGCAGCACCCTGTGCATGTCACCCTGCTGTAGCAAGATTGCCCCTTATGGCTTCAGCAATGATAAAGGAGAACTGTTCTACAGTTTTTGTTTATAGGATTTCATCTCCTTTAGAGGTGGGATTTTTGATGGATTTTTTTTTTCCACTGCTGTTTTAAGAAACTTCAGACATCATGCAAAATGCCTTCAGGAACATGGATTTGGGTCAGTACCAGCTGGGGTGAAAACTCCACAGGGCAGCAGTCTGGTAAGGGGAGAGGTGTCACTTCTCTTGGCTGGACAAATTCCATCCTGGTGAGAATGGTGCCCTTTGGCTTCAGGCACAAAGTCAGACCCTGCTGGTGGCCCTCAAGTGAGGGCATGGAGTCAGACCCCGCTGAATGCCTTTTCTGCAGATCCCACATTGCCTTGTGGGCAAGCAGGTCACATGCTCTGGAGGATGCCATCCCTTGAACTGCACACACATCCCTCCCAACTTCTGACTTGAGTTTTTTGTTCATCACTCTTTATTCAGTACTTCCTTCAATCTTATGCTTACTGCATTTTCTTTCAATTTCAGCACATATAAAAAAATACTCTGCTTACCCTTAATCACAGTTATTTTCGGTCCCTCCAGTGTTGTGGATCAAAAAGCCCTGTTTGTAGGCTAGAAGTTGCTACAAGGGTGTGGGGGTGTACTAAAAAAGTCCAACCCAGGATAGCTCAGCAAGGCCTGTTGTGGCTCGTACTCCTGACTCAAGCTGTACAGAGCACAGCTCAGCTCTGGTATATGCTGGGAAACAGCCCTCAGACACCT
This sequence comes from Dasyornis broadbenti, assembly GCA_013397935.1. Lineage (NCBI taxonomy): Eukaryota > Metazoa > Chordata > Aves > Passeriformes > Dasyornithidae > Dasyornis > Dasyornis broadbenti. Next base: position 788,238 of record VZRN01011464.1, read on the forward strand.
ACCAAGAGTGCATCACAGACAAAAGGCTGGGAAACGTGCAAATCAAATCAGAAAGAGCTCAGATCGCAGATCTGCCAGCTGACAGGAAGCCAGCCGAGCTGATGGCAATATACAAGTTAAAACCTCAACCCAGTTAGATGTTGATAGACATGGAGCAATCTCCAGAGAAACTGAAATGGTTGGATGGATGTCAGCATCACTTTGAGAGTCCCAGTCTCACTACTGATTTTTTTTTTTTTTGCAGCCTAGAAAAAGAGAAGAAAGTAATACAGTGAAGTAGAGGAGACTGCATTCATTAAAGCATTTCTATATCTGCTCTGTATTTTTCAGACCTCAAGGAAATCTCTGTCAGAGAAATCGAAGACTTTTAGAAAGTTTATCTCATATAATGGTGGAAAAGAGCCTGCAATTTCACAGCAAGGCAGGATCTGATAATCTTGTACTAAATGTGATTTAACTTAAATTATCTCATTAAATGCTCTTCTTATTATTGCCCATTGTTGAGCAGCAATAAATATCTGGGGCACTGCTGTATGGTTCCCTATGAAGGACTCAGTGATGTGGAAAATCTGTATATTTTTAGTATAATATGTTTTAATGACACATTTATTGTGGTCCTTGAGTACAGGATCAGAGCACATGAACCAGGCTTGTTTGCCTGCTTGCTTGCTTTCTTCCCATGTCATCCTGTTCCTGCCTGGCAGGGATCATGCCAGCCTGAGGAATTGACTCTGGTTGCAGACCCTCTTCAGAAACTTGATTCACAGATGTTGGGAATCCATACTACTAAAAATAAACACCTCCAGCATGACTTTCCAAAGCATTTAGACCTTTGCATACCTGTCAAGGAAGCAAACTGTAGTTTATCCTAAATTCAAATGATTTCTAAAACTTCGAGAAGTCTTGACATTAAACAAACACCCCTTGAATTTTAATGACACCTGATAGACAGGATAGGAGTCACCCATTAAGCATGCTTGTAAAATGCTTTCCTATATATAACTGAATATCCTAAAGGCTATTTAGACTTTAGTGCTTAATTAATTTCCAGTTTTGTTTATCTCCCCAATACAAAGGCAATGTCTGTTCATGACTAGGAACTGTAATAGGGGCTTTTTTCAAAGTCTCAAGGTTTTCTTATGTCTTTTGTATTACTCAGAATCTCTCTGTTGTGAGTGGGATCAAACTACACCTGAACTGTGCAAGAAAATACACTGCAATAAAAATAATTAATGTTTCACTGTAAAGAAGTTTAAAGCCTGTTTGGAGCCAGGTATCATCTGCCCAAGGCCCCAGTGTATTCTGCCTTGTACCTGTTCACCCAGAGCACAGACAAGAAGAGCAAACCGGGAAGCGCTGAGCAGCTGCAGCAGGGGTGAGCCCCCTTGGCAGGGGCAGGTGGGCCATCACCTCTCTCTTCACAAGCTTCGATGCACAGCAGCATGTGGTGAGTTTCCAGAGCACCTACAGGAAGGATGCAGATGAAATTTGTGCTTTATATCTGTTGCCTTTAGTCCTGCCTGGGGCCAGGTCCCCAGAAAAATCCCTGTCCCAGGCCCTGCTTTTCATCCCATTGGAGTGCTCAGCACGGTGATGGCAGCACATGTAGCCCTGGTGTTTTGCAGGGCTCCCTGATGTGGTTTGCAGGGCGAGCAAGAGAGGACACAGGACTGCAAAATCCAGCCAGACACCTGTCCAAGTCAGCTCCCATGGAAAGGACAAATGTGTCTCTTCCACTATTCTCCAAAAGATTAATTCAGAGTCAAAACCAGGCCTCACCTGTAAAGGGACATGGCTGTCTGGGCCTCAAAAATCACATGCTGCCAGGGGCCAAAGAGAGAAGAGGTGAGCTGAGCCCTACTGTATGTTGGAAAGGAGGCTTCAGTGTCTCAAAGGGACCTGTGCCAAAAACTGAAAGCTTGCTGCACCTGATCTACACAAGTGTTCCAACTACTTGTCAAAGCCTGTTGGGCAGCTCTTCTCCCAGGTAATTGTGCCCTTTCACCCATCAAACCACCTCCCAAGCTCTGGTGTACACAAGTGTTGCAAGGGTTCTCTTGATACGATTATTTATATTTCTTTATAAACAGGTTAAAAAAGTGAAAAAACAACAGCTACAAAAATCCCATGACAGTAAGGGAGCAAAGCAATTAATCACATTATGTTATATTTAAACAGCTCTGCAACAGTTTCACAAAGAGGAAAGATAAAAAGTAGTTCATATAATTCACATGTTAATAGACAACATATTCCAGAAATGGAAAAAAGAGAGGGTAATGTTGCCATAGACAGACATGAAAGGTCGAGGCAGATCAAGTTGCTGGCAATCATCAAACACAAAAGAAGCACTGTAGAAACCTGTATTTAAAGAAGACTAAAACAACAATAAAGACTTTTAATGAAAACCAGGTAGGCATTTCATTTCCCTGAATGAAAAGTGCTTTTCAAATGAGTTTGTGCTCAGATAAGAAGAAGAGAGAGAGAGTAAAGAAGTGGTGTCCTTGCAAAACTCCAGCAGAGCTCAGACTGTGGTATTGGCTCCTGGGATGGCCTCTGAAGTTAAGCAGGATAGGGGGCTGAATTTTGTCTCCTTTCTCATTTTTGCCTGCACCTCTTGCTCACATCCTTTTTTATGTGTAAGTCCCAGGAAGCATCAATGGAGAAAACCAGAAGGATGTAAACTTGCTGCTAAGTCATCAGGACATCCTCTGCTCATCCGCTCTTTGGCGACCTGATTTTGCAGGGCTGTGTCCAAACCATCGTCATTGCTATTCATCTCACAGCTGCGCTTCAGAACTTTCACCTGCAAATGGGATTACAAATGCAATCATTAGTACAGATTCCCCAAGAAGCTTTCACAGTATTACAATTAGATTTCCCATTCTAGCAGCATCTAAATCAATATGATATGATTAGTTACTCTCGTGGATTACATGCTGCTGTACAAAACCTTCACACACAGAAATCTGAGTAATTTAATCAGGCAGTAATGGATTCTGGGAATGCTCCCACTGTCTAGAAACTTAAAATCATTCTGTCTCTATAATAATTTGCCATTATGCACCTGAAGCAAAACTGCCTGACATATCTGACAGTGGACAGCAGTGATTAAAACAGGTCACATCTCATCAGCCAAAGTGGCAACTCCCTCTGAATTCACTTTGAAAACTGAATTTGAGGGAGGAAAAAAAAGAATCACCTTTAGTTGTTTTTCCTGGGCTATAACTTAAGTTTTAAGCTGTCTCTTTAAATTCGTCTATGTGTGTATTTTTGTGTGTGTGTGAGAGAGAGAGAGAGAGAGAGACAGTTTAAGTGCTATCCATTTCTCATCATTTTAGTCAAGGCGAGAGGAATATATGAACTAATGCTCCTGGGGAAATGCAGCAGACCAAGGCAGAAATGAGCACATCATTTCATTTCTCTGAAGGTGCTCAGCACTGCTGAGCAAGATATTGGGAAGGAGGAACCTTTCTGGAAGGGTCTTGAAAGAAAAGAGTCCTTGGCTGCCATTGTCAGCAGCTCACAGGAGAGAGCAATGCTAGAGAGCAATGCTGTGCAAAGGATTCTGAGCTGCTGACAGCTGCTGTTCAGGTTTGCACCTCATGTTTCCCCAGCTTGGATAAACAGCTCAGTCCCACACCTCTGAGCTGAAGCAGCTCTCCTCTGCAGCCATCCTGGGATTGCAAACAGCCCTGAAAAACAAACCACCGTGCTCAGCGCTGCAAGGGCGGCAGACAGTGGTGAGGGGAGAACACACAAACCTGTGCATGGAGAAACAGCTACAGCTTCATTTGAAAAACTGGGCCTGTACGTTTCTAGGCAGAAAATACTCAGAAATGTGCTGCTGTTCATCTCTTATGCTACCAATGTGCAACAGCTTATTCCTAAGAAATACAAGTCATTATGTTACTGCTGAGGACATTCCTTTTTCTTATGGCACAGTTGCAGCGAAATCCTCCTGACCCATAGTGCCTGGGCACTCCTGCTTTTGAGGAGGATTTTTCCTATGATAAATTGATATTTCAAAAAGCCAGCTGGCAAGAAAGGAAAGAAAAACAGCTATCTATGGAAACTTTCCTAAGCAATAACTGCCAGTGAACTCTGCCCTCATTATAAAACCCTACGTAGCTTGACATAAAAAACCCCCATGATACACATACACTTTTCACTTCTGTATTCCCCATAATAATCTCAGCTATGTTAATCTGTTCAAATATGCTGACCAGTGGTAGTGTTACTGTATATCTTTTTAAGGGTGAAGTGTGGTCCGTGTGCTGAGCCAGGCATGGTGTGTGCCAGGGCTGCTCCATGGCCAGAGGCACTACAGCACCGGCAGCGCCACATGCTGTGGCACTGCCAAAACCCCACTGGCACTGCCGGGCACGTTAGTCCTCCTGACAAGAGGCTGTTAGACAAATCTCTTCTTAATTCTTTATTGGAGCTGCTGAAGGGAATCTGTGGAGGTCATTAACCAAAGGAATTGGTGCCAGTGGCATTTGGGAAGGGGGAGGAGGGTGCTGCCGAGCACCTGGTCATGGTCACTTGCCCACCCATCCTGTGCTGCCTACAGCCCACCACTGCAAGGAAGGGCTGACATTTACTGCAGGCTGGAGATTGGACCACTGCATTACCATTAATAAACAATAAAGCTATTAAGGCATATTAAAGCTTGGCAATGAACTTGTCAAAATGGATGATCTATAAATCAATATAAACAGCAGTGACAGGCAGTAATTGCATTCCAGTGGTCCTTCATAACATGCTAAATATGAAGGGACATGACATGCTGAAAATAAAGTAAGAAAGCTGAAAAATTGATAGCATTAACGTTCTCCTGGTGAAACGTGGCATCACTTTAGCCGTTAATGGGGATCAAACTGTGAATACGTATTGACTTCTTCTTTTAAAACAAGAAAATGGCCACAGAAATCTGAGACTTCCCAATTTAGAAATGGCTGCTCAAAAAGTTCACAGCCGTGCTGGATGTCGCTGCCACAGAGCAGCAGACAGAGCCCTCCTCCGATGGGTTCATTAGCAGGACTTCTTGCTTTACTTGGGTAGGAAGAAGGATGGGTTTTGTACAATCCAGAAAGCCTCTGAAGTTGATTCATCCGTTTTCATCTTCCATAAAGGACCAGCAAAAGCCCATTGGGCAGGAGAAGTTAATGCTAGCATGCTGCCAGGCTCGGGTGGCTACATATCTTTCAAATTCAAATATAACAAGCCAGGCCTCAAATATCAGCAGAGATCGAGACAATCAGAACGGAAAGAAATTGGTGAAGTCGCAGCAAGCCTTTTAATGTAGATTCAAGTGACAGCAAATAAATGATGACAGCTTCTGTGGATGGAACCAGGACCTCATTCTTTATTTTCTCCTGATGTGCTTTACTCAGTGAAACCTTTCTCAATCAAGCCCTATGCTCCTGGAGTTCAGAAAATAATGAAATGGAGGGTTCGGGCACCTTACTGAGGATTATTTTGTCTGTGCCACCTCACTCACGGGCAGAGAGCACCTGTATTCAAAAATCATGGGAGATATTTGCATTTCAAGGGTATCTCTGGGCACAGAGAGGGAAAGCTAGAGAATTACATCCATGAGTGTCCATACATGAGTGGTGGCCTGCTAATAAGGTTCTGAGTGGCTGAGAGCGGCAGAGATGGGACAGAGACTGGTCACCAGTGCAGAATCAGTGCAATAGCCACAGAGCAGCAGCTGTGCCTGGCTTGGCTATCACCACTAGGCTAAAACTGCTGCATGGATAAAGTCCCTGTTTAACAAGAGGTAGAACTTCATTAGGGCCTCTCTACACCATTGTGTCTTGAAAACAGCCCAGGTTTAGAAGGAGGGGGTGCGGCATTTTCTGAAAGTTACGCTGTTTTGAAACAAAATTTAAAATTAAAATGGAAAAAACCTATAAGAATCAGATCAAGGAGGCAGCATTTTTTCCTTTTAAATATAATTTACCCTTTGAGGTCAGCCAAGACTCATCTGACCTATCTGATGTGCATTTTGTCTTCAGATTTTCTGAGCATTGTGCTGATGTAACATGAAAGGTTAAGGAAATAAAAAGTCTAAAATCTTTAGAGAGAATCTGTAGAAATGTAAGACCTTGCGTGGAGACTGGTGAAGCAGGTCTCAAACAAAACAATTTTGCCTGTGGGGATATTGAGGGTGCCAGTATCCAGCATCCCTGCCAACTCTTGTGCACCATTTCTTCCCATCCCATCCTAACCTCCACTGTCAGGAGCTGTGCATTACCGTCCTGTGCCTTTAAACCTGCAGGAGCTGGGAAGCATGGTGTGAAATAGCAGTACTCGCTTTAACCTACAGGACAGCTCTGGCACATTGCCCACTGAAACAGATGAACTTGCCTTGACTTTTCCCTGCATTTGCATCATCCTTAATTTTTCTAATGTGGAGATTTTTTACTGTCATTTAAAAGATGAGAATTTAGTCAACTGAATGCAATGCTGATTAGCTCAGTATTATAATTGTGCTTCATGAACACCTACTGCTTGTAAGTTACAGCTCTCCAAATTCCCATTATACTATTAATCTAAGTTTTATGATACTTCAGAACTGAAGTATCAAAAAACTATGATGTAAGTGGAAGAAATCACAATGGCAATTTACCAAAGAGCTTGTATGGGTTATTATGAAAGCAATAAAAAAACAAAACAAGTGAGCCTGTTTGCAAAATTCAGAGAGTCTGCTGACCTGTGAGAACAAGTAGAAACCAGATATGACATTGCAATAGCTGGCTTTTCACCACTACCTACAGCATGTCACCATGCTGGGTTCAGGGCTATGTACTTATTCTTCAGTGCAGATAGAAGAAATCCAACCCTCTCCACTCAGATTTCCTTTCTCCAACACCTGTAGGGGAAGAGAAGTAGCCTACTGTGATTGTGTTAATATACTGTTCACATTTCCATTTGTTGTTTTCTCAATCACTACTCTCAGAGAAGGGTTTTGTACCATGAGAAAAAACCTTTACTCCCCAAACACACCCCAGGGATATCACAACATAAGCATCTCAGTCACTGCTGTATTTGGAGTACAGTTCTTATGTAGTGTAATTGTACTGGACTGTTCTGCTCAAGCAAGGCAGGACACAAACCTGCCCTGCAGAGTCAGGGAGCAGAGAATTGCTTCACCCACCTTGCACTGCTGTGCACAAGCTCCCTGTCCATGTGTCCTCCACAGCAATCCACACCTGGGACCAGGAAAGGGGCACTGCAGAAAGAAAAATGGCTTAAAATAAAGTGACCAATGTTCAAATGCAGTCTTATAAGGAAGGATGATAAAACTGTCTGTACTTGGAACAAAACCAGGAAACAACTTATTTTTTACGGGAATGCACCACCTCATATTCTTATTAAATCATCATCTTCTTTCAGGGTACTAGAAAAGGTTTTCCCTGAGGGGTCTTGGTAGTGAGAAAGGCACTAGGAACCTTTCCAAAAGCTGTAATTCCATAAGTAAAGCAAGAACTTCCCTCTTCTCAGCCCCAACCCAAGTCCTAACAAATCTGTGACTCTTACCCTACATCTATCCCTAATCCTAACCCTTTTCTAGCCCTATTACTAGAGGAAAAGAAAGACTGCCTTTTTTTTTTTTTTTTTTTCTTCCTAATGCGAGTCTGGGAGAACTTCCCCAAATCAAGTTTAGGGTTAGGGTTGAAACAGAAACACCAGTACACCTGTGGCAGTGAGACTGAAATGGGGTTGCAAAAGGGAAGCAGAGGCTTCAGAGATGGTAGCTGTGAGAAGTATTTTGGAGGGGTAATGACTGGAGGAAAACTACCAATGATACAGCCACAGTTAGTTTAGGGTTACAATTAAGTTTAGGGTTAAGAGAAGAATAAAGTTTAGAATTTTATTTGCAGTGGGGCTGGAAAAGAGCAGCAAAAAGAGATCAAAGAAGGCAGCAGCAAAATATTTCAAGTTCACCCGTCACACTAATCCTCACCAGCTACTAGTGAAGTGGTGAGGAATGAGTGATACATTGCTTAGATGCACCTCTGAACCCAGCGACGCCTCCTGACAGAACAAAACACATCCCAAGGGCCAGGTGCCTTTTCTCCAGCACTGGCCAATACCCAAAGGACTGAGATTAAGAAATAAAGGTAGTTTTCTTTCAGTATTGTTTAAAAACTGATTATTCACAAACTATTCTCTGATTTCTGACCAATGGCCAGCACTAGCTCTGGCTCCTGAGTCAAACACATCATGTTCTCAAAAATATGATATCAAAAAAGATGTTTTGCTCCAAGTGCCTAAAACGGAGCCTGAAAGAAGAAAAATAGATGCTACCCAGACACAAACTGTGCTGAAACACATTTCTGGTTGTCCCTAAGCTCATTATTTTTCCCTTTTTTAAGAATAGCAGTGTTTCGTGTCACTGGTCTCTGGAGGCTGCCGAACCACAGCCTGCTACTGCTCACCTGCCCAGGTGCAGAGCAGTGGTACAAGGCTGCTTTCACTGTCTCCATGGCTGCCCCTGCATATCAAACACCTACTGACAAAAGCAAGATGTTTGATTCTAGCCAGCAGAAAGCACTTGCAATCTTTTGTTCCCTGGACATAAGGACAAATAGCTATTTACTGGGAACTGCAGACTCATTGCGAGAAATTAAATGCCTTTGGGGGTTATGAATGTAAATACATGTCTCTTCTTGAGATGAGACTCCCAGATTTCAGGAATTGTTTCCTGCTTTACATTTTGGGTGAGCAGTTAACTCTGAACTTGAAAAACATACAGTTTGAAGAGCATCCTTCCCTTCCCCTCCATGATTGCTAGGCAAGGGATGGGGAAAGCAGGCTGAGTCCAACTGTGGCAAAACCCTTGGGAGGATATGCAAAGCCGTCTTTTTGATTACGTAATCCCTCTGCGAGCCCTTTGCCATTAAAATATGATTAAAAGCGGTGGCCGGGAGGAGTTCACCTTTAGAAAATGGCACTTACAAGAAATCACTTCCCAAACAGATAGTTGCCTGAGTCCCTGAGATGAAGAAGATGTTTGATGGATAAGAAGGCAGTATTAAAATGTCTCCACTCATAAGAAAACAGAATGAGAGCAATCACCAGAATTTATCAGCCAGAGAGGAGCAGAGCATTTTCTTGGCACTGAAGGGACCCAATACACTAAATCAAAACCAGAACACAGACTCAAAAAAGAAAGAGACAGATGTCTCTGCCATATAAATAAAATGAACTTTCTGGAAAGGGGATCCTGTTTAAGCACACGTGATACTGACATCTGAGAAAGACATAACAAAACAAAGCAGAGCATGAAGTCGGTATCAGCACTGGAACTGCAGCAATTTTTGGAGGGTAATGACCCGTCTTCCAACCATACTTGGGGGTTATGGCTTTGATATTTTGGATCTCCCTCTTTTCAAAGCCCCAATAACCTCCTCTTAACACCTGAATCAACACCCATGTATTTACAAATCACCCATTTTTAATTCATTCAGGCCAAAATGTTGTCCCGACTCCACAAAATCCTGCCTCCTGAGGGCAACAGGATCTTCCTGGTGAAAACAGGAATGAACTGTGGTTCAGGGTGAGCTGTGTCCCAGGAAGATACTGCTATATCCATGACACATCCCAATGCACAGCAGTGATATAGCACTGCCACTGTTCCAGAAAATATGCTCAGAAAATAAGCGATGGCCTGAGAGTGCCAGGCAGGACACCTCTCTTTTGATAAGATGCCAAAAAGAAAAGCACAACCGTAAACTTTCTTTTATGAAGATAAATTGAGTCTTAAATCAAATCAGACTGGAGCCCAAACATAACTTTTACATGGCTGCTGAATGTAAAAATATAAAACATGGCTTCAGTTTCCTAATAAAGTGATACAGATTGTGTAGATCTTCCTTGGATGTAGAGGGGCAGAAAGGAATAATGCAAAGACCAGGGCTTTGCAACAGCAACCTGGGTGAAATACATATGGGAAGAATGGCTTAATACACATTGGAAGAATGGCTTAATACATATGGGAACAATGGCTTAGTAGCTCTTCATATTAGAATAAGGTCTAAGAGCATGCAGGAATCACTGGAGGAGGTCAAATACAAACCTCTCCTTGGGAACGGGTGAGCTGACATCATAGCCATCTATGTTAACCCCTGGCACTGTTTAGCCTGTTCCACACTCCCTGGAAAAGCAGTCTGCAAATAGCATCAGGTCTGACCTACTTCTGCCTGCTTAGCTGCAAATTTCAGTGATTGGAGCTTTTCTGTGCTGGGTTTCTTCCAGCAAAATGTCCGACTTTTCTTCCTTGCTTTTCAGAGGCATTGAGTAAGCCCAAGGTCCCAAAGCTTGTTCCTCTGAGCTGGAGAGGAGAGGGAGGCATGAGCTGTGGTGTGGGAGGGCACCCAGCATGCTGTGTGTTCACAACATCAAGTAAGTGGTGGAGTGATGTTTTCAAGACATAGCTTGCTCATCTGGATGAACGCAGACTGCTTTTCACAGGCAGGGAATAGCTTTGTAAAGAGACAGGGAAACTTGAGCAACATGCTAAACAGCACATTTATTCAGTGAGAAGTATTATACAAATGTCATGTGTGTTGAACTCATTTTAGTGCTCTGAAGGCTGAGAGAGACAGAGTGAATAGATAAGGTCATCAGCTTACTCATTGCTGCAGCTCAAAAGCACTATGTTCTTTTTTACTGCTCAGCTCTGCCTCCTGAGCAAGAATATTCAGGGAAATATAGTGGAATACAAAAAGTTTTGTCCCTCAGGTCTTCCAAGGATACATGTCACCTCTTTGCTCCAGTCATTAGGAATTAGGCTGCAATTGATATAGTCATTTGGGGAGTTAGAGTAAGAAAATGAATTAATTAGTTTTAGTTTTTTGTTTCATGGCTGTTACTTGACCATTAATCATTTCTTAACAGGATTTTTTTTAATCTCCCTACAGTCATACAAATTGGACACCAAATTTAAACAGAGCAGTAACATTACATCCTAGTCAGAAGTAAGGAAAAACCTCCAACTGCATATCTTCATGAGATAGAAGAAGCTGTACCATGTTAATATTTTCCTATTAATAAATAACAGAAGAGAAGAAAAAACAACTTGTCCTTAACTGAAACATGCCTTAACTGAAAAATTCCTACAAGATCTATCTTCTCAGATCTTTATTATCCTGTTTCCATAATGCAAGTGAGAATACAAGTGCAGGCCCTTAACAATGTATATTTTTCTGCTATGCTGTGTTCAGTGTTATATACAATGCTCCATCCTTGAAAAGGAGCATGAGGTCCAGTTTAAATTTTTCCTTACAGCTATACTGGTGCCAGGAAAATCAAAGAAGACTGTAAATGTATGGATTTGGGGTGTACTTTCAATATATAGATCTTAGTATTGATATATACATATCCTAGTATTTATCCTAATTCTCTTCAGTTTTGTACCATATTATGTTTATTAAATCAACACATAGAAACTATTGTTAGAAAGATGACAGAGTCTGGTCTTAATTTGATGAAGTAGTTGAAAAAGAAGGATGGTTCCTCTTTGAAAATTATGGGGAATTTCTTTAATGATTTTGGAATTTCTTTATGTTGCAGCAAAATTCACTACAGCTTTTTTATATATATACAATTCCATTAAAGAATATTAAGAGATGAAAAAAATTCTTATTCAGACAAGAGACAGAATGTGGATTTTTTTTACTGCTGGGGAGTCTTGGAAAAGCTTCTGCAGTGACCACTTTTACAAAAACAGCAAATTCATTCAGATTTGACAGGCAAACTACATCTGAGTAATGAAAGTACATATTTATGCACTGTTTGCACACAAATCCTTGATTGCATCCTCAAAAATCAGTGGAGCACTTCAACTCCTATAGCTATGTATAAAAGGGCTGAATAATTTTATGGTCAGCAATAATAGCATTTTTACTTTTGCAAATAAAGGAAACTTGGGTCAAGCAGAAATATGATTGCCACAGGCATTAAAAAGCAACAAGCACATATGTGTATGTGTAGCATTGTGTACTCAATCAGGTCCATAACACTTGGATGAACGTATCATCAAATCTCCTGCTAATATTCAATTTCCCATTCATTTCCTTCAGGTGAGGTCTGCTCTGTTGAATCCCAGACACAGGTGAAGGCACTGCCGCCCTGAGCAGCCACAGCCCAGCACTGAGTGGGGAAGGTTGCAGGCCATTTAGGGCCGTTTAAGACACAAATTGATTGACTGAGACATTTCTCTATCTTTCCTTGGCTTTTGTAGGGAAAAAAAGGCAACTTCAGAGGGACATGCAGGACACCTAACACTGCCCTGCTACCAAGGATGTGGGGAACCAATGTGATGTTTGAGGCCCTTCCATCTAACCTTCCAGTCCTCTTCTTGTCAGGACATAGCTCAGGTGATGGCCCTGTTTAGTGTATTAGCCTTGTTCCCTGGGAAGTGGGATGTTCTGGCTTCTTGTCTTTGTAGTACAGACACGACTGAACCATTGGTCAGTAACATGTCCTAAATATCAAATACCTGTTACAGGGATGTAGGTTGTTCAGGTGTATTAGACAGTAATTTAATGAGACATTAGAATGCTAAAAAATCTTCAAAATATCAACCAGGAATGTCTTGGGTGGACCTGATTCTGCGTTGGCAAGGAAGAGCTGGGTAATGCCTAAGGTGTCAGCCTATACTGTGCCCCTATTTCAAAGTGTGGTATTCAGATCACAGATCATGTCAAGTGAGTAACTGAGTCCTGACACCACAGCCTAGACTTCAGTAGCGCAATCCAACCCTATAAGCCTCTTTCCTGATTCCCCTTGGTTCCTTGCCACTAATGTTCTCTACAGATGTGTTTGAAGGAGCAGAAATCTATGGCAAATTGCTGCAAACTAACCTGAAAGACACTGCACTCTTGGCCTAGTTTGAAGAGGGATTGATTTTCAGTGACGTTCACGTGGGCACCACGGCCCCCCCCTTGGGTCTCAGGGAGACTGGAGGATCTTCTCCCTCCAGCAGAATGCCCTGGAGTACAGCACAGGACAGAAACACATGAGACATTTCTCTTCTATCAGAGTATTAACTCTGATAATAAGGTCGCCAGCCCAAGAGAGAATGTATTTCTCTTTCACAGACTGAAATAAAAAGTTAGCATTTTGAGAGCTTTGCATGTATTACAGGAATTAGATATACTGCACCACAAACACTGCCGTGCTGCTCTGGGCCTCTGCAGTGCTTGGGATCTATGTGCCCATAAATCAGACACTCCGAAAAGCAAAAGAGGGTGATCTGTCCTTCAGCACCACACGGTGCAGGAGGCACAGCTCACTCCTGATGGCAGCATGGCTGTGCAGTTCAGAGCTGCCTGTGGGAGCTGGAGTTTGCCCCTCCTGCACTGGCGCCTCAAGGACATGTGGCCCAGGTATTCAGCAGCAGCTTCATCAGCAGCTTTTGTTTGAACAATGTCCGTTCCCAAACAGGCTCTGCTCTTTTCCCTGCCGTTCCAGATGCAGCCAGCATGCTCCAGTGAAGCCAATGGAAAAATACATCGTTGTTTCCTCTGCACTGCTGTGCTTGGAGCTCTACCAGGACAAGGGAGTAGATCCACATGCTCTCTTCTTGTGTCCAAGGAATGCTGGTCCAGAGACTGTAAATGAACCTTATCAAGAGTTATATAGGAGCTGAACTTTAAACTGAAATTTCTTCCCTGTCTTGCTCCAACAGTCATGGAAAGGCACAGAAGAGTAGCTGGTGGCTCCCTTGGCACAGGACTAGGTCTCTACAGTGCAAATCATCTATTTCTTTTCCTAAGAGGACAGCAGGAGGCCACTAGTTTAAGTGACTTGACTTAGTTGCTCACATGCAGAAAGAATTAATTTGCAATGGCTGTAAAGCAGCAGGACAGCCAGGTGCAATCATGAATCTCGGCAGCTCTTCATATTTATATTAGGCCCTTTGCAGCTGCTCTAGAGGCGCCTCACTAACTCTGAACTTCCCCTGAATACCAAGTGACTATGGCTGCATGCAGTGCACTGTCCCTCCTTTCAAGAACACACACACACAGCAGAAAAAGATAAAACAATCAAAGAAAATGGTTGGAAAGTTTTTCCGTTTGGAGAAAAACAGAATTCTTCTCCCTCAAGAGAAGTGTGAGAGGATGGGGTAGCCTAAATCAGGTCTCTTCTGCAGTCAAGTTAGGGCTGTCACATATCCAGGAGCAGGACAGCCCAGTTTGTAACTCCTGCCAGGAGCTGGGAAACTTATTTTTATTCCTGTTTTAGAAGTAGAAGGCTATTTATGTCTTTGTACATATACAGTGTATGCAAGTGACACACACCAACAGAAGAATATGTATGTGGACCTGGGCATCCACATTCGCTAAACAAGAGAGTGGTGATGGAATACCAATGCTATGAATTTATGGAGTTTGGGTCCAGCCACTCTCCATAATTTTGTCACTTGTTGAACTGCTAACACAAGAAAGGCTGCCTGAATTAGTTGTTTCATGCCCCGTTCCCTAAATGGCCTGCCAAATTTTGTACCGAGACTTGCTGATTGAGGTTATGGACCACACTTGTGCACCTTCACCTATGCTTGTGTTTCAGTATCTTCTGGGTGCGTATGCACCTGTAGGTGGCTTTAATGCATCCTTGAATCTTTTGATTCTTGTTTTTCTTCATCCTTGTGGCATGGGATAGCACACATGGATGTGATGGAGTCAATCAGACATTCAGGCACTTGGGCCACACATAGCTGGGTGGATGAGTTGGCCTTTCCCTTGCTTGAAATCCATCTCCCGATTACAAGTAGCTAAAAAGTTTGCACCATAAAGTTTTGTCAGTATGTATCATTTTCATTAAAGGTTTCATAAGGAGATTTGGCAGAAAGGGGACATTTCTTAAAATTAAACATGTATGGGGCTCTGATTTAGTACATGAGACATGAGCCTCTGCTTGGCAGCCTCTGCAGTGAAAAGCCATGTGTAGAGCAAGGTGATCAGCGTGGACCTCTTCCAGAAGGGAGGACTGCAGCTCTCAGCACACACAGCACCATGCTACCATCACTAATACAGGCTACATTATGGTGTGCAACAGAACCCAAAAAACCTTAAAATAACAGTGAAAAAGGACTGATGGCCTATGGTTGAGTGTCCCCTGACAGCATAATCTCTGCCCATCCTCATGTTGCAGCGTGGGCTCAGGAGGCCTCGTGGGGAACAAACTCCTGGCCAGAGGAGGTCTGCAACCATCTGCCCCATCCCAGAGGATTCAGGAAGTGCAGCTGCACTTTAAAACATGTCTAAAGGGATGTGGGGAGGAAGCCACAGGCTGTAAGCTGTTAGCAGAGAGGAATGGATGCCTGGATACAGAACCAAACAGCAGAAGCCAGACTGAAGCAGATCCATATGTGTAAGTTTATCTAAGGAAAAGTTCAGTGTCACGGAGTCAGGGTAAGCAGCAGCCAACATGATTGAAAAGCAAGCAAGCAATAAATAGAGTAGCTACCTATTCTGTGCCCTGGAGACACCAGCCAACCTGGCTGGCCTTGGCTGGCAGCCTGAGGGATGCCAGGTGCGAGCTGTATCACTCTCACTCCTTGGCTCTCTGTATTCTCATTTTCAGTACTTAACTAGATGCTTTATATCAATATGCTAGTGCATTTCCTCACTCACATACACTTCTCAGGTGTGTGCTTTATATCAGAAATCTTATACTCCTTTGAAGGAATATTAAAAAGTCATGCCACAGGTTTGTCCTTCCAATGTCCAGTACATGCATCCTCATCTTTTGTTATATTCAAATATAATACAGAACTGAAGGACCACTCTTAATCTGAGTCAAAGACAGGAGTTGTTTATCCCATAGTCTCGAGGGACCTATGACCTCCAAGGCTATCCCACCCATTGCAATATACCCAGCCCTGTCTTCTCCTTCTAAGCCTCCATAATTTTATTATTTTATTATTTTATTCAGTGTTTTAGGGCAAAATGTCTGAATGCACGTACTCAATAAATGGTAAAATAAACCTCAATAGTCTGCAAAGATCTGGAATTTCGCTAAATCTATATAAAGAGGAAAGGAAGCAAAGTGTGTGTGTTTTGATTTTTGGCCTCAAATTGTTGCTGCAGCTCAAATCCCCTGCTTAACAAACTTGTGTCATCTGTACTTTTCATCTCCACCTGTGCAATCATTTGCAGAAACATTATTAGCTGTTTGATTTTTTTTCCCCAGTTTGCTTCCATAGCAACATCCGTCAGGGAGAGAACAGCAGGAGCATATGGGGTAGTTATAAAGCACATTTTCTACAAGAAAAGGAGGCCAAAGCATTTAACAGACAGCACTTAGGTTTCCCTTAGTAACTGAAATTCCAAAATGCCTCTCTTGTTTCAGTATGTCCTAGTATTAATTAGGCTGCTTACTGATGTACCAGTGCAGGCTGGAGGTAACACTTGGATTGTCTTTAATTAATCAAGGTACTGGAACATTTCTTTGAGATTTAAGCTTATTGCCAAAACACATCCTTGCTACGTTTTTGTGTGTGCGTGTTTTACAAGCAAGGCTTGGAGCTGTTAGACAGCCTTTGACATGCTAAATATTGTGGAAAAATTTTTGCATCAAGTTCGAAAGAGAAATGCTAGAGCTGAAAATTATCTGTTTGAATAGTTTGAAATCTGTCACCAAGGAATAGCTAGAAGCTGTCAGGTCAATTTTAGAATAAGTATATAGAAAAAATAAAAGCATATCTCCTGCATTTCTCTCCTTACCAGTAGCAATCCATATAAGCTGGTATTTTATTAATGAAAATTTTACTGGTGTTCATCTTCAGTTTAAAATACAGACCCTGAAGCTCAATATAAAAACACTAAGAGTTGTTAAGCCTTATTAACAAATCAAATATTGCACTAATCTCTTGACTAGATCCATGTTTATGCCAATACATTCTTGAAATTGAGATGTTGATGTTTTGAGGGGTATTGTATACTGCATAAGCATAAAAATGGCAGGGAGACTGATGAGACTGCAGTATAGGATGTTGCTGGAGATCAAATTATTTGTGTCCAGACAAACACACTGGAAGATGTTGCACCAAGCAGAGGTGCATCCTGCTGGCAGGCTGGTATTTGTCCCCAGTGTGTCTGCTGGTCCGGAAATGTGGCCAGTGCTGGATGTAGGAGAAGACACACTGTAGTCCTCCTGAAGCCACTGAAACTATTGTGAAATGCAGCAACAGTTTCATATTTCTTCTTTTTATCTCTCCCTATCAATTCCTTGCTTTTCTTCTTCTCATATCCAAATTGTTCCCTGTTTCATATATGCCACTTCAGCCCCCCCACATCTTTGTCTTCCCATCTCCTGTTGTTTTTTCTCTGTGGCTTCTTCTCTGCTTGGTCCATTTGTACACCGCAGTCCTTAGAATCAGCCTTGCCCCATCCAATCTCCCTGACAATGCAACTGCTCTTTCTGCAAACAGTTTAACAATTCTCTCATACACCCACTAACTGAACACTTTTGCTCTTTTCCAGCTCTGTTATATTTTCACCTCCTTCAGCACCTCTTTATCCCTGGCAGTTGGTTCCCATCTGAGTGTAACGTGTCTCCACCACCCCAGTGTCACCTTCACACCTCCTGCAGCCCTTCTGCCACCCAGCCACCTCTCTCTCTGTCCCTTCACCTGGTAGGGGCAGAACTGGAGGAGCAGGAGATGTCTCCCACTGCAGCAGAGGAGATTAAAATCTTCTCACACATTTTCAACATATCTGGATGCCTTCTGTGACCCATCACATGTTCAGTGCCACTTTGCCAAACCTGAACCAGAGCCCAGTGACCTGTCCTGCTGCCTCCTCCATCAGCTCTGCAACCAGAGCAGGCTGCTGCACCAAGACTCTTAAAATCCCACTAAAAATCAAAATTTGCCAAGAAACCCAAGCTGGCCATGGACAACTATAGAGGGATATCAGTGGCCCAAGGCCTCTGGCCAAACTGAATGAAGAGACTCAGGGTTACTTGGGTATATGGAGCTCTGAACAGCTAGACACGCTGGAGGTTACTCTTTATTTGTGAAAAGTTTTGGTTTTTAGAACAGGCAAATATGACTTTGTCCTCTTTTTAGTCTCATGTCGTGGGCTGCAAGGGTTTACTGTATAGCAACAAACTCTGCCATTTTGTAGATACGTAAAAATAACCCACTGCCCAATCCACAGCCACAAGGAAAACATGAAGGAACCTGAACAGATAACTGCACTGGGTGTTACTCAGTAAGATACAAATTTTTGGCATTTTTGGTGTGTGCCAGTGTTTCCTTAAAAATAAATCAACTCACTCCCACCCCCAATTTGGAAAGAAGATCTCATTTCCTGCCATTTGATCTTTTGCTTGGATTTAAAGCAGAACCTTTGAGAGACGATGTATGCGAAGTCTAGTCCTGTCTGATGGGAGAAAGTTTAAGGTTGCCTGGAGGATGAGCCCTACTCTGACACCTGGTTCTCTCATATTACAGCAGACGTCTCAAATCCAGTTTCTATTAAGGATGGCATAGGTAGAATCTGTCCTCCTAGAAGTTATCAAACATAAATAAATAAACAGGAAGCAGTATTTCTCTCCCTTTATTTAAAAAGCACCTGCTGCATCAACTAAGTTGTAGCATAGATAGAATATGAAAAATTACAGCTGGCAGAGGATAAATTGGAGAAACAACATTTCAGTTGGTCCTCCTACAGGAGTGACTCATCAGACTAACCATGAGGACGGATGGAGTCAGGTTCTCCACCCTCCCTGGCTTTCAGAAGCAGGTCTGCTAGCAAATCCCAGCCAGAGTGCTGTTAGCCAAGGCTTAGCAAAAACAAAGCCAGCACAGTGCCGGGCAGCCAAGAACAGGGAGGCAGAGATGGCCACAGCTGGGTAACATGGCATTAGGCAGGAGTCCTCTGTGTGTCTGAAGGTGCCAGGTGGAGGAGTGAAAACAAATTGACTTTGTTCCAAAGAAGACCCTGAACTTTCATTGCTCCCAGGGGGTTGTAGCCAGCATCTTCTAGTTTCTACTTCTGCTAGTGGGTATTTTTTATTTTTTAATGATAGATAGATATAGATATAGATATAGATATAGATATAGATATAGATATAGATATAGATATAGATATAGATATAGATATAGATATAGATATAGATAGATATAGATATCTTCTAAATGCCATTTAAATATGTATAATATAATTACAGATAAACTTGGGGAGCAAATGAACTTCATCTTTTTACTACAGAGCCATAGAAATAGAAGAATGAATAGGACTCTCTTTTTAGCAAATTAGAATAAGAATAACAATGTTATTTCACTGTTATTATTACATTGCCATCGTTATTAAGACCTTTAACTCCTGAAGTGTGCTAAATACTCTACCGGAAAAAAACAATACAGGGCTACATTTAGACTGTCAGCTCTAAATGTAGACAGAACTGGACAGAACTCAGGTCCAGACTAAATCAAGGTGCCGCCACTTAATCTGTATGTTTAAGCTTGTATTACACTCAGTGGAGCACACAGAGTGATTCAGCTCCGTCTAGCACAGTCACATCTACAGTGATTCACAGACACCAAGAACCATTTGAGGTGCTGAAGGCACCTTGCTGGCATTACAGCAGTGACCTCCCAGGCTTGCTGCCAAACCCACCAGCCTAAGCAAGTGTCCCAAGCAACTTGCGACATCTAGAATAATGCAAGTGGCTCTTTTTAGGCACTCTCAATAGCTGGGAGGACAACTTGCTCTCAGGGCTCAACTGACTGTATTCAGTTGCCTAAACAGAGGCTTCTAGTGATATTTGACGTGCTCAAGAATCTTCTTACTCAAATACAGTGTTCACACCAACAGGACACAGTCACCCCATGCTGTATCTGCCAGCCTGGTAAAGCTGTTTCAGATACATGCAGAACATTTCAAATTGTCCTCTCATAACACAGGCACTTAAATTGTGCCTTCCGCTGCCTGTCCTGGGGGTGGGACTCCCTAACCCCTAGCTGTGGATAGGTGTCTCAGAGAGCTCCCTAAGCTCCGAGTACTGGAGTCAGATGCTCCAGGATATCCATCCTCCAGCACCTGCAGAAGACCCTCTCCCCCTGGACCAGCTTACATGGGAAAAGTGACTCCATCGTGGTGCTGAAGACAAGTGTTTCAGCCGCTGAAGTATCACACTAAAGCTAAAGTGTTTTAATGTCCAACCCTCCTGCTCAAGTAGTCCATCTAGATCCAGTTGCTTAAAGTCTACCTTAATAAGAGGTTACTGTAAGATTGTGATGGACAGGTCTGAGATTTGTCAGCATGAACACAAGTAAATTAAACTGGAATAGTAGAGCTTTTCAGGGATGTTATGACCCACCCCTGAAGGCAAAGTAACTCAGGTTCTTCTTAATAGATCCCTTGAGGCAGATTAGAGTGAAACGATACTAAATGACCAGTGCTTATAAATATGCATATGGTAGGTTTACTTCAGAACAATTTGCTCGCAATGGAAAGTAGATATGTAGCCGTTTTGGTTATTATCTGTAGAAATATAGCAATATAAAAGCATAAAAATAACACTTTAGAAAATGTATAAGGAAAAGAAAGAAAAAGAAAGGGTAAGAGTAGAAAGATATTACTACATGAATCCAGTGTGAGACTTGATTGCTGCAATTTTGATGTCCATTGAACAAAGTGGTGGTCACAGTCTTGATCCATCGGGGTGGGGGAAACTGTTACAATCCGCTTTAAACACAGAATGCAAAGGATACTAAGTCTGTGAATAAAATGGATCAAACCCAGAAAGGTTTTAAATATACCCCAAAAACGTGATTAAAACCAAATTAGGTTAGGTTTTGGTGCCAAAAGGTTGATATATTTTATTTAATAGTAAAAGAGGCAAAAAGAAATAAAGAAACAGGAAAAAAAATAAAAGAAATAGAAAAAGAGTTCTGCGGGGGGCGGGACGGGCAGGGGACAGGGAGAGAATGACAGGGGTTAGATGGAAACATATCACCCTTCCTAGGGTCCCAACAAGGTCTCGTTGTTCCCTTCCATCCGGTCTTCTGGATGGTGAGGGTCCCTCCCCACCACGCCGGAGAGTACAGAATCCACAGATTAATATAGGTTTGGGCAGGTGGGAACGCCCAGATGCGTCCCCTGCAGGGGGCTAGGTTTGACACTGTTCTTTGCAGCACTGTGGATCTGTTGCATCATCTGCAGTGCAGGGTCTGGGGATCCCTTTTGGGGGGGGGGCTTTGATGGGCCATGACACTCCCTCGTCTGTCCTTCATGTGGATGAGCATTTCCCAGGGTAAAGGGGTCCCTGCAGCTGGGCTCCTCTGGGAGTTCCTCTGACCAGAGGCTTTCTCACCACAGCCCAAAGTCTCTCTTGTCCCCTCCCTACCCTTTGGTGTGAGGATCTGTACTGGCCTGGCAGCTGATACCCCTGGGGTTATGGTCTCCACTCTGAAAGTTTGAACCGGGATCCGTCTGTGACTGTATTCTTTTCTTTCAATCACTTTATCTTATCTCCATCATGGAGCAGTCCAGGGCTTCAGTAAGAAGGCCTGTTCATGGTGTGGTGGTCTTCTCTACAGCTTTGGTAATACAGTTTTGCTATAATGGGCAAAAGTCCTTCATGAAAATGTTCAAGTAATAAGCTATAACATTTCAGTCTCTGACAAAAACCTATGAAATAGAGTTCAGTGGGTTCAGGTTCAGGTGGGAATGCCCAGATATGCCTCCTGGGGCAGGGAGTTTCACTCTGTCTGATGTAACACTGTGGATCACATGCAGTCCTCCGGTGGAAGGTCTGAAACGAGTCCGGGGGTGCTTCAGGGTGTTTGATGGTTTATGACACCCTCTAAAACATGAGAATCTCTCAGTCAGTTATGCCCCATGAGAAGGGATGAACACCTTCAGGAAAGTGTGAATGTTCCGATACTTCCCCTGGGGTGGAGGGGGAGTTTTATCCCTGAGCCAGTTTTGTAAGGGAGGACATGGGCATAATAAAAAGCACTATCCCACCTCTGCAGGGTCTGCTTCTTACTGGCCTCTTCCCTTATCTGGGCCAAAACCCAGCTTGTGGCCTCTGGTGGTGGCTGTGCACCCTCTCTGCACCTGGGCTGTGACCTTGCATGGCATCAGCAAAGCACCCACTGCTTTAGCAAATGGCCAATTGTTTGAGTCATTAACCATTAATTTTTCAGTTTCTCACAAGGGATCATTAGCAACTTGAGCGATACTAGGCCCAGAAGACAAAGGAAGGACTGGGAGGAGTAAGTGTGCAGTTAGAAAACAAGACTCAACTCCTCCCTTGATTGTAGAGAAAGGGGTATATAAGATAGTGGGGTCAAAAAGGTGGGGGAGACAAGTATCACCTTTATGAAGAAGGAAAATCAGATCACTGCTTACACACCAGGAGGAAAAGGGCAGGGAAGGCAGGAGATTAATGCTGGCTGAGAATCTGTGAGGTGCGTGAGTTCTCAGCAGTGACAGAACCAGGGGTCAGGTAAGTGGGGCTGGGGACATCTGCAGGTTATGTACTGGTGGCAGAGATGAAGTTCCAGGTTCACACTCTGGATTTAAAGGATACAAATACTCATAAGTTAAACATATGTGCATGCTGTGGTCTATCAAAAAAAAAAAAAAAAAAAAAAAA
>VZRN01011464.1:810914-908406 GCA_013397935.1 Dasyornis broadbenti
AGGAAGAATTGTGGAAGAAGTACTTGCTTTACTCCTGCAAATGAGTACAAAACCCTCAAATGTTAACTTTGTAATTTAACTCACCCTCTATAACCATTCTTAATCCCCTTTGAGGCTCACTACTTTTAATATTTTAAATAACTCTGCAAGGATTAAATAAGGATTTAGTACTTTTATCCTCCTATGGATAACAACGTGAGGCTCGCTCACCTGTTCATTGCTGCATTCACTTCCTTTCCTCTCTGTGTATGTGACAGCAATGCTTTTTATTCCTCTGCTCCCAAAATATTCACATGCTTAACAGTTGTTGTTCCTCAATTTGCAAAAAAATGTAATATTATTCCATAATGCCTCATAATTTGTTAACTCTTACACCTCCACAGTCCTGGAATCTCTTTTTCTCTTCATCACAAGGTATTTACATACCTCGAGTTGTATCCAGCCTCCTTATGAAAACCAAATGTAAACTATGCCTGTTTGTTTTGTAATGCAGCAGCAGCCTGAAATTTCTGTTATTTGAGCTAGTGGCAAACAATCCTCTCAGTCACAGGACCCTGTGGAAGTGCCTTGGATGGCAGCTCTGCCAGAAGCATCATCCTCCCCATCACTGCTGGGTAAATTCAGTGAGAAATTTGGGGGTTTGCCCTTGGGGGAAAGTGCCCAGAGAATGGCAGTGTTCAAATGTCAGTGCAGCACAGCCATGCAGGTGTGCAGCACCTGCCACCGTGCTGTCACCATAGCTCCAGGTGCTGACTCCAAGCTGAAGTCCATGTGGCACAGCATCATGAGCAAAAACAATGCCCTCCATCACCAGCACCCACATCCCAGGGTGGTGGCTACTGCTTTGTGCATGGTGCTGATAGTGGGAGGACTGAGCTGAGTTGGATGACAGCAGCTGCTCCTAGTCCTTGGCTGAGGAGTGGAGCTGTGCATAAATCACCACCCATTTTGCATTTAGAGGTGTGGACACCATTCCTGGCCACATCAAAGCCACCTGTGTGTTATGCTATACCATAATCGTGTGTTTAAGTTTCAAAGGCAGCAAAATGTCACTAGAAGTTCTTGATTTGATCCTACCACATCTTAGCAATAGATATGGAGAAAGGTGCAGCTTTGATCAGCTGCCCAGGGGGCACAAATGTGCATAAACAATCTGCCAGGCCACATGCACAGCTGGGAGATAGGAGAAGAGAACACAACTTGGATGCTGCAATGTAGTGCCGGGCCTGTGCCTGCAGCCCAAGGCAGCGCTAGTGCTCTTTGCAGTCTTACCATCAAAGAAATTCAGACAGGATCTCAGGTGTCAGAATTTCCTCTCCTATTGTCACAAGGGAAATCTTGCACATTGTCTTACTGACCTAGGATGCTGTATCTCTCAGGAAGATTCTTGCACCCCCCTCAAACCCACTTTAGCCCATCCTGTAGAGGTGTCTGTCTCCAGCCCTGTCCCTGGCTTATGGATGGAACCTGCTGCTGCCACCCCCCAGTTCTTCTTGCCTGTCAAGGGGCTGTGGGTCAGTGCCCTGCAGTGACAGCATGGCCCACACCAGGGTCCCTCATGGCTCCACCCCTCACAGAGCAGCTCTCACTCCCCAGAGTCTGGTCCTGGTGGTGGTACCCAAAATTTCGTCATCGCCAGAACCCAACATACCTGTGCATTTCACACCCAGCAGCTACAAGACTGAACTATTTAGCCCTCTTCTTTTTACAAAACCAGATGAAAATACTGCTTACTCCCCTCCAAATGTCACCTCTGGCCACCTCTGCCACCTCCCTGCCAGTAACCAGCTGCTTGGTCTAGTCTCTTTCTTGGTTTTGCAGCTCTGCAGCCCACAGAGAAGCAATGAGAGGGATGTGGGGCTGCAAAGAACCACTCACCTCACACAACGATCGTATCCCACCATGTCGTCTCTGGGCTGAGGTGCTCCTTTGGCAGCAGAGCTGACAGCTCCTGGCAGCAGAGCTGTCCCACACATGGGAGACATTGTGGATGTGACAAGGGGTAAAAATAGTCTCACACAATTCAACCAACTTCATTTTTCAGTCTTTGTGAAGTGTCAGAATTGAATTTCCAGATACACCACTCCACTGTGGTGAGAGATGTAATGCTTCAAGAACATATTTTCTTTCTTGTTCGGATGCAGAAAAAACCTCACAAGAACAACTATTCTCATGGGATTTTGCCCAGAATGGGTAGAAATCTCAAGCAAACAATTCCCTTTTGTAATATCTCTGACTCTTCTGTTCAAAAATCTCTTGAGGATATTTTCCAGGACAGTTGAATTTAAAGCTGAGTGCAACCTAGGTTAGTTGTCAAATCCAAGTGAGTCCACATAAATTTGGAGTTTTTTCCCCTTCCTTCTTAATCATGACTTGGGTTACTGACAGAGAGAAGTGCTCCCTGCTCTAGTGTCACTGCTTGGTGCTGTGCTATCAGGAGATTTAGGCACAGGTGAACTCAAACTAGCTACAGGGTAAGCACAGGGCTGCTCCCCTAGTCACATGTAGTGGGATAAGGGCAGTTCAGAAGTTGGCTTTATTCAGTCCCAATT
This sequence comes from Dasyornis broadbenti, assembly GCA_013397935.1. NCBI lineage: Eukaryota > Metazoa > Chordata > Aves > Passeriformes > Dasyornithidae > Dasyornis > Dasyornis broadbenti. The sequence continues at coordinate 813,467 of VZRN01011464.1, forward strand.
TTTCACAGCTCCACAGCCTCATTGTGATTACACACAATTGGTGAAAAGCAAAGTGCAGGCTCAGCATTGCTCTGCAGCAGCAGGAGGGCACAGAGAGCCTGGAATCTGTGACTGCTTTGACCAGGCTGCCCAACAGTCACACACCTCTGGCTTTCCTGTCTGGGTCTCACTGCAGCTCCACTATGGCATTGTTCGAAAGCAAAACCACCAAAAGCATAGCCATCAGGTATTTTAGCATTTTAAGTTACCCCACCACTAGATTCAGCACCTCTATGTGGCAGGAGTAAGGAACTGGGGTTTGCTTATATTCCCAGAATTTGCAGTGTGGCAGTATCCTGGAGGACTGAATTGTTTCCCCTCCTGTGGCACACAGGGTGCTGGGGCACCATCACACAGGGTAGAGGTGTGTAGGCAGGATCTGTAGCTGGTAGTGCATATCGACTCTAATGAGGAATGCTATTTTGGGGAGAAGATAAAGAGAAAATAGGAGAAAGAAAAAACGGAAAGGGGAGAGTGCATAAGGCCCTTTGTAGTACAGTAACAAATGGCATGGAGACTGATGGGTAAAACATCTTGGGAAAAAATAATTGGAAAGGGAAGATCAGGGAGTAGAAAAACACAAGGAAGGGAAGTGGACAGGCTGCAGGAAAAAAAGAAAATGAACATATCTGATGATGTTATCTGTGGCTGAGAAACCCAGCCAGTCCTAGCTCGCTGCCTATGAAAGTCCTTGCAATAAGGACTAATTGATACACAAAAAAGAGACAGGGATGAGAGAGAAAGAAAGAAACACTGGATTTTATACATTTTGTCTTCCAAAACTACTCTAAGGAGAGCTTGATGAGATAGTGAGCAGACCCCCAGGAAGTAATACTTGCCTGCATCTCCTGCTGCTAAAATTTGCCTCCTGTAGTCCCGGTGAGCTGCATTGCAAAATAACCAGGCACAAAGGCAGCTTGTCCCAATTAGCTATGAGGAAGAATTTGTGGCTTTGCACTCCAAAATCTGACTCCTTCAGACAGATTTTCTGGTTTTGCAAAGTTGCAAAATTCCCCATGGGCACCTCTCTATGCTCCCCCTGTAGAGTAGGTGGACTGCAGGTCAGGACCTGCTTCTCAGATGGGACAAATACAGCATGTACATGGCCAAGTGCTCTGTTATTACTAGGATCCTCTGGGTAAACTGTAGTTGCATTAAGAATAATGGTAGCACACTTACAGACTCCCTCAATCCAATTCTAACAAAACTAATGACTCTCGGTTGGGGAGAAGAGCAGGATCAGACTGCTATTGCTCATTGATACAGACTGGCAGGGCACCCCTACACTAGAGCCCAAAGGTTACAGAGAAGTTTGAAAGATCTGCCTGCAGCCTCCACCTGCAACCTGCACTTTTATCTCAAAGACGTATCTTATCTCTGTGCCATTTCCTAGAGCTGTCAGGTAATCACAGCTGTTTGTGTTCTCCCAACAGATTTCATGGCTACAAGGCTTCAAAATGAAACATCCAGGCAATGAGGCATTTCACTGGAGAAGACAGGTTTTGACTAAACAGTTTAAGAGTTTTACTCACAGTAGAAGTAAAATGGGTTGCGTACCTGACCAGTCCAAAACCTGCTCCACTTCAACAGAAATACAAAACCATTACCCTATCCAAAAAGGAAAGGAGACAGAAATCTCATAGAAGACATGAGAGGTAAAAGGTCAGACCCATCAAAACTTTAGAGAAAAAATCAAGACCCATCAAAATTCCACAGGACACAGATCCCTACAGTGCAACCTGGAAAAAAGATTTCCCCAGTTCTTCTGTCAGAGCAGGTGAAAAATGCAGGATAGCTTCAGTTAGGGTGTAGACCCTTTCAGCACCTCATAGGATGGATCTGGTCCTGCCATCATCTGTACCTAAAAGGCACAAAATGAGAAGAATGAGATGAGGTCAACTGGCAGTAATTGTTTCTGTAATGTTAAGTTTCTGAGCAGGTCTAGCTGCTTCCTTGGCCTCTTCCCCTGACCCAGAGAGCTTCACCTGGGGAAATAAGAATATCTTTCTTGCCTCTTCAAGCCAGAATGTTTTGGCTGGAGCTATCAACCACATGAGCAGCCAACAGCATTTGAGGAACTTGTCCCTGTGGTGCTACACTTTGGACGTGATGTAGTCTGGTTTTCAGCCTTGGGGTCTTTAAAAGGCAATTCCCTGCAAGAAGGCAAATAGCAAGAGTGACAGCCTGGGAAAGGGGAAGATGGGAAGCTCATTCATTGCCATGGAAATGACTGAAGGATAGAGGGCTTCATCCAAACTAGTCTCACCAAGTCTCCCTTCCTAACAACCAGGAGAAAGAGACAGATTTAGGGTAGAGTGGCATTTGGATCTGTCTAGATCTGCCTTACCTGTCTGGCCATTCAAATGTCTGTGTGGTCAGATGATATGTGCCTGGCATGTATAAAGTTTTAAGCAGTGATTTGATTTCCTACTTTCTCCTCTGACTGTAAATCAGGATTTTCTCCAGCGGTCTCCTGGGAGTCACCTAGCATGGTCAGAGAGGTTAATCAGACCCTGTAGCTAGGATCTGGCTACAGAGCAAGGTGTAAGGAAATACAAAATCTGTGCTCATATTTACCTAGGCAAGATTTGTCTTGATAGGTGAAAAAAAGGTTTAAAATACAGTACAAACAAACCAACCGAAAAACATTTAGGAGAAAACACACGATATATTACTTGCATTTGACATATTTTAAATGTCTGAGAGTAATGAACTGGCACCTGGCTCAAATGGAAACAAAAGAGGAAAAGGTCTCGCTCAGGGGGAGTAGAGAAGGAATAATGCTGATGCAAATGTTGTTCTCTGAATATAAACCTACTTCACACTCCTGTAGGTTAACACACCCTCCATGAAAAACATCATTACTCTAAAAGGGTTTTATTTATATTCATATAAAGGGAAACCTTCTGTTGCCCAGAAAAGATGAAAAAAAATTAAACCAGATCTGGCACAGGCTGCTGCAAATAGCAAGAATAGAGAAGATGAGGTGGTCTTGGTGGTAATTTTACTCTATCATCACAAACCATTATCCCCACCTTCTCTGAGATGCACATGCTGCATACATGGAATGGCTGTGCAGGGCTTGAGAATAGAAAACTAAAAGCTGGGAAGAAGCAATGGAAAACCAATAAAGAAAAAAACCCAAACACTTGTGCATAAAACCTTCGGCTCACCGCTAGGCAATTTTATCAGCAAAAAGAATACGCCCAGCTCATCCATACAGTGCCTGTGTAACTCAAGAGCAGGGATTAGGAAAAAAAGGAGTAATCCACTAGATAAATGTTTACTTCCTTTTCTCTCCAGTAACCTCTGTGGCCCCAGGCAGCAGGGAGCCCATTCCGATAGGTAAAGTAAGTGGTGCTTCCCTCTCTCCTGCCGGCAGCTCAGTGAGTTTCAGCACTATCTGCTCACGCAGGCACAGCCTGTTTGATATAACTGCTCCTTGCTGCACAAAGTGGCCAGGTGCTGTGACAGCTCGTTGGAGCTCTCCAAGTCATTCTGGTAGGGTTTTTCTACCATTATCCTCCCACAGCCCTCAGGGATATGATTAATTCATGGAGCATCACTGAAGGCATCTTTCTATGGCATATGGAGTTAAAGTGTCCTCTTCACAGCGCTGCCTGGGGACAACTGTGAAATTTGTACAGACAATCCCACTAGGTAGTCAATCTTGTAAAAGCACTGATATTACAAAGTAAATACAAGTGATCTATTTGTTTAAGGTTATTACTGTGACCGACAGGGTATTAAAACAATCTTTCTACTGACAAAAGATATCAGGCCTGCACTCCCATTTGATGTTCCTAAGCATGCTTTTCTTCTTTCTTTCTCAGCCACTGAGCTTTGGGGTGTTCATCAAACTCGATTGATGTGGAGATCGGAGTGCACCGCACAACCAGCCCATTGAAATTCAATTCAGATATGGGGTTAAATTATAAAAAGAAACCTTAGCTAGTAATAACACTTTGATGTGCAGATGCATAAAAGTTTTAACTTCTACTTTCTTCTGAAACAAATCAGCTTCAAGTCATGCTATTTGATTCATATTTTAGCTTTTAATACATCCAAAGCATGAATACTAAATATTGCCCTCTGTGGTCAGGAAACTCACAGTGGATGATGTATGAAGGCTTCTATTTCACCCTTTCATTCAGGCTGTATATGAACACTTCCCCACAACACAAATACACTGCCCAACATTCAGAGGAAAAAGGTCAGTCACTTTATGTCTGGCCCCTTTTCAAAAATATAACATTTCTCTTGGAACTGGAAATTTCAGCTAGGAAAGGACATCACCTTCCTGGATGCATTTTATATTCTAGCAGCAGAGAGACCTAAGGGAGAAGTCAAACCTGGACGCAGAGCACCCACACAGACGCCCCTCCACTCCACGCTTTGCAGACCATGCCTCACTCCCCTGTCCACTTTCTTTTTAGAAGCACATAGTCCTATGCAGCTCCCCAGTTTGCTTATCTATCTATTTTTGCTTTTATTTACATTTATCTTGTAAAGTCCAATAACACCTGTGCCAGCCCACAGGAGCCTCAGAGAGGTGCAAGTACACAATCCTCCCTCAGGCCCTTAATTCCTGGCTTTAAAGATGACCTCAGCTATAAGCCTGACACACAACCTGTGAGAAGATGCATCACCAGGGAACCAGCCCTCACTTTGACCTGCCAAGGTTTCCAGATGTCAGCCCCAGCTCTTTGGTGCTCTGTTCCCAACTGTGTGCAGGCCATGTGTGAGACAGACAACTTCATCCTCTATCCAGCCAGGGACTGGCTTGGTATGGCTTGCTGAATGGTAACCATAAACAAAAAAACGAATTCATTTTCAGGACCTGATTTCTAAACCTTATCTCATACCTTTCTGTCTCATCTTCTAACAAGCAAGGAAATGTAACCAGCCCTGAAGTGAATCAGTCATCCCAGTGAACGTTGGTCCTCACCTCAGCAAACACGCCTTGCAGGACAAAGTAATAGCACAAGCATTAATTACACTCACAGGAGCCCCATACTTGCTACGTTTCTCACTATAATGTGCATGATGTTAGTGACATCAAATCCATCCAAAGCCTACAGACTTTGCAGGATTCATTCCAGTCCTAGTTCTCCAGCACTGGATTTCCCAGACCCTGATGAAAACCAAACTGTGAACACAATAGGAGCCTCATCTCTAGTTCAATGAACTGTAACACACAGTCTGTTGACACCAGACCTCCTCAGAGGCTCTGATGGCAGAAAGAATCCCTAATTTTTCAACACCTCGTATCCCATGGCTCACTGAACCATGCTGTTAGGTATGCGGTGTAACATACTACCTTAAGCAATATGATGTAGCTAATTTCAAAACTGCCCCTGCTTTGGTTGCAGGGTTGAGACAGGTGCCCCCAGACAACCCTACCAGCTTTAACTCTGCAAGCCTGCACATGAACTCACCTGGCACAAGCCTCTCACCTGGGCTTGTAATAGCAGACAGGGCATCAAAATATACACCTCTTTATCTACCTGCCCCATTACTGGACGTTTTCAATGCCAGGCTGGATGGAACTTTGAGCAATCTGGTCTAGTAGAAGGTGTCCCTGCTCATGGCAGAGTGGTTAGAACTTGATGATCTTTAAGGTCCCTTCAAATCCAAGCCATTCTATGATATCTGACCATAATGCAAATGCAACCTTGGTGAGTCCTGTCTGGTCCAAGCCTTTAGTAGAATCAACCCATACAATTTTACCAGGTTAACATTTGAATCCTGTGGGCTCTGAAAGATGTTCAGTAGATTTCTATATCTACACAAATAAAGTCCTATTTTGCTTTCACGTTATAACTCTTTCATTTACTTTCTTCTAGAGTTTTCTGAACTCCTCACCTGTATTTTTCTGGCTTGATAGCGGTCTTTCGGCTGGCTGTGTTCAGGTTTTCCTACTGGGCTCAGTCCATCCCCCATATCTTTTCCACTGCTCACAGAGGAAGAGGCACTGATCACTCTCCTCTGGCCAGCCTTGTGTGTGATGGTTCCCTGTCCCTTGCCATTGCATGTGCTGTGTTCCTCTGAGCCACACTGCTGCTCTCTGCTTCTAGTCCCTCATCCGAGATGCAGGAATGTATACCACTTATGCCTACCCTTTTTGAAAAGATCAAGGTTTAATTTTTTCCCAAAGTCATCTTCTTTTCTCAGGAATGAGAGTAAGAGGAACCTTCATGGCTTTCTAAAAACAAATAACAATTATAGCATTAACATTGCATTTGAATACGTGTGTGAAAAACTTGGAAGTTAGAAGTCAAATCTAATTTAATAATCAAATAAGATTAGAATGTCTCTAATTTAATTTGCTCTCTTCATGCTACACCTTTTAATGGAGAGAGAGTTTCACCTTCAGAGCAAAACCAGCTCCTGCCTCTGCCAAAATTCAGTCTGGTGCAGAGCTGGGTCACTGTGTTCTTCTTAGCTCCAGAGGGACAGGGGCTTACACAGTGCCCTTGTTCAGGACCCAGGGACGGGGCATGTAGGAAAGCCCAGGAAGGATTCATGATTCCTGAGCTCTGGTGTGTCCCTGGGCACAGTCCAGTGAAAAGCAGCAAGTGGGACATGAGGGTCCTAAATGCATCTTGGTCCCAGTGGGTCTTTCACGCTCTGCAACATCATCCCTCATTATGCTTGAATATAAGAAATCCAGGTTGTCGTGGTAGATGGTCAGTGAAAATCTAGCCCACCAGCCACCCATTCCAAACTGAAGCTGTGGCTCAGGTTAATTTTCCTGACAAGTCTTAACTGTAATTTAAATTTCCTACCTATTTAAGCTGAACAATCTGCACTTCAGATCTCTTGAGCATTAATAAAACAGTTATGAGAAATTTCAGGATAAAAGGTTAAGCCCATAAAAATATGCAACCCATTTATAAAAATAACTCCATCAGGTTTTCACAGACTAAGAAGGCAAAGGTGCTAATTTCTGCATTTGAAATAACCTTGGGACTATCACTGGTGGAAGTCACTGGAGTAGCCCCTCTTTGTGAATTGGCTGCCTTAAACTTTTCAAAATCTGTAACTGCCCACAGGCTTTGCAGCACAGTGTCAGTGCAGCACTTTCTACTTGACAACCAAGGAAGAGAGAGCATGAGACTCTCTTGGCCACCTCTTGGAGCTCACCCGCTCCTCTGACGTTCAGCACATGACCTTCTCCCAGCAGGATTGTCTCACTTAGCTGGATGAGCCACATTCAACACCTGGAGAAGCTCATTGCAGAGTCACAAAGACAATCTCTCTGTTTTCCCTGACCACAGCAGGGCCACCTGTGGGAGATTCTTGAGGGCATGTAAAGCATCTGAACCCCTCCCAATGTCTTCTGTCAGCTGGGATGACTCTGTTTATATCCCCTGTGACTGGGAACCACTGGGACTGGCTCAGAAACAGCCACTTGACATTGCAGACAACCTCAGCAGGGTAGAAGGAAGTTGTTCTTCTCTCTCCCCTCTCAGTGGGGAGAACCAAGGCTGCCAGTGTTATGAGGTGAACCCAATTAAACACAGTTAAAATATTCCATTGCCATTTAAGGGTAACTTTGTTATTAGTGGCTCTCTTTTGGGCTGAGATTGTGAAAAAGCTGATGTGTTAGCTGCCCAGCAGATACACAAACCCAGTGGGGTCTGGAGACAACTTTGAAGTTCTATTAAAAACCCAGATCTTTTGCTTTTGCTGAAAATACTATGAAAAATGTTTATGTAGTTCCTCAGGAGCTCAGAAATAATTTTAAAATAAATCAGCTTAAAATAAACCAAATAATTCCTTGTTAGATGTGATACCATATTCATCCTCATATAAGCAGCTTTTCTCAGTAAGCATTAGCTTGTATTTGCGTATCAATTTTAGAAAGCCTGGCGTCTTTCCATCTATCAGCCTCTAAAGCTTTTTCCACTGCAGTATTTTCTGGACAGTCAGGTAAATGCAAGGCAAGCATCCTTCTAGCTCATTACTGCTGATTACCCTGCTCTGGCTTGGCTTTCTTCTCTGCTTGTTCTGCAGGCTTAGCCTTTTCTGGGAACTGCCATCATTCTACACAGCAGCACAGCAAAAGGAAGTTGTTCAAAAATGTTTTCTTTTGTGGGGGAAAATGATGTTGTACAGGTGTTACTCACAGTATGTGATACTCCAGAAGCACCTCTGGGGTTGGCCTCAAATGTGCGGAAAGGGTCTGTACTTAAAAGTATGCAAAATTACATCAAAATCTATGCTCTGAGCAGTGACAACCACTGAAACAAAACCCAGCATGGGGGACTTCTTGCCTATTTTATGTCTTGGTCACATACTAACCCCCTCTAAGCTCCAAGCAGTTTGTTTTAGTTTCAATCTGATATAACTGATATTTATGGTTGGTTCAATGTCTTATCCAGGCTTACTTGTCACAAACTATACTTTAATAGAAATAGCCTCTCAAAGCAATAGCTTAATGGAAAGGGAAAGTGCCCTCTCCTCTGCAGCTTGTCCCGGGAGAAGGGAGCAGGTGCCCATCACCCATGGCCACATAGTGACTGCAAATGAGGAGTCATCAGATGGGGACAAACTGTGACTGATGCCAGTGCAGGTCCCAAGAAAACAATGTCTCTTTCCAACCACCATAATTTAGTATAAGATAGCTCACCATAGGCTGGCAATCCTTTTACATGTTTTTTTTTGGTTCTTATTTGTGTTAAAAATGAGAGCAGAAGCAGCAGAGTGCTCCAAGCATAAGCACATACTATGGGAATAGAAGTGGCAATAATAGTACTCAGCCTTTTATGTATTGGCTTTCATCTGCAGATTGCAAAGCACTTCCACAAAAGGACATTACTGTCATTCTCCATGTTCTTCTGGAAGGAGAAGGGACATGACCAAGCTTACCAGCATGTCCCACCAGCCTCCCATGGCTGCCAGCTCTCATGCTGTCCTCCCCACCACTTGTCCTGGTGTGCTTGACCTCCACTGGGTTCCTTCTCATCACCTTCCTTCCCCAGGTGCCTACCAGAAAGGGACCAGCCCTAAGAAGATGGGAGCAATCTTTGTGTGGGAGCTGCTGCCAGGGATCCCATGCTGGATGGTGTAGGAAAAGGGCTCTCTGCAGGGAAAGGCATCATCCCAGCTTCTCAAGGTGGTCTGCCTGAAAAACTGTTTCTCTCTCCCCTGCTGGTAAAAAAGGAAACAGTCAATTAGTGCAGTGTTAATAAAACACACCTCCAGGTTTGTTTGCCTTTTCTTATAAATGCATAATGTACATACATAAAGAAAGACATAGAGTAAAGAGAGTAACCTAGTTGCTCTTTTCTATTCTATGTGAGGAGCAAGGAATAATCTCAGGGCCCTCTTGCATTCATCCCTTCAGCAACTACATAAACTTGTGGGGTGTTGAAACACTGCCAGGAGAGGGGCAGTCATATTGCAGTGAGTTTTGTACTGCCTGCAGGTCTTTCACACAGACGGATTCCTTAAAGGTGTTTCGAGGCAGTGAAAGGCTGGAGAGCTGATGCTTAAAAACATTTTGAGGTGAGCTGTGGTACTGAATAAGCAAAGAGCAGTGGGGAGCCCCTGGCAGCTGCAGCAGAATCTGGGCCTGTTCTTTACAGGATAAAAATGCATCCTCTGCGTTTTGTCCTCATGAGCTGTGAATGCTGAACAACACCAGCATTTCCATGGAGATAGAGGCATTGCATATTGTTGAGGCAAGGATGTGAATTTAAAACAGAAATATGATAGATCTCCAAATGCTGCTCAGGAGGCAAGGCACTGTAATGCTAAGAAGTGTGATTTCCAGTCCTCTGCCATGGCCATGGTGGGCTGCCACTGTTAACTCCTTCAGTTCCAAACCCAATAGGCACCAGGAAAGTGAACAGTCTGCCACAGCTTAAAATCTATTCAGAGATAGCAAGGTACTTGTCTGCCTGATCACTCAGCCCTACTTTTTCCATAATACATCATTTCTATGCCAACGTGGCAGAAAGTGCTCCCCTGCAAGGTATTAGGAAGCTTCAGTACCCCAAGGGAATGAGACTGTAGGCTCAGTATCCTGAAGGATAAAACCACCAGACTTTGGGTTTCCAGAGGACTTTAATGTGAGGAGTTAAAAAAAAAAATGCATATGTTAAAATATTTATATGTCAGCCTTCCATTAACTGCCAGAAAATGCAAGAGAAACATGTTATTCAAGTCAAACAAGTATTAGGGGCTGATATTTTCTCCTTTTACATCTTCTTGCAACTTGACGCTTAAACTGTGCTTGAAACCAGGAGAAGGCAGAGAAAGATCCAGGAAAGTGATCTGGCAGATGGTTTCACTTACTTCAAGCCAAAGGAGCTCTTTCCTCACATAAAGGTCTTTTAAGATTTCTTAGGAATGGGCAATGTCAAAAATATGAAAAACAAGGTGTATTGTGCACCTGCAGAAAAAAATCTTGGTGTACCACTGTGGAGGTGCAGGCAGCCTTGCAAAAGCCCTTACCTGAATGGGAGTGGAGCAGTCAGCCAGGAAAACACGTGGGAGGGTTGCTTGGGAGAGACACATGGAAGCAGAGAAGGTGGTCATCTCTACAGAAATAAGACAGAGTAGTCTCTGAAAGAAGACGCTGAGAATTTCTGATTCAGAAGGGAGCTGATGTGTTTGCTAAACCTGTCACAAGGAATTTAGCATGGTGGGAGGCAGGGAGGAGTTTCTGCTCCCTGCTCTGGAAAAGCAGGCTCTCTGCTGCCCACAGGTCTGACTGGGGAAAGGACCCTCTGCTGCCAGTGTCCTCCAGACCCACAACCCCACCTGTCACACAGGACAGGGTCCTCAACCCCAGGGGTCCCTCAAGGAACAGGCATTGCCATGAGCAACAGCACCGAGAAAGACTACCAAGTCTTTCATTTATTTGCAAAGTGCTGAATGCCTTGTGAATGTCATTATGAAATTATTTTCTTTTATTTAGGACTAGAGGTGGAGGGAGTGGAATGGGGAGGTAGCAACATAACCCCATGTTTTGCATTTCTGTCTATGATAAGTAAAGAAACTCTACCCCAGCAATCTTCAGGGCTCAGCATCCTTTGGTCCTCTCAGAGAGGCATGCCTGAAGCACTGCTAGCCTTTCCTGACCCTCAGAACACAGCAGTTTCCTGAGCCACTGCCTCCTGCTCCTCAGCATGCCCAGTTGCACAGGTCTGTCCCTGTTTTCCGTGTCTGGTTGCAGATGGAAAATGTCACACCATTATTTGCAGAGTGGCAGGTCAAGTTCTTGTCTTTCACTGCTCTTCAGATGCTACAGAAAAAGAAGCATTCCACATATTCTGGATTAGACAAATGTTCCACTGAAGGCAATATTCATTAAAATTCCATATACATAAGAATCATTAAAACACAGAGCTGGCTTGTCCACACACACAAATTTTCTAGTGTTAAATCATGGAATTTTAACACCTAATGATGTTAGAAAAAAATTAATGTGGCAACAAAACATCAAAAAACTATTGCAAGCCTGAAATTCACTGTAAAACTATAGCTTGATTGATGGGGGGGTTTTTTGGGTTTTTTTTCACTCTACCCACAATGTCTGGAAACCACAGACTGAAAAATTCTTATCATTGTTGTAAATAAACACAGGGTATGGCAGGTAGAAAGCAGAAAACACCAGGCTGCCATTTGGCATGACACTTTTGGGAACTGGGATAAACTTGGGCAAGCAGTTCATGCCAGCAAGAGGCACAAGGCTGGGGGGACCTCCCTGCTCATGCAGTCAGCCTTGGCCCTCTCAGCAGACATGTAATATGACCTTCATAAACTGACCTAGATCCACCTTAAAATTATTAAGGTAAATACGTTTCCTCCACTTGGACACTATGGTTCTTATTCTTCTAATAGACTGGGATCCTTCTGGTGATTTCCAGTTTATTGTTTGTTCAAGACCAGTTTATATCCCACACTTAATCTGCCCTTCAGATCAAATATCCCTGAGGACCATTCCCTGAATATTGAATATTAAATATATCCTCTCTCTTTTCATATTTTAGCAGGCTAAACACAGACCTTTTGCTGCCTTCTTGAATGGCAGCTTCTCCTTCCCACAAGCAGCCATAATAATGGCTGGGATTTGCAGGTATCTCTGCCGGACTCTGGTTATCAGACCCACAGGTTTGCTGTCCATAGGATGGGTATGGATTTGAAGGTGGTCTAGGAAGTCAGTGCTGCCAATGCAAAAGTAGCCTTATGACTCGAGGGACTTTGATGCTTGAGGGAGACCATCCCATTATTTTGGCAAAAATAGTTTAATTCCCTGGTGACATTCTCAAATACAGCCAAGGGAACCCTTAAAAGGGGTATCCACCTTTGTGACCGTGGGACAGGATGGGCTGAAGCACAGCTCTCTACCACCACTCATAGCTGTGGGCTCTCCCATTTCATGCCTCTCAGGCTGCCAACTAGCTTGGCCTTCATGCGGGCAAAGTTTAGGTGCATCCTTATACTCCATCTCAGTGAAATTTGGATGTGACAAAAGGGTTCAACATAATGCAACTTTCACAGCAAGTGACAGGAGTACTAAAATCCAAACAGAGTATAAACATACAAGGTTAGCATGAACAAAATGAAATTACCTTCTCCTTATTGTTCTTTATAGACTGCATATTGACCATGAAAGTGAACTGCTTTCTGTAACATGTTCAATTGACTTCAGGAAACTTCCTTAAATCAAATTGGAAATGTTTTGAGATTTCTCAGGAGAATAAATGAGAAATAAATAGCAAAGCAGCATTTTGCTGAAGTGTCTAGTCACCAGTCATCATTAGATCTGACACACAGAACAAGATGTTTGGAAAACTTATTGAATACGGTCTGTTATCTAGCTATGTATCAAGGCTTTTATCTGACATATCTATGGTATTCTTTATATAAGAAAAACTCTATTGAATTTGCAGCAAAAATACCTGTTTATCCTAAGGACCTTGTTGTCTACAATATGTTGCTTCTGAGCCCTATACAGTTTATTTCATGGCAACATAGTCCTTTGTTTTAATATTGTTGTGAAAAATTAGGAACGTTGCAGTTTATCTGGTGAAGGGCAGACAAAAGTCTACTCTTATTTATGGCTGAATAAATCTAAAACAAATGTTGACTTAAGGTGCTCATCTAGATACCCACTGCTGTACCAGAGGAGAAACTCATCTACTGAATGCTTGTTTTTTCCCATAATGGCTGTCTCTGCATGGTTGAGCCTAGGGTCCTGATGGATAATGCACAAAGATTTTGAAAAAGTAATTTTCCTCCATCCTAGATCTTCAGCATTCCTCTGACCCTGACTCCAGCCTTTCTCTGCTGTGTTACAGAGACTCAGAAACTTCAGAAACCTTTTCCCTGAGTAGGGGCTTACAGGCCATGACCAAGGCACTTAAGCTTCTGGATAAATTATATTGAGCTCTTGGCATGCTTTAAGCTTTTCCAGACTTCAAATCATTCTTGCAGTATTTCTGTTCATCCTTTCCAATTTATCAGCATATTTTTTAAACTGGGGACCCAAGAAGCGGTCAGTTTGTTCCAGCAGAGCTCTTGCTAATGCCTCACAGTGTGATAATTCCCCTTCCCACTTCTCATCAGTATTTCCTTCCCATGCAGCCATGGATTACTTTAGCATTTTAGCCACTTGGCTAGTCTGGGAGCCCATCAGCAGCCAGCTATCCTCCGTGAAAACATTTCTTGGCCACTGCTTGCTGAAATACAGTCCTGAGTCCTGTCACTGGTACCTGCATAAAAATATTCTAGTTCCATCTCCAGCAATGCAGCCCACCGTTAAAGGCACATTAGTTACTCAAGGAAGCCCAAGCTGCTGTGGCACTGGATAGCTCTGAAGGGCTGCCCTTTATCACTCTCCCCCACACAATCTTTTTGCGGTCAAGTGCACTGAGATGTATTTGCACCCTGGCTGCAGGGAATGTTGATGAGAGCAGGACCATGAGCAGGCACTTTGTGAAATCCCAGCAAGCACACTCCACCGGGAGACTGGTTTCTTGGATGTAATTACTTTCTGAGATCTGTCCATCGGCTGATTTCTGAGCCTTTTGGTAGGTATTTGTAATGCCTTATGTACAAAAATGCTGGGTTTTTTTCAGCAGAATGTTATCCACTATCAAATGAAATGCCTTACAATGTCGAGTTTGGCAATGCTGTTGCTTTTATCATTTGAACTACATCTCAAAGAAAAAGCAATATCAAGTTTAACAGAAATACTGCTCTGTGCTCATTTGCCTATACATACAAAAAAGCAAACCATCTGCTAAACCTCGGCAAATAAGAAAATATATTCAGTTATTTAAATTTTGAAAGAAAAATCTTTTGTTCATCCACTTTGCAATGTACCTGAAAACAGAAAGGTTTTTTCTCCTTCCTGATATTCAGCAACACCCATAAAGTCTGAGACAGCCAATTTCACTCTCAAGCCATTTAAAGCAGATGGATTGTAGCCATGCACAAAACTCTCTAATGAATAAGTAAAACTACAGTTACTTATTATATTATATAATAGCCATTTGTAAAGAACTGATCATTGAAGCAGTTGAAGTTTTCAGGTTCTCTCTGCCTTGCTTTATTTAATTGCCTTTGTCTGCCTGGGTTTTGTTGGGCATTTACTGCCATCCAGTGCTTCTCGGAGATATGACTCCACCATCCACTATTGAGAGCTAACACAAAGCAAGAATATTTGGCTCTTAACGAACTCGCTGACCTCATTTGGAGAAGTGCTACAGGTATTTTACAGCAATCAGCCATCGCTCTGCTGCAACACTGTTTGAAATGCTGTGGCACCTGACCGTGCTGGCAGCTTCATCCTGGTGGGACTGGGGCTGTCAAACCCTGCAGGCAGGGCTCTGGCTGCCCAGCATCCGAGGGGTCTGGTTTGAGCCACTCTTACGCAGGTGTCAAACAGAAGATGTTTCATGATAAGAAATTTAAATAATGGTTTGCTTTGATTTTAAGCTGTTCATCTTTTAGAATTTTTTTTTTTTAATTCACCACATACAGTTTGCTTTTGCATTTTGTGGCCTACAAGTATTCAGTGTGCACTGCTTCTGCTTGCCTGAAAGATAAAGCTCCGTACTTGAAAAGCATCCATCTTACTGGATGATTTTTTAATTTGGGTTTTTTTTATTTTTTGGACCAAACCCACACTTCATAAGATCTGCTCATGTTTATGCAATGTGTAAGAAAGTTAAAATAGTAGATTTTAATTATACAATATCCAAATTTTTCCTATTTTCATGAAATGTTGAGTGAGGTTCCTAATGAACAATCCATGTAACAAAAACCCTAATTGGTATTCCAATACGATACTCGTTTTAATAAGACAAAATATCTTAATTCTACAAGGAGTACACTGTCTAGGGCTTCCAAAAGGCCAAAACTGTTACATCAGATCTCATGAGGCAAGAGAGAGAAGACAGACAGAGTAAAACAAGACATTTAGGGTAGTGAGCCAGGGAGTTAGGCTCAACCCTGATCCTGGCCAAGGTATTCAGACCACGTTTTGGAAGCACTGTACACATGCCTTGTTTTGGTTGGGTATGAGATACCTAAATAGCTTTATGTATCCAGCCATCTTATATGTACCAGCTAGTGGCATTATCCTTGTTGCAATAAGATAATACATTGTGGTAAAAATGTACCTAGGGAGAAATGTGTGTTTGTGTATTTAAACTGATTTCTATTTTGCTTTGTACAGTGATTTAAGGAAGTCAGAGCTTGCAGTATACAGCACTTAACCACTATTTTATTGTGTGGGAGATCGAACACTGGAAAGGCTGCCCTGAGAGGTTGCGAGGTGTCCAGCCTTGGCTGACTGGACATGGTCCTGAGCACCCTGCTGTGACTGACCCTATTCTAAGCAGGGGATGGACTAGTCAGGCTTCTGAGATGCTTCCAGCTTCAGCAATTTGGTTTTGTGTGGTACAATACACAGCTTTGTCTTAAAATGTTAGGTAGACACAAGAAAAAATTGTACACCAACAATGAAATTATAGCCAAACACTTCAATTATGGCCATAAGCTAACCACTTTTCAATTTCTGTTAAGATAATGAACCTCTAATGGCACAGAAACTCATAATAGCATTCATAAATATCACATAATTTAATTTCCTGTATATAAAAATGTTCAAGCACATGCTTAAGTATCAGAATAAGCCTACTGTGATCGATACACAGATTTAGACATAGCGTGTGTTAGATGAACACATAAACTTTACTTCTTTTAATGCATTCATTGCTCTGTGTCTCTGTTCCAAACCACAGAGCTGGGTAGTAAACGGCAAAAGGAAAGTTATATGTACTAGAGGTTGGAGTGTGTTCAGGTGAGATAGAAATTAACTGGGAAACTGAGAGCCAAAAAAAGGGAAAACCTGGCCCAGAAAACATTTTCTGTTAGAACCATAAATTCCCCATATAAAACCACTAGCACATGCAGCTGAGCTGCTCCATATATCCCAGCTGAGTTTAGCCTGAGACTAGAAACAAAGGGGGATTTTTTCTTCTACAGCTGTGTTTAACCTGGAAAGCTGGCATATGTGAAGCCTCTCAGCTATCCTGATCCATTTTTCCTGATCATGTTGTCCTTGCCCAGCACAGCATCCCAGTGGTCTCCCCATTGCCAGGAGCACAGGTCCCAGCAGGCACAGCTCTCCCTGAGCACCAAAGCCTTCATCTCCCCTTACCATAAATCCCCCCTAAATGTACACCTCCGCCAGCTTTCCCTTTCTCCTTGAGTAGAAGAAAAAAGCCTCCACAATGCTCAGCTGCATGATAGGAATAGAGCTGGTGGTTTTAAATGAAAAGAGGATAGATTTAAACTACATACAATGAGGAAATGTTTTATGTTTATATTTTGTGCTACGGTATTATATTTTATTTTTAAATATTATTAATTAAAATTTTTTGCCTCAATTTATCTCCATGACTTTAGAGAATTTCATAGGAACTTAAAAAAACTATTTTCCTCTTTATCATTTTTTTTAATTTTGCATTTCTTACATAGTTGCGATTCAAAGACGTTTAATCTGAATAACTTTGTTTTATAAATGATTCCGAATCCAAATGGTTTTACACCCTTCAAACTCAAATAGTGATGGCATGGAAATGAAAATCCATTCTAAAAACTAAACTAAACCTGTCCCAAAGACTTCCACCCTCATCTAAACCCAAACATCAAATTAATAAAAATTTCAGCCAGGATTTTGCTGAGAACCTATACAGGAAACCTGAACCCTGGGGAGCAAACTGTGTTTTTTAATCTTCAGTGGAAAACAAAACAACTTATTATTGGATTTTTATTTTTTTATTACCTCCTTATGGCTTAAAAAAAAATCTCAGACACCAAGAAATTGCTTGAATTTTGTGATTCACAGGAGTAGGAGGGAGCTTGTTTGTTGGTCTCACTTTTTTTAAAGAAAAGGTAGAGTCTGATCCTATGGCTGGATCCACCAGCAGCTTTTCCACCCACGTGGGCCCATGTATATCAAAATGGTGTTCATAATTTTAGCCTGGTCCCAGTTTGTCCTAAATGGAAGCACTGAGATCCAAATGACCTTTGATAATGCTCTAGCCATGGTTCTAAATGGAAAACTGATAATTTAAAAGTTTATTTAAAAATCTTTATTTATTTTAAAATCTGTAACACACTGAATGCTGAAATTGTAGCAAACCACAAAAAAAATAGGTTTGCTTTTGAAGTGTCAACGGAATGGGTTTGTTTTTTCCAACAAGTGTCTTAAAATTGGGAAAAGAGACTCCATTGCCTTTCTGGTCAGTGATAACTTTACAAGATCATTTCATCTGCCATTTCTTCAAAGTTTCATCTAGCCTGTTCCTAGATGCCTGCATTTTCAGTGTCTCAGCTCCCTATTTCACCATGGCTTATTCTGTTATTCATACTCTGAGGTTTGTCACAGTGTGTAACCCACCTGCTTTTATGTTTCGTTTTTATGCTTTACCATCTGAAGAACTCTTAACCTTATACATCTGCTGACATGAAAATATTTAAAGGCTATGAGGCCATCCCATCAATATCCCTTCCTGTGCTGCATCAGACTGAGTTTCTTCAGGAGCTCCTCATCATGTCACCCAGATTTTAAATTCTCTTTGGTTTATGCTTTCGTCATGCTTTTAGAAACTCTGTGAACTATGTTAATGCCTCTCCCTGCATTTTTAATTTTGTTTCTGGATCTGAAATTAGCATTGGCAGGTAAATATGTGATGGATGCTCCACAGCCTTGGCAGACCTGGGCACTAAAACAAGTGAAGGAAAGGGAAAGAAAACTTGCTTTGAGTTTAGCCATAAACAACATTTGCTTGCTTCCTGTGTGATTGCACCCAGAAATCTTTTTAGCCATTGCACAATGCCTGATTTGGCAGAAATCCTACCAAACCTACGATATCAATTGGGCCCTGTCTAATGTGGGAGCAATCTGGGAGTTAACACAGCTCAGAATAGTTCAACATAGCACAGGTAAATTCACCACACAGAAATGTGGTGGGTTATTTGAGTTTTAATTTTCAAAATGGGAATTCAGTGCCACTACCAAAAAAGTTTACAAACCTCCACCAGGAGCCATCAAAAGAATATTTTGATTCAGCATTATTGTGGGTAAATGATGGAAGATATAGTTACACCAAAGAGAGGATCCTCAGATCCTCAGACCTTCATGGCTTCCCAGGAGGCTGACAAGAATCCATAAGAAGCTTGGTTGAGAGAAAGCAAAGTAGGTCGCTGTCTAATGGGAATTTCTTTCCCAGAATTTTTGTCTATGAGTTAGCAAAGCCTGAAGATTAATGCTACAAGGGAAAATGGGCACAAAGGGAATGTAAACTCATAGCCCCAAGGACTGCAGCTTCAGGAACAGGTATATGCTATAGAAGTTTTCAAATTAGATGTTTTTTGACAATTTGTCCAGATTTTTGTGTATGTTCACGTGAATATTCCAACTTGCATCAGGCCAAACAACAAATGTTGAAGAACTTGTTTTCCCCCCGGGATATAAAACCTAATCTCTTCTTGGCTACAGAAAATAAAAAATCTGCAGTAGCTTAGAGGCTTAATTAAAAACCAGCTATACCTGTGGTAAAAACTGGCAAAAGTTGACTTTTCAATGGCTTCCGTGAACAACTGAAAAAACAAACAAACAAACAAAAAACTCAACCAAAAAAACCCAAAAAACAAAACCACACACACACACACACACACAAAAAAAAAAAAAAAAAAAAACCCACCAAACAAAAAAAAAAAAAAAAACCAAAACACCCCAAAATTCAACCTTAGTTGACTTTGCAGTGTAGACAGAAAAGCAATTCTGAAGAGCAGAAGGGCTTTGGGAACACAGCCTTTGCTGATGGAACCCTTGGAGATAAGCAAGATGTAGACAAGCACTTAAGTGATGCACAATATAGAAAAAGTTACCTTAACGAGACGTGTTTTATAGAGCTCTGGGTTTTTACTACCAGGTTGCAACTAAGAGCTCATGAAAAAGAGAAATAGAAGTGCTTCTGAAATGGTGGATACAAAATGTGTTGCCACGATTGGTCGAACAGCCAAGGGATCTGAGACAGTTCCCCAGCACTTGCTGTGCAGACTCGGAGCTGCTGTGCAGTGATGCAGCTGAACACCTTGTGGGAAATGCAGTAAAGCTCAGCAGAGATCATGTGGGCAAGATTTTAAAGAAATTGCACTAAAACCCTCCGAGATTGAGTTTCTTTTAAAGGAACATTTACCGTGAACCTTCTAAGAAAGAGCCTCACTCACTCTAAGCCTGGCTCACAAGTGAAATGAAAGCCATCGTTGCAGAGCTGAACAGTATTCAGCTGTCCTCAATACACATTCCAATAAGAAGCAATTAATAGCTTCCAACAGGATAGCAGATGAACAGAAAACAGTGAAACTCTCATCCTTGCTGCTGCTCTAAAACACACTCTAAGGCTCAACCCATTTGTGTGAGTGGTTTCTAAATAGCCCACTTATTTAAAAGTCCATTTTTGCTGTGCTGAATCTCCCTTCTAGAAAGGGAGCCACATTAATAGTAGTGCTGCAGCAAGAGACTCCCTGCAAGCACAGAGCTCCTTCCCGCTGCATTCCGGCTCACCATGAATTTCACTCCACACTGATGCATTATTAGGGAGAAGACGCAATAGCAAATCCTTTCAGTCTTGTTCACTTGTTAGTCATATAAACAGAGAGGGAAGCTGGTTAATTTGGTAACAGGAAGACTGTCCTCACTGAAACGTCACAGGCAATAAATAACCATTCAGTGGGTTTTTGTTTGTTCTCTTCATTGCTCCGTGTCTCTGATAAAAGAGAATTCATCTGGTGTTACGTTTAAATGAAGAAAAACATATATATAGTCATTTATACTGAAGTCATATGGGCGAAACAATATGTTTGCAAAGAAAAATCATAATGGAAAATAAAACACACACAATTTATAACTGACTTTAATCCTTTTTCTTCTTCCTTTTGGACAAGCTCATTACAGAAAGAGAACTGAATTTCTGCAGTAGCTGCCTTTGCTCACAGGCCTCTGATGAGCAATCAGCACTGTGCACTGAAGCATGAACCTCATATGTGTACAGAAATTCACAGTTCAACAAATTCCCCAGATCAGCCTGGAGATGGAATAACAACAGAATTAGATGTGTTATTAGAGATAGTGACCCAACACCTTCATTTTTTACCTTTCCATTTGCCTGCATCCAAAATGACAGGCTGAATCTGCTTTGCTGCTCAATCCCTTCTGTGATGAATTGTTTGATGAAATTTCTGCAGGCCTAAAACATGGTTTTCTTTTTAATTCTGATGCTGTTTTTCTTGCGTTATTATTCACATAGAAGCCACATATGGATGGAGGAGATAAAGGAAAATGTCACATTGCACAGGCTTTGAATTAAAATAAAGTTCTTGCATCACAGTTTATTTCATGGAGCAAAACACATGAAAGATCCTGTATTTCTTCCACTTTTCTAAGAGGGATCACTCAGTGAATTTATCTGTGCCAGTGAAAACAGCAAGAGTTTCAGAGTGAAACAAGTTCAATAATTTTAGTATCTCTTGTTGTCTACAAAGCAAATTTCTCATCCAAATATACCCCCTCCACATAAGTCCCCCAACATGTCTCTGGTTAAGGCGATTTCCAAATGGCAGCTCCAGATCCTCTGCGGTGCACAAGCCACAGCAATGAGCATCTCCATGACACTGACCAGTGGGAGACAAAACACTGATGTCTCTGGTTCATCAGGGTCAGCAGCAGCCTGCTGGGGTAGGCAGATATTAGTATTAAATTATAAGGATCTATTAAGGTTCAGAATTTTTACTGTATCTTGGCTCACCTTTTCCAAACTAGTCAAACCAGGTATTTTATATACACACACATATGCAGGTATATGTATTATAAATATACTCTATAAATATATAATATCTATAACATATACATATATATATATGTATACACACATATATTCTGAGACTCAGTAAGGAAAGGGTGACAGGGTCAGTTTTGGATTTACTAAAATTTTGGATTTACTTCAAGAATCTCTCCTACAGAAGGTGGAACAAGGAGCAAGCCTTGCATTAGCACGGCACTGGTGGGCCATAATGACACCTGAGGGTTTTTCAGGAACATGCCGCCCAACTCCCAGCTTTTCAGAGCCTGTTTTCTGGAGTGGAACTCCTCACTACACATCATATGCTGACACAGGCTGTCAGCACTGTATGTGCATCAACAGCTAACACACCTACCCCTAGGTAAAGGGAAGAAGGTCAGGCAAAAATACAATAAAATCAGTATTTCTCTTTTTCTACTTTTTGTTTAACAATTTATTGTAGCTAGAACCAGTGCCAGACAGACCCTAATGCCAGGTGCTGGGACAAGAGTATTTCCAGTTGTGCCTCCTGCCATGGAAAGGCTACTGTAAGCACCAGCCTCTTGCCTCTGAAATTAGAGTTTCCTCACTTGTTGGGTGACTGAGGATATAACCAGTTCCACATTTTCAGAAGTGAAAGAGTTTGGCCTTGAACAGCAGGTGATATTTTTATATTTCAGCTCAAACTTTTTTCTTAACAGGGAAAGGAGAGGCTTTTAATTTTCCAAGGGCCTCATAAAAATAGTCACAGTAACTTTACTTTGATAACTCCTGTCTGTCATATCTGGGACTTCAGACTCCTCTTGCCGCATGCAAGTCTTAAACCAAAGCAGCAGCAGCGACACCAGGAGCACAGAGTCTGCCACTTCATCTATTTTTCTTTTTCACCCTAGCTCTTCCCCTCCTTCCTCCAGTTGATCAATATTTTTAAGGTTTTCAGTCACTAAAATACCTTTTATGCAGTGCATATGTCACCAAACAAGAGATTTTGGAGCCATATCCTTGATGCATAACCTTAGTGAGGACAAATATTTAATGGACCCTGTTTGCAGGGGCATGGCACTGCAGGGTGCCCTCATCCCTGGATCAGACCTTGCCACTGGCCAAGGGGTGATGGCTGTCACCTGCCTGTGTCAGCTGTGCCTCCCTGGTAAGGCACCCAGTGTCCTTTGTCCTCATACAAGGCCTGTCAGGTGGGTGGGAGCATCCTTCCAAATGCTGGAGGGCATCACAACTCCTGCTGGCATCGATAACCGAAACTGCCCTGTGCAATGATACTTATGGATAAGAAACACATTTACTTTATTCACTAAAGGGTTAAATACATGATCATATTTTTAAACAGTCTTCAAAAGACTACAGGAAGTGCAGGTGTGCCTGCATAGCCTCAGCTTCCCTCATCAGCACTGCTTGAAGATTCCTTTCCTGCTTCTGGCCCAGCCCTGCACAGTGGGCCATCCTCCACGCCCCCTCCGTAGCCACAGGCCAGTAAAGCTCACCAGGCATTTCACACACCAACATTTGGGATGCCTTTCACTCATTTAAAGTCCTCTAGCTAAAGCATGTGTCCTGACAGGCAGAGAGGTGTCCTGTGGTGAGTGCTGGGATTTTCTCCCCGTCTGTTCCCCTTCAGAGCACTCAGTGTAGCTGAGGTCTCCCTCAGCCCTCTGCAGATCCACCAGATCACTTCCAGTTCAAAGCTACTGGCCCACAAGCACAGCATCACTGCTGGGCTTCTTCAGCTGTAGTGCCAAGGATGGCTGCTCATGGAATCCCACCACTCAGCTGTCTGGCTCTGAGGACTTGAGGGCCCAGAAAGTTTGGGAACAGAGTTAACATTGGGTTCCCTTCCCTGGAACCACTGCAGCAGGACCAGATTCCTCACAAAGTCTGATGTCACACCAGTGGTGGACCATGTCCCTGACGGTCTTTTTATTAGTTCAGGCTCACTTATTCTACCATAGTTGATCACAAAGGCCCCGTAGCTTTATCATCTCAGAGCTCTGAGCTGATGTCTTTGATAGCTTGCATCAGATCTGTTTGCTATTAAATCATTAGCATCCATAAAAATTGAAATTAAATCAGGCTACTCTTCCCCAGACTTTGGTCATTTCCATTTAATCTCATGGAACACACAAAAATAGCTATGATAATGACATTGTTATGAATTTGGTTTTCTTGCTCATCATTACCATTTTAAAGTGACTTAAATGGACTAGTAATCACCATAGCAACAAAACAGCAGTCAGCGAGACTACTATCAAGAGAATTTGATGTCTTAAAAGGGACTGTGGTTTTTTTACATCTTTTCAATGAAATCTGGGTTTTTTTCTGACTTTGAACCAGATAACAGACCTGAAACAACCAGGAAGAAAATATGCACATTCTCGAAATAGCACTAAATATCCCCAAATCCACACTTCTTATTTATTGATGCAAAGTTTAAGGGGCATGAAGACAGAAGAGAGCAGGAATTAGTCCATCAGGAAGGATTTAAGTATGTATTGGGGTAAAAAATGCATTCCAGTTGCAAAAAGAGAGTGTTGTACCTGGGAAAGCAAATAACTGAGGTCTGCAAGAAGATCACAATGTCTTGCTGTGCCTCAGCCTTCAGGGATTTTTTTATAATAACCTTTCTTGTTTCTGCTTCCTCCTTCCATTGCTAAACATTCTTAAAATTACTTACAATTACTTGTCACAGTATACAGCACAGCACAGTCTAACATGGTTATTTTAGTTGTTCCTTAGATACTGACAGACACAGCTAATTATATTAGAGAAGAGATATAATTTTTTTTTTTAGATGTTTGCTACTGCCTGGCTAAAAAAGTTTAGATCAATAATGACATTGTCTGTTGTCTCTTTCCTATCTTTTCCTGTTTTCTGGAAGACTTGATGGGTTTCAGGAAAAAGCAAATTGAGTCAGAGATATAACAAAACTGTTTATTTATTTTTAATATTGAATCAGATCTGCATATATGCCTCTGGGGGAAACTCTCTGGGGAAAAATCCTTTCTGTGAAAATCAAGTCACGTGCAGCTGAGGCTAGAGTGCTGCCATGTGCCATGAGCCCTTGACCAGCACATGGTAGTAGGGCTGGGAATCAGGAGGGAAGCCAGAGGCCACTTTCTCCTTGGTCACCCTTACTTACCCTTATTTTGCTCTTCCTTCCCAAAATGCCTGACATCAATAAATAGGCAATATAGACAGCAGATACAGGCAAGACCCCTGCCTACATGCAGGCCCCATTCAGCAGCCTTAGAGGACAGGGTTTTGCAGAGCCAGCTCCTTCCAGCTCCTTCTGCTCAGGAGGGGCTGCCCTTGGCATTCCATAGTGCCATACAGCTCAGAAACCGTGTCCTGACAGCCAGAGCACAAGGCAAGGGCAGTCTGTGGGGTTCAGAGCCCAGGATTGAGCTGTGGGTGGAGGGAGGCTGGGGAAGCAGTAGGCAGCTACCCCCAGCCACGCTGCTCAGCCCCTGGGCTGATCAAGTTACTTGTTAAAGACAACAGATGTTGCACTCTTGAAGGCAAAGACCTTTTCCAAGCTATTTTCCATCTGTTTTGCTTGTTGGAGCCCAAGGAACCAGCATATATCCTGATGGAGCTAAGGCCTCTCCATCCCTGGCCTGCCTACAACTGCCAGACTGCTGTGGTGGGGGGTGTGAGATAGAACTTTACTTCAGCCCATAGCCTCCACATTGATACAAAAGCATTCCAGTATTACAGTGCACCTGGATTAACAACATTGCTTCTCTTCCTGGAATGTGCAAACATAGTTTCCTTGTTAGAAAGGGTTTAGGCACATGCCAAAAACTTGCATCTCAATGCCACTGCTATCACTTGGCATAGGGACCTTTTCCAAGACCTTTCCACTGATCTGTAGCCAGAAACTATTTTCACCTCATTGCTGATGAGCAAGTAGAAACTGCCAATGAGATCTCAAGCAGCACGCTTACTCCCAGTTCCTCCCCTTCATTATTAAATACTAGCAGATGGAACTAGCCCGGGGCTCAGCGAGGATGCAGGTTGTTTTCAACGGTGAACTGAATGCAGCAGGACCCACCAGGAGAGAGCTCATGGGACATCACATCGTTTAAAAACCCACCCCAGATGCCCCAGAGGTGCCCAGCTCCTCTG
The DNA here is from genome assembly GCA_013397935.1 of Dasyornis broadbenti. Lineage (NCBI taxonomy): Eukaryota > Metazoa > Chordata > Aves > Passeriformes > Dasyornithidae > Dasyornis > Dasyornis broadbenti. Next base: position 839,023 of record VZRN01011464.1, read on the forward strand.
AGCAATATTCTGGGTGATGGAGACCTTCAGCTTCAGCACAGTGCAGCAATCCTTGTACCCAGTGGGGATAAGCAGCTCTACCCCATCCTGTGCACAGAGCCCAACACCCCCACAATTCAGCAGGCTCCTGCATGTTACCCACCACAGCAGACAATAGTGCCTCTGCTTATTAAAAACATAGTAAATTAGACAGACCACAGTGTTGCTTTTCCTAAAGAGACCATCAAAACCAACATCGGATAAATGCACTTCAACTTTATCCCCCACTGGGGTTTCCCTTTAAATTGGTTAGAAGTCTCAGCAGCTGTATCTCAGCAAAAAAAGATTAACAAAGGGAAATGGCATTTAGGTCACCTCAGCCACATTGATAGCAAGAGGAAATGGAGACCAAGGGTCCCCTGAGCCCAGGCTGGCTCAGCACAGCAGTCCCCCCAGCTCTGGCATCGCTATTTCTGATCTGCAGGTTTAGGCTCCAAAAGGAGAGTCTAGGCAGTTCCTGCACTTCAGGAGCTATACAAAACAGTCTGAAATCAGACAGAAAGTAAACCTAATAGAAGAGGATAAAAAACACTGGACAGGCTAGACCTTCCTTATAATGGTGTCCCTCTCTCCTCTCCATGGCTGCTCTCACGATCTTGACACAAGGCACAGTGCAAGCAGTACAGCCCTTCCCACACAGAGCTGGCTGATTAAAGCATAATAAACACAATAAATTGTGGAACAATGGGTGGGAATGAGGGTAACAGCATAAAAAAGAACTCTGTTTTGCTATTAGAAAACCTTTCTGGCTGTAGATGCAGGAGAGGAGAGCAGGGCCCCTTTCCATCTCTGCCCACCCATCAGTGCCCTGGGGATGGCACCAGCCCGTGTCCCCTGCCAGAGGCACAAAGCTCAGGCATTTCTGTCCATTTGGACAACTGCAGAGCTGAGTACCCACAATGAGCACTTTAAAGCACCTATATTTGGGATTTCATACCACTTGGAGATACAGCTTTGTCAGAAGTCAGAAGTCTCAGCATGTTTGTCACCATCTTCCCCCCGTCACAGGAAGAAGCTTCTCCCACCAGGTGCTCAGGTCTTTTTTCATCCGCTGATCTTCCCCTGAGCAACCTGATGTGATTGGTGAAATAACACTCCTGAAAGCAAGGGGAAGTGTCTCTCATTAGGGCTTTCTTGACAGTAACAAAGAAACTCAACACCTTAATTCCTAAAAACAAGAACAAAGACTTAGAACTAAGTGAAACCTGGCACCTGTATTTTCATGATACATTCTCCACCAAAAATGTTAGCAGCAAGGAGGATTACAATACAGTGTTATAAAGTATCTCAGTCACTGAATAACATAAATAGCTTATAAAGGACTCAGTGTGATTTGTTTCCATGTGGAGTTTACAGATCAGGTTCCCAGAGCTGTCACAGGGACCCTTCAATCTGAGCAGCACAGAGAAACAAGCCAGCCCAACATTCTCCACCCTGGTCTGGTGCTGGTGGGCTCCACGACTCAGGCAGCTGATGAGTTGTGAGAAAAGCAAGAGAACAAAATCGTAAACACAGAGATAAATATAGCCAATGCTGGGACCTCTGGCACCAGCGCAAGGACACAGATCTAGGGGTGTTTAAGTGCAAGATGGTGTTCTTTCCAGGGTAAGGATATGGCGTGTAACACAAGCAGGACATCCCCCATCTAATGTGAGTTAGGCCTATCTTGGTTTTATAAATATCAAGTATTAGAAACTGTGTATATCTGTAAAAAGTTCCCACTCAGGCATTTGTTGATAGGCATCTGGGAAGCCTGAGCTTTCTCACAGCTGCCACTGCTGCTGCTACAACACATAGCACATTTTGCAAGTTGAGATTCTTTGCAAAGACACAGGACACCAGCATTTTTTTCACATGGATAAACAACCCAGTCCTGTATCTACCTGCATTTTACAGCAGCTCAGCAGTGCCACCACCTGCCAAGGAGCATAGGGTGACTGGGGGCAGCTCCGGGAGCTGAAGTGGGAAAGCTGCAGGAGCACGATGGCTGGGTGGGGCTAAGGGCTTGTTAAAAGAGGGCCAACCTTCACCAGTCGTTATGTGAATGTATCTGCTGTGCAGGGAAAGGAAAGTTTGTGGCCCATTTTGTCAGTGCACACAGCTACCTGTCCTCAGGCACACATACAGAAAGAAGGCAAAACTGAAGAGTAATATGGGCTAAAAAAGCAAAGCAAATCAAACCAAAACCTTTTTAAAAATTTAAATATAACAACATCCAAGATCCTTATTAATGATTTTTAGGATGAGACCAGGCCACACCTCAGATAACATGCCTTCTGCTTCTGCTGCATGGGGGCTCTGAGACAACCATCTCCACTTTGCTCCTGCTTGCAAGAGGGATGAGGCTAACCCAGCACAGCCCCTGAGACAAGATGCTCAAATGAAAAGCCCGCCACCTCTCCTGGCTGTGCTTCCTGCCTTGTCTCTAACCATCCCTGCTCTGATTGCAATGGCCCCAAAAATTTGATGAGAAACTGCCTCCCCTTCACTTTTTTGCCAGCTCTGGTTGAAATTTTGAGGGAAGGAGCTGGGCAAAATTTTGCTTGAAGGAAATGGATTTAGCAGATTAAACATACCTCTAACAAAAGCATTCCAACTCTTTAAATATTTGCACAACCAGGATTTGTGCAGAGTTAACTTGTATAGACATTTTATCTCCGTTTCTTTGCATTATCCTTTAATATTATATGCTCAGGATCAGCCTTTAATGCTTATCTAATTTATATTCAAAAGTTGCCTCTGAAATCTGATGAACATTGCAAACCTGACAAGGGGAACACAGAGGCAATTCTATTTCAGATCCCTTATGCCACCAAAATCATACCTGGGCTGCAGATACCAAGCCAGCGTGTAACAGCTTCCTGTGCTTTATGGAAAGGTGGATAATGCACTGCTCTTCTCACTGCTCTCCCATCCTCTGCTGGGCTCCTGCCATTTCAGGAGGGTCTGGTGAGACCTAGCATTGGCATAAGGTAGGAGGCAGGGAGCTCTTGGTTTGGCATGAAACCACAGTCACCTTAAAATGTTTGCTTGAGCAGAGGCCAGAGCTCAGGATTTTCAAGAAGGTGTTTGCCAAGCTGGACCTAGAGCCTGGCACAAATGTAGAAGCGGATGTTAACAGGCTCCTGCCATCTCCAAGTCAGGAGATGCACAGTAACTCTTCACTAAGAAGGCCACCTTGTCATGAATGTAAAACAGTAAAACTACTCAAACAATAGAAATAAATCTTAAGCATGAGTTAGTGGAGTAGCAAGCTCAAAGATGTTTGCTCAGGTTGTAGATTATTTTATTTTGTGTTCGTTTTCCCCAGAAGTCACCAAATATGACTGGTATTTGCCACACAGTGACCTTGCATGATGACCACAGTGACCATATTTGAAAATGGCAGTATTAGGGCAATACAGTAAATCTACATTCTTCATATATACATTCTTTATACACTTTTTGGCATATTTAAATGAAGAATCTCAACGTATTTATACATCTTTGAAGACGGCAACTCCCTTCTTTTTCCAAAAGCCCTCCTGAACACTGCTCAGCCACAGATGGTGTGAGGAGCACTCACAGTCGTCACAAGTCCAGTTTTGGACTCAAAGCTGCCTCTCCCTCACATCCCATCTGTCTTCACCATTTTCAGTCCTGCATCACCTAGGTAATGTTCAGGGCTTAACTTCCCTCTGCTGTGCTTTGCTTTCCTTGGAAAGTGCCCAGAGCCACTCATCTTGCAGAAGGATTTGAGTGCAGACACAGCTGCCACCACTCCATGAGCTGTGCAGTCAGGGTTGCTTATTTTGGTAAGTCACAGGGGTCAGCACACCAGGAGAGCAATGTGAAGCTCCATCTGAGCAGGAACATGGCTTTCTAAGGCATCTACCCTGCCAGACGAGTGCTGTGAGCAATGATGACATCCTGTGTAGCTTTGGAAACTTCCTAGAGCCTGTCCACTAACCAACACCATTCACACACTTCCTGCAAGCATCCAAAACACAAGGTATTGCACGAAAAACCCATCTGAAACACAGGAAAGCCTTGCATTATGAGAGTAAAGAAATGTATACATACACACACTGCACAAGAAATGTCTAATGGAGGTTGCTGTTAGCTTACACTCCAGGACCCATCAACAGCTTTTTCACAAATAATATCTAGAAGATTTACTCTTTTCTCCTGATTTTTTCCTTTTTTTTTTTCTTTTTTTTTTCTTTTTTTTTTTTTTCCCCTGGGCAAAGAGCTTCCTTTGGCCATAAATACTTCTTGTGCAGATCCTATATTTCTACAAATATATAACTAGTATGATATTTTTAAGGATTATTAGGTTTAGGATCAACTCATGACTCTTACTCCTATTGTGCAGGTGGTTAATATTTGTGACTGGCCAATGACACTTCTGATCAGAGGAGACAATCCTTTACAAAGCAAAACCAACACTGAATACTGCTGTTTTGTTTACAAACTTTATACTAGGAGCAGTCCTTCCCAAATACTTACCTGACATAACCTAGGGAGAGGATTTTCAGAAGTTCTTACTGACTTAGCCATGAGAGGTTAAAATCTCATGCCGTGTGCTCAAGAGACTCGCATGGAAAAGCCTGAGCAAATACCAGCTTAGGCTCAAACACTCCTTCCCAAACACCATTTTGCAGCAGCCAAAATCATCTTCATCTATATTTGCTCCTCTGCAGATACATATTTGCTCAACAAGGGCTTGCACCAGTAAAACTGACTTTGTCAAGAAGAGATTGTTCGCTTTAAAGAGCTCACTCGACAGGCTCAAGAAGCATCTTCTTCCCCAGTCATGCAGATCATCAGGAGCAGACATGACAAATTAGCTTGAGAAAATGGAAGCCACTGAGTAATCCAAACCAGCAGATACAGCAATTTAGCTCCAATTTATACAAAATGAAAGACAAAACAAGTGAAGGCAGCTTTAGTGAACTTGTGACGTTCATCAGGACATGGTCAGCCAGTATCTCTAAATAATCAGGACGGAAATTACAGGGTTATTTTTGTGAGAGGAAGAAAACTGGAACAATTCTGAAGGAGAAAAACACAGGTAAGGGGAACTAGTGGAAAAGTTCTCAATTCAAAACCATCAGAGACAGAAAAGGAGAAATTTGGGACATTTAGGAATGAAAAAAAGAGCAACTTCTCTATGGACATAATTCATCTTGAACTTTCAGTTATACTCTAAGGTTAAAGCCAGCCACAAATTACTACCTGAAGTGAGGATGAAGAGAAATTTCTGCTCTAGGCATACATATGCTAATGTATCTATTCACATGAGACCACCCTGAGACGAAATAAAGGGCAGTAGGTAAGAAAAGGGATGTAATAGGCCAGATGGGCCAAGGTTTGAGTTTGGGTTTTGAGGAAGGTTTGTATACATACATGAGGAAAATGGAAGGAGAAAAAAAAAAAGAAGAAAAACATACATAGAGAATTAATGGAGAATGAAACATAAGGCAGAAGCTATAGAATAAATAAATTTGGTATTTATTAGGGAAGCATAGCAATAAAGGAAAGCTGAAGGAGATAATTTTCTATATGCAACTATTTTTCACGGAAATTGGCAAAGATGGAAGGAACTTCAGTAGAGGATGCAAGAATTTGAAAATACCGAAATTCCACCTAATGCATATCTCAACTAGGCTGTGAAGCTCACAAGGTGCAGAAAAGTGCCAGCTATTTAAACACAGAAAAAGCTATTTATCTTCCCCTCATCTCTCTCTGCTTCCCTGTCAAATCCAACCTGACCAAATACAGCATCAGTTCAGGCTAAATATAATATTAAAGACATGTTCACAACTACATCCCTCAGGCACTGCATTATGCCCACCTAACTTCTAAAGCATCCACAGCTCAGTGAGAACACTGTTGCTGCAAGGGACTGACCCCTTTGCAATATCCCAACCTTTCTTAGACAGAAAATTAATTCCTCACATCTTTAGTACTTTTTCATTACTTTTGAAATAAAAATATTTAAATGTGTAAGATGAGCCAATAATTAATGTGTAAAACATTTAGCCTATCCTAAAACTGTCTTAAGGAGAGCAATTTAGTGAATCCCGGGATTCAGCAGAATTCAGACTTAACTTGGAAATCACTTAAAAGCAACAGCAAAAATCCCCTCAGCTTCTCCAAGCTGAATGCTTTAACTGCCCTTTACCATTAATCCAGGACTGCACAAGGCCATGCCTTGCTCACATGCACAAAGCAGCGTGTGTGGGTGACACTGCAGCCTGTGGCTGGAAAGCCTCCTTTCTGCAGTAGGAGTTCGAGTTACAGGAGTGCAAGTGAACAGCTCATTCAACTCAATTCTATGCTTTTCATGGGCTGCTAAAGGGACCTTGAGACTGCAAGCACTGTTTGCAGGAAGATCGTGTCCCCCTACACATACCATGGAGATTACAGCCAAAACCAGACTTCCAGGCTCCACATTTTCCTTCCACAAGGCTTCAGGCAGGGGGGATTGAATCCAACCTCTGTGAGTACTGCTGCAGGTACAACTCATCTTGTACAAATATTTAATAAAAAACGCATTAAAGCAGTACAAGAGGGAAGTTAAGTGTTCTCTGAACAAGTTAAGTATTGCCAGAACACATAAAATACCAGTGTAAAACACCATCGTATCACCAGCTGCATTGCTGCCACCATGAGAAAACTAAATATTGAAATAAGTAGAGCAGCACACATTCACACGTGGAGGATCTGACCCAGACTGATCTATTTCAGTCGAGCCAAACACAGAAAGGAGCATTTAGAGACAAACTAACAGGTCTGGATTGGTTGGGCAGGCAGCTCACTCACTCCTGGGATTACATTCCCAAGGGCAGAAAAAGGCCTGAGAGTGTTGTGAAAGCCAGCGCAGGGCAGCGGGACAGCGACTTCCCCGGAACACAGCAGCGATGAGGGAGCCCTGGCCGTTCATCCCCAGCAGGAGTGCAGGTCACACAGGGGCACAGCCACACTTGGCACTGTCAGGTGTGACTAAAGAGCTGAGGTGACACAGAGGCTGCAGAGCAGCTGTTCCTGGCCATGGAATTCTGCTGCTGAGCACCTCTCCTGCACACCCTCGGGATGGAAAAGGGCTTATCCCTACCTCCAGTGCCCACCTGCAGCACAGCGGGGTGGAGCTCTGACTTGTACTCCTCCGAACAGCCTTGTGTCGTCCATGCAGTGGCATCTTAGAAATCACTGCTTGCTTCTTCATTCCTTAAATTAACTGTGTAACTACAAAGTGATGTACTGACAAAAAAGACCTAACCAAAAATATACATACACTCTCCAATACAGTAATGGAATTATTTAAAATAAAATTCAAGTTCCTTGGGCTTCAAAAAACAATGAGACCACCCGCCTCCCCGCTAGTGAGGGACCTGCAGCTATGAATCTGCCAAAAAGCACTAATTCACCTCGTTCCAAGAAACCAGGTGTAGGTTTGATAGATAAATAATGGAAGTTTGCAAGAAGCATTAGCACAAAGCATTTTTAGGTTTATTTAAATAAAAATTATAATTTATACAAGACTTTTTAAACAAACAAGATTTTCTTAAAAAATGTACAGGGCAAATAATTTCATTATTTCAATTATTCATACAGTATAAGTCTTTTGTCAAACAAAAGTTACACTGATAATGAATTATTTACAATTTCAAAATATAGACTCAAACTTCAGACATAAAAATTTTAACATCCATTATATTTCAATGATTAGTAGAAATTAAACATCTGCCAAAATGTACAGAGTTCAATAAAAACTACCAATGTTTTCAAATAAGTTTAAGTAGCCAAAAAACAGGTACATCCTTTCATCTCTTCACAGTCAGGTAAAATCCCTTTTCTCTTTGTCTGCAGAACGAGGGTAGAGTTTTGCTGCTGGCATCCTGTGTGATGTTGCTACTAATAAATAGCTTGTTTCATTCAATCTTGCCTCACAAAAGCTACAGTGCACAGAAAGGCATGATTTCATATTTCAGCTTGTTTAGCCTTTTAAATTTAAATGGTCACTGATAAAGAACCAGTCAGTTTTCATCTCCCTTTTTAATTCTCTTTAAAAGGGACTCAAACTAACCAATGAACTTCTTTAGAAGTTAAATCAAATTACGCGTGAATGACCCAGACATCCACAGACATGAACAGAATTGCAAATATAAACAGCAATCAGACAGACAGAATGACAAGAACATCACTTTCCGCTATTTAGAAGCACTTTACATTAAGTGTTCCGACCCAGCCTGTTTCTGAAGTGCACCAGGCTGTACTGCAAAACTAAACAGGAAGATTGGAATTCAAGGTGAGGGCTTCAGTGTAATTACACAAGTCAAGTATGTATTTACTCATTGCCCATCCCCTCCTGCCCTCCAGACCTGGGAGGATGCAGCAAGAGAAAAGCGTGAGTAAACACACAAAGGTTACCTTCAGTCTCTGAAGTCATGGACACCACGGGAGCAGTTGTGCAGCAGGGAAACCGGATAACCCAATGTAAAGTGAAATTTGCAAAATATGTACACAGATGTCTGTCAATTATATTACAACTCTATTTAAAAAAAAAAAAAAAAGAAATCCAGTCTGTTTTCTCTATATTAGAACCAATGTTGCATTGCAGTTTGCACTAGGTTTACTGCTTTAAGGATCGCTAACTTTTAAGTTCACACTGTTAAAGTGCAGATTCATTTCAAACAACAACACATCAGATTTTGTAAGACGTTTCTAATTTCTTTGTTCATAAAATAAATTTTAAGAGCATTGTACACATGAGGCATTTCAGTCTGGGAAAAGGATGGTGATATCTTTTCTCCCTCTGCAAAGCCTAGGTATGGTTAATTGTCCTGGCACCATCAGTATAGATCCTATAAGCTCCTCCAGGAACCAGAATCTAGGACAACCCTGTACACGAGGGTCAACCAGTGAAGGGTGGGAAGGGGAGGAGGTAATAAGTGCAAGTCAACTGATTTCCTACTCAAACTGCTGTTATGATCAGAGCGAAGGTATAAATTACACTTGAAAAATGATACAAAAATAAGAAAAAGAGCATGCTCTCTGTAAAAAATATAGTCTTCTGTTTCTTCAAAAAAAAAAAAAAAGGATAACCTTAAAACACACCCAAGGGATTTTTTCTTAAGACAAAATGAATGAATCTGATTAAGATATATATAACATTAAGCCATTTTAATGCCTATTTGTTAGCCACGCTTACTATTCAAAGAAGATTCTAGAAAGGAAAGCCAAATTATAATATTTAGCAATTACAAAAAAGAGATTAACTGATTTTAAAGTTTTGATGAGAAATATTTAAGATCAAGAATTTTTACTTAAACATATAACCTGAATGTGTAAAGTTATGAAACCATAAACTGTCACGCTACAGCCACTTTAAACGGTGGCAAAATGTATTTCCCACCAGCTTCACTTACATTTGAAATTTCCAGGCCCTGAGTTACAGCATACCAAAGGTGGTGTTAGAAATGCACCCATTTTTCAGGTCATGTACAGACACGTTCAAGTGTTACTCTAAAGCGAGAACTTGAAAATTGCATTGTAGCCATTACAGTGGTTTCTCCCCTGTTCTTGCTTACATTTCCACCTAGGGCATATCCCATCAGTTTTCACTTTACAATACTCAACCAAAGTATTCAACAGTATTTCTTCATATCAAGTTTATATAAAGTTCTCATATCCTACCTCTTCATGGCCAGACTAAAATAAGGTTTGTACAGTTTGACTGCCACCTTCTTCAGTACTCCTGCATTTACTAACACACTTTAACTCTTAGCACAGTTTTAAATTAAACACCCTTTGGTGTTTGCTACCCCTCTCCCTCCTTTCATGTTAACCCTTTCCCTATAAAGAAAGGGAATTCCTGTTAAAAAAAATAGAGAAAAAAAATCCATGAAATTAAGTCCCATTTTTACATAAGAATTTGCATCTCCATTTCTTTTTTTTTAGGGCCATTCATATGTCTGGAGACATCTATACTACTCAATTCAAAAGACATAGCAAAGGAAAAGACACTCTGGAAGGCTTGGCATAACTCCTACTGTGCTTTCATGAAAATGCAAATAAAATTCTAAACCTCTCAGATGGGTGCCATTATATAGAGTATAAAAGTTTTATAATATTAAAGACAAAGGTCAATATGTGCTTTGCTGCTCGGCAGGCCTGAGAGAGTTTAGAGGAGTGCAGCCTTCCTGTTTTACCTGGCAGTTGGGTTTAATTGTTATTAACTTTAATTCTGCAAGGGGGAAGACAGAAGCACACCAATGCTCCTCAAATTATGCTTTCAGAGGAACTAGTGCTTTTAGTTGCTATATTATAGCAAGTTTTTTTATTACAAGCTAACTCAAGAGAAAAGCCAAATTAAAAAAAGTCACATCTGAGTTTAGTTTAATTATTCTCACCTCCCCACACAAAAAGCCTTCAAGTCTTTAATGCATTAACATACAAACGCCTTGTACATGCAACATGTACAACAGCTGAGCCCTTCTAGGACAAGTATCTATAGAAATATAATCATATGATGCCTAACATTTTAGGAAAAACATTTTGGTGCCCTCTTTTATAAAAAGTATCTGCCTGCCTTCCTTCCTCTTACTTTGGTTTATGAGGAAAGGAAGATGTAGTTACAAACTTTCTCCTCCAATTCACTACAAGTAATTTAAACATCTGTATGCAGGAAAAATTGAAGTTAACCAAACCAGTAAAACATCCTTCTGCAATGCAAAAATCAGCAAGGAGGAGTTATTTTAAATGCAGTTGTAAATATGGAAATACTAAGATGCTAATAGTTCCTCGGTGTTGCCATCAGTTTTAAAATAGGACTCAATTGAAAACTCCAAGCTGAAGAAGGAGACTTCAGGCTGCTGCAGTCATCATTCTCACATCTCAGGGAAAAACAACTAAAATAAAGGGACAAATGTATCCCTAGTGACATCAGTGGAGATAAAGGGATCAAACTGTTATTTAATCAGGTCTCAGAGTATCTTCCCAGCTTTTAATGTCAGTAAATAAACATTAAAAGTGCTTAATGTGCAAGGCTAATAGTGATGATAGCACTTTCACTGTTTTGTTTAATTTGGTTTTTTTTGTCTTTTTTTTACAAAAACCTTAAAAACAAACATGAAGGCATATATAAAATACACTTGGTTTATGTAACAGATAGAATATAAACCACCAGACAAGAAAAATTATTGCAAAATAGATGAGGATGTTCCTTTTTTTCACTACCAAGTCATAAAATAAGAAAGTTTCCTTCGGCTCTTCCAAGGTAAGACACTAGCTTTCATTGCTGGATGATGCAGATGTTATTTTCACGTATTGGCTGAAAATTGTCTCAAAAGCTTCGTCTCTGTGTACCATGGCACCAAACACCAAAGGCTAAACAATAAAAAAAACCACATCATATCAGCTGACAAAAAGGAAAAACTTCCTCTAGGAATAGTTTTGTCAAGTCAATAGGAACACATTAATTGTACTAGAAATGCATTGATAAAGACAAAATAATCCTTTTCTCTACTAAATTCTTGACTATGTGGCATAGTTTCTAATATTTTTCACTTCCTTAAAAAACTTCATCTGAGGGTCAGGCCCTTCCATCTCAAAGCCTCCTCCCCCATGGATACTCTCTAGCCAACAACCTATTGTTTCAGATGGCACAGCAGAGCAGCCCCCATGCTCCTGATGAAGGATGATGGAGAAAATCTCTCTGAAGTGTTAAAGCACTCCAGATGCAGTAGAACAAGCTAAATATTTAATTCATTAAAATTCTGAAGACAAACATACTGAATAATAGACAAGTGAACTTTTTACAAAAAGAAAGAAAGCCAACCACTGGCATAAGGGGACAAAAAAACCTTCATGCTGGTGCTAACCAGAGGATGAAATGAAGGCTAAGTCCAACACAGCAATTCAGACACAACCAGCTACTTACTTTCTGTGTAGATGGTGTGGATACAGCAATACCCATCCCTGATCCTGGGAGAACAGAGAGCACTTTATACTAAAAAAGACACAAACAAAGACATAAGAAATCTTCTGTACTCAACACCTGTAAAAGATGCTGCAGAGGTTACACAATTCATCACTGGCATGTCCTCCCAGTCACAACTAAGAGACCTCTACTAAACCCAGGAAATAAGCCAGATGCCACTCTCACATCCTGGACTTGGTGGGTACAGCCAGGATCCTCCTATCCATGAGCTGCAGCAACATCTAACCTGCTGGAACCACTGCCAGCCCCAAAGTGAGCCCCAGCCCTGCTCAAGCACATGGGAGCTGACCCAGCCATGCTGCTGGGGAACCGCAGGCAGCCAGGCAGGGCACAGCCCAGCTCTGTGTGCATCACCCACAGCTTCCCCTGCAAGTGACATTCATCCACTCTTTAGAGGAGCAGCAAGCAGATCAAAAAAAGCTTCTGTTTCAAAATTAGAAAACAGGGTATCAGAGAGTCATAGTATCATTAAGGTTGAAAAAGAGCTCCCACCTTTGACTGAACACCACCACATCAACCAAACTATAGCACCAAGAGCCACCCATAGATTGCCTTTACATTTTGTGGAAGAAAGTTTATAAAGATAAGAAGAAATACAGTTGGCTGAACTTGAGAATATTCACAGGGAGGACGAGACTTCAAAGTCAGATCTGTGTTTCCACCTCCAAATAAAACCAGGCACAGCAGATTTTTATGCCTGACTGCATGATCCCTGCCTCATCTTCATTAAAAAACTACAGAGATGCAAAAGGACCTTTATGGCAGTAAAGGCCTACCAGACAATAAACTAGCATTACGTGAAGTACGATGTTTGAAATCCATTAATACGAATTATTAATTCCAGTAGCAATGTTCAATTTGAGCATAAGCTGTCTGTTTTATAGACATGTCATATAAATAGAAGGAATTAATTTGAAAATCTGGAGGTACTTATGCAGTAGTAGACACCAAGCTACGGCATTTCTTTGCACAACATGATTTAATCTGTGGTACAGGATGCAGCAGAAAGCAGGAGTGTCTGTGTTCAAGATAAGGACGAGTTCAGAAAGGATAACAAAAAGTGATATTAAAGGCCACAGAGAGTGATGCAAGGCACCAATGAAGCCTTTAGTAACCACAGGCTGATAAATCTCAACCAGAGGAAGGATGACATTGCCCTTGCTGTGCTTCCAACCATCCATTTCTTGCCTCTGTTACTGATGGGTCCCAACCAGATGAAACTCCAGCCTATCCCAGTCTGGATATTCTAATGATCTACCTTTCTCCACTGACAACAATCCTGCCTCCCTCTGAGGCAATGACTTTTAAGATGGTGCATCTACCAATATGCACACCCAGGCTGAAATTAGTAACACACAATTCCTGCAACCAATAAATCTAAAGGCCTATGCAGCCCTAGTCAACATTGAAGTTAATAAACAAGATAACTTTATTTTTTAAAAAATGCTGGAGTGTAAGGGTTTAGTAAACTAGTTTGTCTTCATGCTCATAGCAAGGTTGCTTGTGCTGAGTCCAAAAAAGCAGTTCTGAGAAACATTCATGATCAAAGAATTACATTTCACTTATACAAATTATCATATATTGCACTTATATAAATTATCACACATTTCACTTACACAAATTATCAATGGCATGCTTTTCAAAATAACAAAAACACAAATGCAAAACATGACTAGCTGAACAGAAAATAAATCTTCTCCCCTATTTGCAACACCAACCAGACATACCTTCTGGATATCTGTTATATCTGATAGCTTTATAACTTTATTTCTTTTTGATGAGCCGGATTTTGAGCTTTCAAAGCACAAGTAACTGAAAACAAGAAAAGAAAATGCTCATTTTCATACAGTATTCGAAAATAAATCTCTCAAATATTCCTCTTGTCTCTCCTGAAGTTTGAAATCTCACAGGTTAAAATAATTTTCAAAATAAGAGAAAGAGGTACACAATATGCAGTTCAGTTATGGCTTCTAATTTGGGGCAAACATTTATAAATTCTAGTAACTGGCTGATGTGTCTGAAAGGCTAGAATGTATGGTATGCATACACACAAAAAATTCTTGCACTTTTATTACTGAACTGAATGGTTAAACCTGACAAGCATTTTAAAGACACACGAGGGACGTATATCCTTAAACAGTTGAAATACCAAATCTCAAAAGGATTATACATCTTTCACCACCCTAAAAGAAGATTAATGAGAAACATTGAGTTAGTTTCACGTTATTGTGCTGCAGACAAAAGCTCAGATTTCTAAACATTGGAGAGTGGCCTCCATTACCAGGTGACATTGAATACAGATGAGCTTTACTTCCTTTCATTACACTCCAAAGGAACTTCAGTGCAAGACCCAAACAGTAATGACCATAGTTATTCAGTCCTGCGAGGTAAGTAAGGAAATTTAAAAAAACAACTGGTTACCCATAAAAATTTGAAATCAAAGCTTAATTTTCAGTTTTCTTTGTGTCGCTGTCATTTCAGGGAAGCTATACATTCAGCTTGCTCAAAATAAACCCAAACTTAGGAATATTTGTCAAATAGCTGTTGATCACAACTTTCAAAGTACACTTTAAGTTTTAGGTTTCTTTTTAGTATATACACAGCTAGCATGTTATCCACATCAAGAGCTACAGCCACTAACAACTGTCTATGCAGAGCTACTTTGCATTCCTATGTAAGCCTTTCCAAGGCAAAATCTCATCTGTTAAGCGTTGCCACACACCAGGTTCAGCTCTCCCTCTCCTATGATGCTTTCTTGGGGTTGGCAAAACACCTTGAAATGGCATTTTTGTTTCAAGACATTATTAAAGGACCACTCTTAGATCCAAGTTCTTTAATGTCTTGCATTTCCCTCCAAGGAAATGCATGGACTGCAATGACTCACTTTTCTGTGACATAAAGAACTCCATTCCTGATGTAGTCTGTAGGCATCTTCCGATCTCTGTTAATCAAGCAACAGCGCCAGCCATTTTCACACACTGAAAAAGCCAAAACAAGAAACCTTAGTTTAAGAAAAAGAAAGACAGGTGCTATCCCCAACAGTGTCCTTATAAAATAGAAAACACTGAATATTTAACTTTGGATACCTAGAAGTGCTTAGAAAGAAAAGATTAATCAGGTGTTTTAGACATTCTAACATCTGTTTTTAACACTCATTTTGAAAAAAACGAAATAGAAACCACCCACACAATTATTCCCTTGAACTTGACTACTGGATTTATCTAACCACAAAAGGCCCACCAGGCTGTGCACTCTTTCAAAGAGCTGCACGGATATGGAATGAAAGAGACCATCTCCATTCATCCTAATTTAAAGCAAGACTTTTTAAATCAAAAGCTTACACCTATACAATGCACAGAAAAGGAATTAAACTTTAAACTATCCTTGGCTTTTTACAAAATATTCTACTAATGTAGCCTTCCTGTGGCAATATACCTGCCAAAGGACGTTCATTCTCTGACAGGTTAAAAACTTCATGGAAATTCCCTCTCTTGGTGGTATGAAAACGACTTGTGTCTTCATCTTTGCTTATTCCAGCTGGGGCACTTGAGCCCACATAACTCCTGGATGCTGCTGTTTGAAGCTGCAGAAAAAGAAACATGATTATAAAATCTGAGAAGCAACATTCAAGCTATACTCTTAAAAATAATTTAGCTAACTACTCCTTCTAAAAAGAAAAATCTATAATGCAACAATTTTCACTAACTACTCAATAAATTAACTTTAGACTACTGCACTATACTGTTGCTACAGCACAAACCTCTAATATAGTAGCTGAACATAACCTTTCAAAGTGCTGCCCCCCTTTGATGGACACTCTTTGCAGGGGTGAAGCACATGGTGTTAAATGCACCTATCTTAAAATACCACTTTTCTACAGTAAAGGCTATGTCTCATTAGATACAACTAAGTCACTGCACACCGGTACAATGATTATAACTAGTGGGGCTACTAACAGACAATATATTATCAGTACTTGGCTTGTCTTCAAGAGATAAACAAAATATTATTGCACAAAAGAAGCTGAGAAAGAAAGAAGAACAAAAAAAAGCCACACAAAACTGCATAAGCTCATTATGAATACAAATGCTGAAAATGAAAGGAAGTTTTCCACACTACGATCCATACCTTTTCATGCCCTGACAGCTAGCAAGAAAAGAAACAAACAACACAAATGTGACAGTGACAAAAGAAAAAAGTGAAATCTATTTAACAGTATAATACACAGAATAAAACATGAACTGAGTGACACTGCAAGATCCTGCTCACAAACCAAGAGACTACACACAATGAATGCAATTAAAAAAGAGTTATGAGTGGTTAGAGCACACCAGTTCAATTTATTCAGGTTGCTTTAGAGCCATTGATCTTTCCTGTGCTTTGAAGTTGCACTGAATTTTGAGTGTTGACACATGAAACAAAATCTGAATGGTTGTCACCATCCTTGGTGGGGGCAAAAAGGTAGTACGGAGTTCCTGAAACCAAAGTACTTGAACCAAAAATCTACTTTTAAACAGAGCTCTTTGACCACTGGACACTACCTGGCAACAAGCCTTGCTTCTGGAAGGACAGCAGGCAGTTTCTTGTATGAAAGCTTGCCTGCATTTTCATTTTCATCTTAGTGGGGCACCACATGATTCCAAAAGCTGGCACTAGCAGCTCTGTTCTTAGCCCCACCACGCAGTTAAACAACCGGCAAAACTGACAACATGCAAGCTCAGGACTTAGCTCTTCTGTAAAGGCCCAACACTGTTGAAGGACAACCAGCCTTTGGCTGCTTTTTTTTTTTTTTTTTTTTTGCACTAAATTAGCAGCACTCAACACTTCACAAGATTTAGCACTAACAAACGAAATCCAAAGCAAATGAAAAAATGTGCACTGCAATTGCTAACTAGAAACACGACTGACAAAACAGGCACAGGGCATTTGCCATCCATCTTTTTAGGGTACCTGTAATACAGTGATGCCTCAGAGGAAAAAAATAAAGTTAACATGGAAAGCAAATGGCTGATGGTAACTGTAATACTGCCTCAGTTACTGCCCTTCTCCTGTGCTGAGTCCCTGGAACCAAGGAAAATAACAGCTTCTCCACCCATCTGTGTGCAACTCAAGATGAAATGAAACTTCTGAAGGCCTTCGTAGGCAAGTTATTTGGCTGCACATGCACATAACCAGGTGAAGTGCCATGGCCCAAAACAAAAACGATCAGAACAAGAGGTCTAATATTTTTGTGCTGGAATAAGGACTATTTCTGCTCTCTGCTACACTGCTTCCTACCCACCTGTAATATGAAGAGATTTAAAAAATGGTGTTTAAACTTCAGCACCATGACCCATGAGGTGGCTGAAAATGTGAGAAGTTCCACCCTTACCTAGTCCTGCCTAACATATGCAAAAGTTTCCTTTACCACAGACAACCAACAGTCAATTACTAAGAGAAAAGCATTGCATCCAGTTTTGATAAGCCTTAAATCTAACTGGAAGTGATTGGATTTGTAATGCTGGAAGAGTCCTAATTGTCTAAAAAAGTCACCAACAACCCGGAGGCAGGAATACCTGGAGGTATCCTTTTCACTTGATCTGTCGTCAGCTTTTGACATACAACCGTTACCCATCAGTCCTGTTGTCAGGACTGTTCTCTAAGGACACAAGGTCAGAGTGCTGGTACAGGCAATGAATATTGCATTGTGTCTAAGTTTACTGTGTCTTGTATGCTGTTTAATGATAAGAAGCCAAAGCAAATGCACACGTGCTGGCACTACATGCTTTTGGGCTCTACCTTTTCAACATAAAAATTGAAAAACCTCTTTCGTTTTTACCTTTTAGTAAAAAAATTTTTTTTTCATACTGTGACGTTTGCAGAAATCTCTCAGGGGGTAACAAAGTTTCTCTAAAATTACTGAGATCAAGTTAATGTTTTCAAAGACATTTGGAAGCAGGTAATGCAGTCCTGCACATCCTTTCCAGGAAGATAAGCCAAGGTCACTGAACCAGACATGGTAGTACAAAACCCTGGCTCTACTTGCAAAACTAAAGCTATGAAACTCTAACTTGAGTCCATAAACTCTAAGCTTATGGACTCAAGTTCAGCAATTCAGAATCTTTACACTTCTAAGGCAGATTAGAGAGACCCAGCAAGGGGATGCCACAACTACCACAAGTTGTGGAATATAACCTGTTAACATGAGGAGGATAGAAACTTCTAAGACCATCTTCTGCAAAGAGAAATACAGGCCATGGATGGCTTCATCCAAGTGCTTATTTACCCATCTCATCCCTTGGAAAACAGGAACTGAAGACTCACTTTCTGTAATAGAGTGTCCTTCTTCTCCACTTCCTTCTGAAATACTCAGATTGTGCTGCAGTTATTTTACCACCCTTTGCTCCACACCCCCAAGCCCCAGATTTCTTCTTAACATCTAAGGGTTCATGTGCTTATCCCTTTTGCTCCCCAGTTGTATACCCAGGATGAATTACTGCTCAGGGCTGTACATTTCACAGAGTACTCAGATACTCCATGAATGCAGTTAAATACTGTGCTAAGCGGCATTAAGCAAATGCTAAAATGGGATTAGACTCAACATTTACTACAACTGTTTTAATTTTTAAACTAATAAACATATACAAATTCAGGGATATGGAAAAGCCTGACTCAGTTACCATGTCAGGCCCCAAAAAAATTTACCAAGGTGCACAAAACACAATATTTAGTGACTTAACTATGATATTTTAACAAAAAGAAAATGTACTGTTGGAGTATGAACATGGTGAAGTCATTTATCACCACTATGCTAAAAAATCACCTAATAAAATAACCATAAAACATAATATCTAAATATGCAAACTACTTTATTACCTTTGCTAATGATTATCCCATTAGTAAGTTGCATATTATACTCAAGCCTTTATATGTTTTTTTAATTAACTGTTCTTCAATTTGCCTAAGCATGTGAATTTCCACTGAAAAATAATGTCTAAGAATAGAGAAAGAGGATACAAAAAGACTGTATTTGACAATAGAATAACACAGAACGTATGTTAGAGAAATTGGTATGAATATGGATAGTGTTATATTTGTGTTTAGCTTCATGATTCACAGTGTAGCTATACATACATACACATTTTTAATAACTGATTCCTTTCATACAAGAAACAGAATCCATAAAAAAACTGTGAATCTTGAAAATAATGAGAAAATTGATGTTACAATCAACTAACATTGGTCGTAAGGATTTAATTAACTTTCTCTTTAATGTGCTCTAGTCACTGAAGAAAAGGAAAAGGGAGAAAGGGGTCTGATTTTCAGAGGCTGAGAACACAGGGACAAAAAGATTTATTACCCTTACCCGTCTTGACACTGTAGCATTAGATCTCTCTTTGAGCTGGGGATCTGTCGGGAGACTTATCCAGATGATATAAGGAGTATCATACTTAGCTCTTAGTCTGGGGCATCGTTTGAAGATGAAATCAATAAGGAAAAACTTGATTCCAGCATAGAGTCCTGAAAAAAAGGTCACTTCAGTATGAATGCTGAAGAGGCATTAAGAACATCGCTGTTTTTGATTGTATTTTCAGAAGCTCACAAATTAAACCAAATTCTGTATCTTCAGTCACAGGGTTAAACCCTTCTCTTTGTGTTTACTATTTTAATTCTTCTTCCAACAGCAGAAAATTATTCCTTCCTTCCCCTGCCCAGATTCCTTCCTCCCCATCCCCAGTTCTTTTAAACAATTTACACAGCCACTATTATGCAGAAGAACATTTAAATAATTCAAACATATGTTCCTTATTACCAGAAGCATTCTGAAAACCTGATATACTACCAAAACAAAAAACACACTAGAGCATTCAACTCTGCAGCTCCTGCAAGAATTTTAATGGCAACAGAGGGCCCTCATGTACTACATAAAACTCTGTCTTCCAGTCCCAGCTCTTGTCTTATACAAGTTACTTCTTTGCATTCTTCCAGATAAAAATGGGCTTAAAATACTCTGTCAAAACTTTACTGACTGCAATTCCGATCTCCTAAGAGCCAGGGTAAGAAAATAATTCCTCACACATCTAAATTCAATTGCAGTGTCAAGCAAACCAACATTAATGTTCAAGCTAACAAAATTTGAGGTTCAGTGCCACTAAAAGTAATACTCATTTCATTATATCATTAATTAAAAAAACGGGAGTTCTTGGTTCGCAGTACAGAGCTTCATACCTCAGAAAAAAGAGTCTCATGCTGTAGTGGGAACCCTTTTCTCAATTCCCAGTTGAGACTGAGTATCTGTAACTTCACCCACAGTAGTCTGTTCATTTTGTCCAGCCCAGCCGCCAAGTTTTACCAGTAGTCCCATTAACTCTTCTGTTTTTATCCTACCCTGTCATTTTCATGCCTCCTGTGTCATGACACATATTTCATTTACAAGGATCTATGAGCAAAAAAACCTTGACATATAGGATTTTCCAGAAGCCTTATAGCTGACAGTCTGAAAAGGCCTGCTAACAGCTCATCATAAACTTCTCCTCTTCAAAAAGCAAAAGCATTATCCAGTCTTTTTCTATTACACACTGAGATGGTTTTCAAAATGGTCATGACAAATGATGCCAAGCACAATGAACATACTTTAAAACACTGCATGATTTATTAATGCAGGTTTTCTCTCTTAAACTCTAAAATTCTCCCTCTAAAGGTCACATAAATACAGGTCAATTATTTATTGTGTTTACCCAATGCAAGCCCAATAATCCTGTAGGGCAAAAAGCAGGATGCAATAAAAGCTGCCCATAGAGCAATGTAGAGCTTCTGTGTTATTTCTGGCTGGACCCACATGAACAAGCTGAAAGCAAAAAAAAAGAAGCAAAATTTTATTACTAGTGTTCCAGATATTGGCCAAGTCTTATTTTAAAAGGGAAGAAAGCCTCACATCAGATAACTTACTTTTTAATTTTTTCCAGTATGTCTGCCATCTTGCCAAAAAGGTTCTGCATAAGAAGCAAGAGAATTAAAATCAAGTCCTGCATTGTTTAGGGTTTTTTCGACTACATAACGGAAACCAACAGCTGCCTGACTTTGTTGGTGAGCAGTTCCCAGAATTGATGTTTTTAAGCTAATCTTTAGTCATTTATATACTTCACAATTGAGTAAATACAGAACAGAATAGCAATACTTGATGACTTCCATCTCATTTAACCTTGTTCTGTAACTTGTGATTGATTGTTACAAGTGAAGAAACTATTTGATCCCACTGTCATGACTAGATGCATTTACATTACTGCAAATATTTTAAATTAAGCTGTTAAATCTACAGAAGTTAAGAGCTACTGTCAGTAGGTAACAAAATGAAAGGTTTCTTCACACATTTTGAGTGCCGAAATTTCAGGAAGTGGTTATTTAGTTCATCAAAAGGACTACTAGCTTCTTGGAAACAGACTCTTATCAGATTTTATAATAAACCCTTGGAGACTGTAGATTCCAAATAATTCTAACAACTCTCGATGCAACTGACCCCTGCTCAGGACTAGGAGTCATATTCTCTGACCTATCCTTACTGTCAGAGCACCTGAAAATTTCACCTTCCCAATAAATTTGCAAAGGTGTTCACATAAACATGTGCACCATCCCCAGGAGGAGGAAGGAGCTGAGCATTCGCAGTCAGCAAGGGAAGGTTAAACCTCTTTTGACAACAGCACATTGGACATGACACAAGGCTCCAGTTCCACTGGATGGTGCAGTCACTCAGCTGCTACCTCATCTAACTCATGGTTCTTGGGAGAAAACCTTCCTTCAGCCTCTCCCACACCAGCAGATTTCAGGGCTTGGAGGGGGTGGAGTTTTTTAAAACATGCTATTTTAGAGATGCAGTGCAAACTGTTGAATTAACACAGCTAAACAGACAGCAGCCTTCAGCTAAATCTTAAAGGAACACAGTCTCCTACTCAGTTTTAAGACTAGCAGATTTGGGACATGGATCCACACTCCAGGCCAGTGGTAAGACTCACCACTCAATCTACATTAGAAGCTCATACGCATGTATTAAGTAGAAAACTGTGAGAAGTTGCTTCTGTTCGCCTCTAGAGCTCGCTCAGAGCTGTGGTCAGAGAACTTCAACCCATTCTCTGAAGCATCATGCCATTTTGGAAGCTCCAGGAATCTTAATGAGATCTCCACCGCTTGTGGATTAAGTTCCATTTGCAAGAAAAGTGTTGCTTCTTTAAGCATTTGTTTTCACATGCTGCATAACAACATTCTTTGACCACCTGGACTATAGAGGAACCTCCTTGTTTCTAAGGAAGCAGCCAGAGAGCAGTACAGTACCTGCGCCTTCTGCGCCACGTCCAGAACAAGCTGAAACTTTTCAGACACGGTCAGGTCCTCTTTTGGGTGCTCCTTAGGCAAGAAAGAGATAATCCATTGATTTTCATCTTAGATGAAACGTATTTTACAAAACTTGTCAGAACAAGGTGACCGCTCAATATTCTTGGCAATAGTCTTCTCACTTTAAATAGCCTTTATATTTACCATTTCCCTCTCTTGTTTCAGATCTACTTTTTATGTCTTTCACTGCTAGTTAGTTTTAGTTTTCAATGCTTTGGGGGGCTCAGGGGAGACTTTATCACTCTCTACAACTACCTGAAAGGAGGTTGTAGTGAGGTGGGGTCAGTCTTTCTCCCAGGTAACATGTGACAGCTCAAGAGGAAATGGCCTCAGACTGTGCCAGGGGAGATACAGATTGGCTATTCAGAAAAATTTCCTCATGGAAAGGGTTGTTAAGCCTTGAAACAGGCTGGCCATGGAAGTGGAGTCACCATCGCTAGAAGTATTTAAAAGACACTTAGATCTGTCACTTAGGGGCATGTATCCGGATCCAGTGATGGAGCTGGCCATGCTACAATAACAGTTGGACTTGATCTTAAAGAAACAGAATGCAGTGATTCTTGAAGATCCCACAGAATCTAATTTGACCCAAGCTGATAAATTCAAATTCATTTCAGAAATGTGTTTTAAGTTTGAATATTTTAGGGTGAAGCATCTGAACCTAAAAGTTTGTTAGTAAAGTCTTTTAAATTACAAGAGAAAGAAAAAAAATGTAGTGTTTTTACTTGCACCTTTCTCTTCCTTCCTTTCACAACTCCTTACACAGACACAGAGGATGGTTTAAAGGTGCAATTTTTTTTGTAGGTGTACAGGAGAAGCTGATCAGAGACCTACCATGTGTTCAGAAACTTCAGGCACAATGCTCCACTGTATTCTCCAACCCCTAGAAATTATGGAAATAGTTAAAGAGAGCAAGAACTCCACCCATCAATATGGTTAAAAAGTAGTGTTCTGCAAAATGCACTTATGGCTTGAAAGTAAATAATTTAATCCTCAAATTAACGAAGAAACCACAACATAACAGAAGCACAAGTGGCCAAAATCAGCCAGCTTTAAAAACATTAGTTAAGTAGATACTAAACATCATCACTGTTTGTGAGTTTTACAATAAAAGTTAATGGTGTGCATGAAGTAAAGGATTAGGAATATTTTTCTCTTATTTTTTCATGTGAACAAAATGGCATCAACTTATTCAGAAGCCTATTTGCTACCAATAATTCCCAGGGAGTATGTCGAACAGAAGGTATCAATTAAGAAGTCAGAAAATTATTTTACAATATGCATGTTAAGGCCCTCTACACCATTTTAAGGTGAATTAAAAAAAATCCCCAGTCTTAATTTTACGAAGAGACTGAATTTACAAATAGCGGATACTTTGGATAAAGTATGCCAAGAGCTACAGAAAAAGGCAAAACCAGCATTTTAGGCCTAGGTGAACGTTATCTACTGGGAAAAAACAGCAGGCTTCAGTATTGAAGGTGATGTTCTCCAAGTACTCTAAATGCTGCAGAAATTTTTATTAGAATTTTAGTATGCTGAGGGGTTTTTCTGAGAGCATGCAACATTGTTTGTGATGACCCAAGCCACAGGATACAAAGATAATTCCCAATAATAGTAAAAGATTATAGAAACTGAGCAATGACACTAAGGATATTTGACCATGAATTTCACTTTGTTAAATGTAACTCACAACATTAGAAAATGTAACAGTTTACAACTCAGTGCAAGAATAACAAAACATCTTTCAAGCAAAGCATTACTTAAGAGAATAAGCTAGTATTTATGCAAATACCTGGCTATGAGGTAATTTAGGGATAACCTCAAAATTGCTAAAAATAAGAACATAGGAATGGCCCAGCCATGCCATACAGCATTCATGTAAATCTGCAGATTAAGAAGAAAAAACAAACAAAGAGAGATGCGGATTAAAAACTGGGGTACAGTGAGTTGCATGAAATACCATTTCCCACTGTGCTCTTGGGCTCAGAATCATGCAATTTACATCAAAAAGATTTATACATTTTAGCCACCCCATGAGTGACAATGGCCCTGCATTCAGGAATGCAAAATCAAAATTAAGAATGAACCAAATCTCCAGAAACAACACTTAACTAGTTCTCAGCTGCCTCAGAGAGAGTACTAAGTATTTCCAACACTACACTTACCTGAAGGGGTAGGGAGAAAAAAAAAGAAGTAAACCCTAAAGTCTGTGCATCTGCTACATTACCATGATATGGTCAGCAATGGCATAGAAGCCATGGTATAGGAATTACAGCAATTACCCCCATACTGGGAAGCAGGATAAACTCTTGCTCTGTTATTTCAGGTCAATTAAATCCCAAAATTTTACCAAGACTAAAAAGATTGCAGGAAAACAGATTTTATTTTATGTAGCAAGTACAAACACAAAGAGCTTCAAAAGGTATTCTGTTCCCTTCCCAGCTTCTGAAAATAGAGACTACAGTCTCTCTGTGAGTGACACTGGGTTTTTACTGATAACCCCAAAGTGAAATGTTGCTCTGTCTCCCAGGTCCCAGAGCTTTCAAAAAAGCTGCTCAAGTTTCTTCTTTCAGCTTTTATCTGAAAAATGGGTTTACCAGGTGAGGCAAGAGAAAAATCAGCAGATATGGAAAAGGGACAGACACAGGGCACTGGGAAGGGCAAGTCTCCTCCTCAATATTCCTTCAGCTGTGTCATGCAAAATATCATAGGATCTGTAACTTAGAGGGAGGGATTATTTAACAAAAAGTGTGTGACATTTTCACCACACAGGTTCATTCAGCTACACCTATTGATAATTCCTTTGACAGAAATACATGTCATATACACTGTGACCAAAAGAATTTAGATCATGTAATTAACAATAGGAAAAAGGAAAAGAAATCAAACTCCTCTAGATACTTCTGTCTCTTTGCAGCAACCAAGCCGCCTTAAGATAGCATAGAAATGCTTGAATTTAGCTCACAGACCTGATGTTTGCACATTAAATCATACTGAAATCAAGGCATTTTGCCTCTCATCACCATGATCCAAATGGCAAAGAGCCCTGATAGCTTTTTGCCCTGGGGGCAATAGCTTCTCAACAAATATAATCACTACCAGCATTCCAGCCCTTGACAAGAAGAAACTTTGCAGAGGCTGAACGAACCATCAAATTACCAGGACTGCAAGAAAGAAACAAGAAAGGAGAGAACAATACCCAGATAGTTCTAAGCTATTTTAACAATTATAAAACTATGCTACAAGAAACCCAGGATACACAATTTAAGTGGCTTTATATATAGCTGAAATTACAACTATTGATATTTTGAATTAAATGAAATGACACTATTTGATTTGACTTGAACTATAGCATACCCGTTACTCAGATATGGCAGCTTCAACAAATTTCAGCAAATGATGTATTTTTTAAAGTTCTTACCACTCCTGGAGGAGTAGGATAACTTACAATAAAGGCAATAGCAGAAGTGTAGATAGAATACCAGTCTGATAAGGCAGAAAGATTCTTCACAAAATTTGTAACAGGTTTGGCACCTCTCTCTAAACAGAAGTGGAAAAAAACCACAACTGTTAGAATTAGCTGGCAGTGGTTAAATCACTTATAAATTACAACCAGATTAGAAAACTACAGAATATTCAAGACATGTAATGACAAAAAAAGTTTATTCAAATGAAAAAAAATTAGCCCCACCAAAGTAACCGAAAAATTAGTCAAAAATGCATTTCCAAAAATTGTATTATGCATGACGAAGATTATGTCTAATCTCTGAAACATAGACAAAGAAAAAAAAAAGATCAACATCCTTTATAAGGGTACCCTGGATGCTAAAAGCATTTGTTCTGAGCCATGTTCATACTACTCTGAAGACCATTGCACAGGTCAGTTTGTCACACTGTAAAACAATGTACATTAACCTGACTGAACTACAAGCCACCAAGGAACAATTTAAAATCACAGAATCGTTTAGGTGGGTTACCTTTAGTAACATCATTGGGTCCAACCATTAACCCAGCACTGCCAAATCCACCACTAAACTATGTCCCTAAACGATCTCTCTGCAGAGCCTTCCTACCCACCATCAGACCAACGCTCATGTCCAACTTGGTGTCATCTGCAAACTGGCAGGCAGCACTCAATCCTGTTGCCCAGATCCTTGATTAAGATAGTAAACAGGACTGGCCCCAACACTGAGCCGTGGGGAATACCACTTGTGACCAGGTGGATGTAGCTCCATTCCCCACCACTCTTTGGGCTCATCAGCCAGTTTTCAACCCAGCAATGCATACACCTGTCCAAGCCATGGGCAGCCAGTTTCTTCAGGAGAATGCTGTGGGAAACAGCATCAAGGCTTTACTACAGTCTAGGCAGACAACATCCAGAGCCCTTCCCTCCCTCACTGCTGCTTCACTGCTAGCTTAAAGCCAGGCTAGATCTCTTGGCTGTATCTCTGTGGGACTCTATCCAGTTGCAGCACTTTGCTGCTTACTCTTCCTAAGCTCAGCAACACAGCACGTCACTCCCTGAACAAGTCTGTCCCCACCTCTGCAGAGCTTTGGTCTTGCCATCCCTGCATGGGAGACTGACCTGTGCTGGGAGAGGCCCATGCACAGACACACCCAGCCAGCGAGAGCAAGAGGGGCTCTTCCTCAGCTCCCTAAAACCCTCTTATCCTTGACCCTCTTCCTCTACACTCTTTTACTACTCAGAAACACAAGGAAACAGGAGAGGGCTGCTGCAAGACCACCTTTGCTTTCTCTGTTGGATCACACCAGTTTTGCCTTTCCTGATACAAATGATGACACCTCCTGCACGAGGAGTATCTGAAGCTCTCACTCTCTTTTGTAATAGAATTCACAACTTTTAAAGTTTTACTTCAAGAGAGCCTGCGACTTGCTGACCTAGTTTGTTTGGCTTAAAACTCAGCTATCCTCAACACGCTTCCTGTGTCAAGTAATTAAGCAACTAGCACTAGATTCCCTTAAACATCAGCAGCACAACCAAAGCAGCAGATGAAGTAAGTGGAAGGGCACACCCAAGGCCCTGGAGGAGGTCCATAGACTCAAGCACTGCTTCCATCTGCTCTGCTCCAGCACCCTACACCAAGCCCATATTGAAGATCAAGACCTGGAAATCACTGGTGACAAGAAGGTTCTAGAGAGCTCTGAGTGACTGCCAGGCTCCTCGGACAGCAGGGATCTAGATTTTGTGGCTCACCTAGTGGAAGTTAAGAGCCACCCAAAACTTAATGCTGTTCTTTAAAATCTATTCTGAAGGCAATGCATGCACACCACTGACAAGAAGTCACACGTATTCTCCCAAATGAAACCAGAACAAATACAATGAATAAAATACTGCTAAGTACTTACTTAATCTTCTCATATTTTCAGTCAACCTGAAAAATAACAGATAAAAGCAACTTGTTAAATAGACAACTAGTGCAGACTTCTGTACATTTGATCCCTGAAATACTGTTCACCGTTATAAACTATATGTGCATAAATCTTCATTCTTGCCTGTTACAAAATGTGTTTCTAGTAACTAATACAGTCTACCTTGCACCAGACCAAAAACTGAAGTTTAAAAGCTCTCCGGCCTAAGACTTTGTTCACAGGTTTTGGGAGGCATATAACAAAACCTAGTAAATAATACAAATATTATTTTATTTCAGACAGCAGATAAAATTTCATGTTTTGTCCAAAGCATTCACAAAAATTTTGAGGTAGTTCTGTGCTTTTGGTCTTATTATTTATTATTGAAACATTTACTCAAACCATGTAAAAAGCTGTTTAAGAAAAAAAAAAAGTTGATTAAAAAAAGCAACTCGTAAAGATGCCAACAATTTCTCACAATGACATTAGGGATTTACCTTCTAGCACTAAGTGGCTCTTCTGTTTCCACTGTATTCTCTTCTGGCTGAAATCTGAAGTCCTCAAGATATTCCCCAAATTTGTCACAAAACCACTTTTGGAGTCTTGAACAGACTGTGTGACTACGCTTATCTATAAAAGAGAAGCACTAGGTATCAAGATAATGCTAGAAGACATCTTTATCCAACACCAGCCCCTGTTCCCACACACCATGCTTTGTTGGGAAGCAAACTTTGTGCAGCTTCCCTGTCCTTCACCAACAGTCTTCGTGGAAATTTGCAATTTATTTCTCCGTTGCACAAGAACCCTGACTGCATTAAGCTGGTAAAATAAGACTAAAGGTGACTCCTCATTGCTCTTAGGACAGTATATGGAAGCATCATATTACCTGAGGTAAAAAGAGTAAAACATCCTAACAAACAATAATTTTTAGCAAACACAGTAAAAACATTTAGTGGTTAAGAGGCTTCTGTAAACAAAAGTCTGACGTAAATCTCAGTGCTCCTATTGTGCTGGAGGGTCACCTTGAGAAAAGCAAGTGCAAAGCAAAACACTCCTGAGCAGAGAGCTGGACAACCACCTTGTAGCCACAGGGGTTTGACAGGAAAGGGATGTGGAAACATAAGCAAGATTCTGCTAGAGGCATTTTTACTTCCACTTTCAAACCACTGATGGTCTGTAAAGATTGTGTGTGTGTCTCTCTATGCAGCTATACAAATAAATCATGCAGCTTCTCTTTTTTAAAGTCAGCCTTCAAAAATCATGCTTCAAAAATATGCACTTTCTATATATGGAATACACAGTCATAATACTACCTGGGAAGTCTTATATGGCAAAATAATGAAGTGACACACACTTTCTGTACATCAGTGTTAGTGAAAAAATATAACATACTATAGGGATACACAGAAATAATATAAGGGTAAAAGCCTTAAGGCAGGGCAAGTGAGAACAAAACAATCACTTGTAAGTCACAAAATTGTCATCCAGAAGGAACAGACAGACTATTCTTTGGAAACATTGCTCAATACAGCAATGTCAGAAGGAGGACACTGGTCATAATTACTCCAGGACCAAATATAGTACAGAACTCCATAAAATTAATATATGATTAAACAGAAGCATGAAAGATTAATCAGCCAACTACAACAGTCAACATTATGCATTTAAGCTCGTGAGAAAAAACAACTGGTTCTCAGAAAATAGAATCAAACTATTTATTAATGACTTACAATGAAAAATCTAGGAAAACAGGAATCTAGTGACAACTGACAGCTGAGATAATACTTCCATTTGAAAATAAAAATATGAAGTAGCTTCCCACCTGCCAATACTTCAGAAAGTACTGAGAAAGAAATTTGGAGTGTAAAGAGAAAAAATTGGCAGGTTGTAGTTCACAGAAAGCACTGACATTATGGGAGTACAAGAAGAGCAATTTCAGATTTAATCCACAGATTTAAAAGCCTAAGTCTCAATCACAAGGTGTGGGGAGGAAAGTTAAAGTGAACTGAAAGATTGAGAATCTGACGGTTGCCTTAGGTTTTTCAGGAATCACCACATTATTGAATTTATAACAAGCATCAGCTTGAGAAATGTAGATGACAGTGTACGTCTCCAAAAAATTAATAACTCTTAAGCTTACTCTTTCTCCAGAATATCTCTTTTTTAGAGGAAGGAAGTAGTAATATGTTAGTGGCATAACAGAACTTTTGCAGTTGAGAACAAAACAGAACATTTTTTCTGTGTATTACACCTGCTTTCTGGTAAGTCAAGGATCAGCAAGGCATGCAATGATGAAGTGAGCCAACAGGTTTCATTACATACCTAAAGGCTTTACAATACACAATAAACTCCTTGCTCAGGTATTCAAAGTCAACTACAAAAAGTAAATGCAGAATCATGTACAGAGAGAGAAGTTGCTTGAATGGTCATTCATATTCAGCTTCTTCAGAAGCAAGGCCTAAGCTTCTAAGGATCAAAACAAAGGAAGAAAAAATTCCAACTGAACCAAAGTGCTATTAGAGAGCCAACCAAGCTCACCTGTTCCATTGGCTTGTGCCTGTGACTTTGCAGGTTGCTGAGCTGCAGGCACCTCTTCTGCCCTAGAAAGAAAACAGAAACAATGTGAAATGTTACAGAGGAAGAATTTATTCCCTTTTAGATAAAGGAAGCACCAGAACCTCCAAGGTTTCTATAGCTGAGATTATACAATCATGACAAGAGAAAAATCCAACTTATGCCCCTTCACAAGATTCGAAATATTCACTGCATTTAGGATCCCAGGAAATACCATCCACTGGAACGAGAGGTGGGGTTTAGCCATTCCTGTCACCAGCAGCTCAATTTCATCTTACAACTACTCAACAAGGTAGTATCAAATTTCTTGCATTATTTATGCCTTTGTGTGGTATATTCATTGCAAAGCCTGCCAGGAAACTCTTCAGAACCATGACTTCTCCTACAGCAATAAATTAAAAGGGATTCCATATCACAAGCTGGTAACCACAGCAGTAGAGCAAAACCTCAATTTGATGTATGAACCTTGAATTCTGCCATTGTTACTGGGATCAAACACCACTCAACTTCACAAGAGGAACAGCTGTTAAGAATGATTTATAATGTTATGTGGTAAGCTCTCAAAATACACAGATACCAACCAATTTGAAAAATATCTTTAAGAACTTGAAAAAATGAAATAGAAAAACTGCAACAAAAGTGTTCTAAAAATCTATGTCAAGTAGCAGGCATCATTGCTCTCACCTTTCAAAATGAGTCAAGAATATTCTCATCCATTAAAAGTGAACAGATTTTTTAAAACACAAATGCTTTTGCCATTCTGCACATGTACAAGGCTTCAAATTACATTTGCACACAGCCTCCAACTGCCAACCTGTCCTGAGAACACTCCAGGCTTCAGTCCCAAAGTCTTCAGTCATCCATGCAGATATGATACAGAAAGACTTTTCTAATGAAGCAGTAGCTTTGACAACATAACACCAGCCATAGCAAGCTTTACTTGACAGGGATTTGTATGATTGAAAAGATTACTTCTTGAAACAAAAACATGTCAGTTGTGCAATTTCATGATCACTCATTTATCAGGCAGTATAGGTACTTTCAAATGTTCCTTTCATCTTTCCCTCTTCAGGAAGGGAATCAAGTGAAACATGGTCACTTGAAGAGTGAGAAGAGCGATCCCACTGCACTGGGCAATACAGACAAAGTGCTCTCTCCTGCTGTTCCTCTAGAAAGGACTTTAGGAAAAGATCTCACTGTACTGTCTGCACAAGGAAAAAGGTCATTACTAATGTGTGCTGTCTCAATGTTACCATACATCAATGAGTATGATGGAGAAACTATAGAGCTTGAAGGCTCCTCCCCTTCCTTTCTATACATTCCCCATTCTTAATGAGCTCTCCACATCCTTGTTCATTTCTAAAAAGAACATTTAGAAGTAATTTACTGATTTATGAATTACAACTGGACATTTATCAGCACGGATGAGCTGAATTCAATGGTTTTTGCTTTCAATGACATTGCTTTCATGACTCTTCAGGACTTTTCCCCATGGCTTCTATTTTCAGAACTTTTTGATTTCTACTGTATTTACAGCAACTCTTCTTTTCAAAAGCCACCTGAAATGTCACCAGTTTATTTTCTCTAGCTAAACTTTAAGTTTGGTTCCTGTGCCATTTTCCTCCAGTTTCTATACAAGCCACAGGTTCCTCATCTAAAAACTCCTCCTGTCTTTGCTTCTTCTCCCACACCCTTGCATCTCCTCCACTTCCAGCTCTCAAAAGACAGACAGCAATAAACATGATCAAATTTGCACCAGCTATTATACAGTGGTGTCTTGTTTTCCTCTATCAGCACATCAGATGGCTACACCGTATAGCTGGGCATTTTCATCTGAAATCTGTCACTGGAACTCTGTTTCATTGAAGCTGAAGACACATTTAGGTGGAAAGGAGGCAGTCATTCACAAGCAGGTTCACACAGGCAGGAACCAGTTGCTCAACCCACTCCAGTCATGTAGAGGCACTGACTGGGGTGGTGTCACACCTGAACAACTCCTGTGACAGAGCCAAGGTGGGATCCCACCACTGTCAGCTGTCAGAGTCTTCAGGCTGGGTCTTCCTCTGACATGCTGGGATGTATTTTAAGAAGCAGCACAGCGTCATCACTCCCTATGTTTCTTGGGCAAAAAATCAAGAAAATCTCATCAAGAAGTAGTTCTCTGTAGCAGCCTTACTGGGCTCCATCAGGAGCACATGACAGTTGGCTTTGGCCCTTCTTGGTGCTTTTGTTTCATTTTTCTGGCAATGTCTTACTTGCCATCTGCCTGTTACTCCTTCCCCATGAAGAACCTGACCTTTACGAATCATCAGGTTAATGACAGCTCATTACTGCACCTGTGAATCAGGTTATAATTAGCCACTTCAGACAGATCGGGGCCAGGAAGCTCTGAATTCATTGTTTAGGCTTGCACACCTACTGGCAAGTTCAATTCCAAAACCAGGTCATGTTGAACCACACAGCACATCAAGACCACTGACAGAGGGGAGAAACTTATTTTTCCAACAGTTTCTGAACCACTCTTCAAGCCAGAAATGAGTTAAAATGCTGAAAAACATAAATAGTCCCCAGAACAACACAGTGTTCCTACGTGGGCTTCCTAACCGCTGCCTGAACCTAAGAGAACAAGCTGCATTAATTCCTCTTGGACCACACTTTCCACCAGAAAAAGGATGTAACTGCTAACACCAACACATCCCCAACACAAGGCTAGGTCATCTTTATGCAACTAGAGATTGCAGCCATTTAAAACACAGGCTGTTTGAAACTGGTAAGAGCAACCTCAGACAGTAGAGGAGACAAACACAAACTGTCTCTTTTTCTCTCTCTCTTTTTTTTTTTAATATATTGAGGTCAGGAAAGCATCAATTTTAATGACTATTAGGGGTGTTCATGACCAGGACATATGTACCACTCAAAAGCAACTAGTACACTTAGATGTAGTGTCCATTCAGTGCTGCCCCACAGAACAGCACCAAAGTGTTACTTTTTTAAGCTGTAAGTATAATACAGAAGTTAAGGGAGCCTTGACACTGAAGGCCATTTCCCTTAAATAAAATTTTTGGTTTGTGCGTATTAGGCCCTGAATACAGCTGCAAGTTGAGATGTGTGTGTATCACAGATTCCCAAAAAAAACTGGATGCAGCCCAGAGTTGCGGCACACATCAGGTGCAGTCACTGCCAGGACATTCTCAGACATGTTCAAAGCAATTTTCCCACAGGCTAACTCCAAGTTCACACGGGACCGACCACCAGTCTTGCAACAGCTGTCATGGAAGCCATTCAAGGCTGTTACATCTTTCCTACTGCTCAAAGTAACCTGAATGCGTGTGCACTTCCATCAAAAGCACATTCCAACCTCATACATGCAAAAATAAGCATAAAGGAGGTATTTTCTTAGCCTGGTTTAAAGACATATCTTTCATATATGCACAGCTTCTTAACCTGAAGAGCTGTTAAAAAAACAAGTTAAATAATTTTCATATTTGTCATCTTCTTCCTAATAAAATACACCAAATATTTCGGAAGCCTTTGCTATTCTCATCCACAATGAAGGAATAGTGACTTATGCAGAAGCATTGTCTATTTGGTCCTTGCAAAATTAGTTCACAATGATACTATTAAAAAGGTTTGCTGCATAAGTCACAGGCTGCTGGTAAGTGTTGTTGCAAAAATTTTTGTTATTTTTTTCAGTGTGATTGTAGCTCACAATTTGTAAAATATGGCAGCAACAGCTCACACAGACTATTCCAGATTATTTATGCATCATTCCACTTGCAAAATGTCATAAGCTTCAGCTGCCATACCAAATGCTGGGAATGTTCTGGACTGTGTATCTGTGGAAAACTTCAACATTATCATATATTGCTACATGTACTGCTCTGCCTCACAAATACTTTAGAATACTGCAAATTTTAAAATAATTTTTTTCTTATACCACAGCATAATTTGGTTTCATTAGCAGTTCACTTCTGCAAGCAAAAAGAACAGTACACACAAACCCCAGCCCTCAACTAAGTACCACAAAGTTATTCAATCCCCCACCAGGGAACATATGAATATCTATTTTTAAATGGTGTAAGCAATTACCTGAGAAGCAGGGTGAATTTGACACAAGCAGATAGAACTTTCAGCAGTCACTTTGCTTAATAAAATTATATTTCCATCAGGCATAATTTTGGCCTATTACATATTTGACTGTGTAAGCCAACATTTTACCTATAGTCCTAATAACAGTATTTTTTAATATCCACAATGAAGTGCAAAATACAGTAAGCAATAAAGAATTTCACACAAGGAAGTACAAGTTAAGAAAAATCATGGGCAACCAAATTTTTCTCCTCCTTGATAGAAACAGAAAAATTTTCAAAGTCTTATTTTGTTGTCACCTTACATATCCTGCCTGTCACAAAAAGGTTGAAATAGTAGTAAGACTAGTTAGAGAAACACTTGGGTAGAGGGGATAATTGGCTGAACGTAATCGCCAAGTGCAATACCCAAGCTGACTGGACTGGTGTAATCCTTAGGATATCTAAATAGGAATATAGTACTCAGGGAGTCACGTCATCCTACCTTAATTTAGCAATACCAAGCCTGCCAGAGATTTGCTGTTGTCCACAATCCAACAAGGCACAGATGCCGACACAAATATTGATAAACAAAGACCTTCCATTTCTTTTCTCTGTAAAACCTGTAGTGGACCAGATTGGACTCTGAGTTAATTTTATTATTCTGGAACAGAGTAGGATGATGAGCACCTTCCCGCAGAAGAAGACAGCTCCTCATCCTCCTCCAGGACTCCCAGCAATGAGGAGATCTCTTTCCCCCTTCTCTGTGCATGAGCTGGAGTCCAGGTATAGCTGCCCTTGGGAAAAAGCTGAAAGCCTGTGCCAGTGCTAAAGACAAGTATGGGGAATTTGCATCTCAAGCAACTTCAAGGCAGCAAGTCACAGACAAGAAAGTATCCTTTCCTTAAACATCAGTTTCATCTACCAATGGTAGGAAACGACGTTCACTGCTTTGTACAGCTGATACTGAGCTAACAGATACTCTCAGCATGTGATGGGCCCAAGCTTCTCCTCTCAACTGTCCACTCAAACAGGCAATCCCAGTCTAGCTACACAGCCACACCAACCAGCACAGGCAATGAAAATGCATTCTCAAATCCCAGCTGTAAGAGCAACTTTAAAATGTCACTAAAAAAACCTCCAGATCAGAGCAGACTGGACCACCTTCCCACAGCACAGTTGTGGTGCTGGCTTGGGAACCAGACTCCTCCACAAGGGCCTTTGAGAGCCTCTTCTAAGCTGACTTGGCAGCACAGGTCAAGACTTCACACACACCAATCCTGCATGGAACCAGTGATTTTGGAAAACCATCACTGTGAAACATCTCCTAAAAAAATCCCACTGTACTAAGAACTGAGAATAAGAGGGAAGGCCTAATTTATCTTTTATCTAAAGCCTTGGTGCGCCAACACTCTGAATACTGCATGAGTTCAATCTCTTATGACAAAACCGTTTAAAGAACAGCAACCAAATTGATGAAAGGGATGGAGTACTCTTAAGGAGACAGTGGAAAAGCTGGAACTCATCAGTTTGGAGAGAAGGGTATTAGAAGAGAGGACTCATTAAGGATGGCAAATAACCTGAATGCTGAACAGTTATTCAGCAGATCTTACAACCCTGTAACTATGGGGCATTCTTGAAACTACTAAGAAATCTATTAAAAAAGAAAGCAAATAAATTGCTTCTTTAGACTCAAGAGAGACTTCTGCAATGTACTGTCTCCATAGCTTCCAGTGGAAGATAGCCCCAGCACGTTCACTAGAGTGTTAAATAAATTCATAGATAATAGGTCTGCAAACCAAGACTGAAGCAAAAGACAGAAATGTACTTCTGATACCCTTAAATAAAGTATTTGTGGATGCTTACAACAAGCAGTTGAAGGAACAGGGGTTGTTTAGCCTGGAGAAAAGGAGGCTCAAGGGAGATCTCATTGCTCTCTACAACTACCTGAAAGGAGGTTGTAGTCAGGTGGGGGTCGGTCTCTTCTCCCAAGTAACAAGTTAAGGACAAGAAGAAATTACCTCAAGTTGCACCAGAGGATTTTATATTTGGCATTAGGAA
This sequence comes from Dasyornis broadbenti, assembly GCA_013397935.1. NCBI lineage: Eukaryota > Metazoa > Chordata > Aves > Passeriformes > Dasyornithidae > Dasyornis > Dasyornis broadbenti. The sequence continues at coordinate 875,485 of VZRN01011464.1, forward strand.
AAAATCCTTCACTGAAAAGGTTCTCAAGCTCTGGAACAGGCTACCAAGGGAAACGGTTGAGCCACCATCCTTGGAGGTAATTAAAAGAATTGTAGATGTGGCCCTTGAGGACATGGTTTAGTGGTGGACTTGGCAGTGCAGGGTTAATAGTTGGACTCAATGATCTTTAAGGTCTTTTCCAAATGAAACAATTATATGATTCCATAGGAGCAGAGGGTAGACAGACAACACACAGCAACTAGGCTCACATGTTTCCTACAAATGGCTCCTACTTCCACTGCTACAGGATACCAATGGATATGGACTGTTGGCATGAGTAGAAAGGCATTTTTACACTTGAGTACAGAAGTAAGCAAGAGGCTGGGAAGAGTTTGCAAGGCATCGGGAAACCTCATATCCTCATAAGCAAAACACTTTGCCTGTTTGCTCTTGCTTGTCACCTCTAAGTAACTGGCAGTGCTTACAGCATGTGATCACCAACTCCGCCTGCACTATCTCCTGATGACAGCACTTGGTGCTGAGCCATGGCTCCTGCTGCTCAGCCGAGTAATATCAGCTGCTGCTGAGCAAGATAACACAGGCAGCTACATACACAAGTGGTCCAGACCAACCAGGCCACCAAGAAACTGCTATGGGTCTTAAGATCTAAAGTCCATGTAGCTAAGTAGACTAAGGAGAGACAACATCAAATGTGATGCTCTGCATAATCAAGATGGGTGTCCTCAAGGCTGAAAGGGACCTAGGAGCATGGGGAGGTGTTTCCATTTGTCATTGCAGTGGCAAGGAAGGCTCAAATTCCAGTTACTCCCATGCATTTAAGGCTTTGGTGTGGCACTGGGATGACCCTGCTGCTGCTAGAACAGGTGTAACAAGGATTGGGAAGCCTGGAGAAGACACAGGTTTTGAAAAGTCAAAGCATATGCAATGACATGGCAAACGCTCTGGCATTCAGTAGCTCCAAGCAAGTAAGATCGCAGAGGGAGGGCATCAGAAAAGGTGAAATGAAGAATATTTCAACTAGAAAGTGTCATGGCACTTCTGCAGCTACAGCACTATGTATGGGCAAGCAACTTACACATACATGGATGTTAATGATGCAGTTTTACAGGAAAACACAGACAGCTGGTCTCTCTGTCAACTACTAATTTAAGAGTACATAGGCTGGAAACATATGCTTTCACCAGCAGAGACATTCAGAGATCTCAAGTGGCTCTCAGCTTTACAGTGAAGGTATTTCTCTTACCTTGCTTTAAGTACTTCATTGACTCTTTGTTCTAGTTCTAATCTCCTCTGCCGTTCCTTTTCTAGCTCCTGCCTTAATGTTTCAGCGTTTGTTTCTTCTCTCAGCTTCCTGAGCTCCTCCTCTGTTAATTAAAGAAGAAGATAAAGATTTTGTTACTCTGAAGTATTTATATAAAAAATTTAAAATCTAATTATGAACAGATTACATGTGGGGAATGTTTTTTATCCATGCTATACCAAATATGTTCACCAGAAAAAAACAAGCATTCAAGGGCTAGACAGACTTCATAAAAAGTACATAGCTGTATCAAGTACAAAATGTTTCACTACAATTGTTAAGCAAGGAGGAAAACAACTCTAAAGTTTTCTTTTCAAGATGCAAAATAAGCCCTTGGTACAAGCTATCTTTATTGGAACATATGACATACTCTTCATTCCCCAAAGAAATAATCAGCAGCAAAACTTGTCTATTGCTAAATCCAGTGGTCATAACCAACAAAAAAACCCAAAACCCAAAACAAACAAACAAAAAAAAACAACAAAGAAAAAGTATCTGTTTTCCTACCCATAGATATGTATGGGTAGGAAAACACGAAACCATGAAGTCACAAGAAGTTATATGATGCCATATAAATCCATTCCCATCAGTTTCTGGCACCAAGTCAGATGGTCCCTCTACAAGCCTCAGCACCTTATGATTTTAAGGAGTTGTGAAACAAAAAACTAAGTTAAAATTTTTACACTTTTTCAAGGTTATAGGGTGGCCTACTAACCTCCATGTAATAATTTAATCTATAAATATACTCACATATTTACTTAAACAAACACATACACACTCTCACAACATTTTCCATAGGAAGTTACTATCAGCTATGCATAAGCGTTTTTTGTGGCTAATTAGCTTTGCTTTTTTGTCACTGGCAGTGTCCTTGCTCATGACCTTATTTTACTTTAGAGCTAAAATGGGGTCACTATTACTAACAACTTTTCCCACATAGGCATATATGAGATATGGCAAATATAAGATTGGGAATCACTTTTCTTTTTTTAAACCAGAATTTACTCTGTATTTTGTTCTCTGGGCTGGTTTTTAAACTCAATCACAACAATCAATAGTAGAACAGCAGGTATATTTCAAGTTTACAACAAACTAGAACAGAAAAGAATTGCTAATTCCACTGTCGTCCTAGACACAGGGGTTCAGGCTTTTTACAGTGTTTGACAAGATTGGTATACTATGCTATACCTTCCAGAGGGGTGTTGCATGATCTCTTTTGTTTCTTTTCACATATTGCCTTCTAAATCTTTGATAATCAGAGAATTTTGATATCTGAGCCTCTCTGATTCCAATGATTATGCTTCTTGAGAAGGTCTGAAGCTGCAGTGCAAATGTCCAGAGGAACTGATACACTCTCCGTGCCCTGCAGGAAGCCCTCATGCAGTGAGTCAAATCACTTCATCTGCTGGTGGGAGGTTGCCTGTACTCCTGGAGCCGTAAGAGCTTTAGAGCACAGAATCAGGAGAGATGGGAAGAAGATACATGAATCAAGAGGACAACATGAGGGCTTCCACCGTGAGGCTACAGGGTGAAATCCAGCAAAGAGACAGGAGTGTGGTTATCCATGTCCCCACTGAGAGATGGTTAGTGACCCTGGGAAGAAGAGCTGGAGCATAGAAACCATGTTATCCTCCAACTAAAACTGAGAATCCCCAAGGGTGGGGTAGGGAAATGCCACTGTTGTACCAGATATTGTCTCTCCTGTAAATAAATGGAAAGATGGATACACGGGCAGACTTACACATGGAGCTGATCCTAATTACGTATCCACAAGAAATTTTAAATCCAACAAGAAAACTACATTTAAAATTAGTTTACCCTACTTTCAAGGGCTTGACTTGTTCCAGAACAAGCGCTTGCACACAGCTGAGGGGGAACATCTGTTGCACTTCAAATGCACCAGAGCTTGTGCAATACCATGAAGTTATCACAGAAAGTTCCAAACGTTGACAGGGATGTTATCTTCTCAAGACCATTAAAGGGAAAAAATTCTTCATTACGCATTTTTTGTTTTATTAAAGAGGAAGTGACTATGTACTTTGTGTATATGAGAAAACCACACACATTATAAATTAACCTCAATGTCCTTGAAAGTCAGACGTTCCAGCTTCCTTAATTCCAGTTGTTCTGATTGTACTATATCTTGTACTACTAAAACCAAAACAAAATCCCCAGAAATTTGACCACTAAGAGGAGAAGCAGTGCCAAATATTCTTTATGGAAAGAGACAGAGTCAAAGGGTGCACAGCAAATGAGGCAGAACTCCTATAAAACAAACCAAAAAAAATACAACATCCCATCGTTAAGGACTGTCATAGCTTCACATTTCAGGGCATTTCCTAGCTTTCCCATACATGACTGCAATTCAAATCCACCCCAGTAAGCCCTAAAAGCAGTATTTGTTGCTACTTTGGCAGCAGTGTGGTCTGGCACTGTAAGACCTTCGTGTTCGGTTAGTTAAATACTCTTAACTCTGCTAAGCAACAGAAGCCACAGAAACGGCAAGAAGGGGAAATTCTTCCTTGCTCTCCCCCCTGAAATAATCTACCATTTGGCCAAGCTGAACTGCACTTTCAAAACATATTTCTCTATCCCCGAACAGTCCTCCTGCAGAATAAGTGAAGTTGGCTACAAAGAGCAGAGGTCACAGACCCCTGAAAAGAAACCGTAAGAACATTTCATCATGGTATCTATCTACTGAGTTTTACAGAGGAGTACCCTCCTTGATGATGAGAATGGAATGCTCCTTGGATTTCATCTTCAGACAGTCAAAATTCAAACATCCTCCCTGCTCTGCACACACAAAAGGATAAAACATAAAAGGTCAAGCTTCAGCTTCCAGATTAATCAGCTTCCATAATTTCCTTTCCAGCCATATCAATCACAGCTCACTATCTTCTCCAGGACAAGAAACACCAAAATATTGCTAGAGGCTCAGTGCATACTTTAGCTGGACATACAGGTGAAGTGAGCAGCCATAACATGACCTGGTTAGACAGGGGAAATTAGGGGAACAAAGTGTCTGCTGAAATATAGACAGAGAAAATGCCGGCAAGCCTGGGAACTAGGCCTGGGAACTAGAAACATTGTTGAGAAGCGCAGCTGGCCTCTCTGAAATGCACAGCCAGGTACCTAGAAACCTGAGACACCCTGAGATACCATTGATAAGAACAGAAACAAGGAACCACAATAGACACTTATCTGAAAAGGTGAGAAATTATCTGAAAACAGTGAAAACATCCTGAGAAAGTAAGACCTGGTAACTCTACTGGCTGTTAGATCTGCAAGAAAAAGAAAACAGTCTAGAAAAATAACTGGCCTGAGAGAACAGAAAACAATATCTGTTGGCTATTGCTGGTGAAAAATAGAAATTAACAGCATCTGTTGGCTGCTGAAGCGGTAGTGTCCTACATCTCCTTATTTCTCTCTGATATGACTTAATTTTTATCCAAAACAAAACTTCTCTCTCCAAAGACTTCCCATGCTGCACATACTTTTCCTTTCCTAAACAGGTTGAACTCTTCACACAAACTTTCAAAGAGATCTTGGACCCTCACCCACGACAGTGTTGTTTGTCCTGCCACATCTGGGATGGTCTGACCCATTCTGAGACCTGTCCAATAAGCTTGATCCTGGTATTAATGCAAACATCTGCATATGCACATATAACTAATCCATCATAATTATGTTTTCTGTAGTATTACTAGAAAGTTGGCTTCATTAGTGAAAGGTCTGTAGTAGCCCGTAACAGTATACACCTACTTGGTTGCTACCATACTGTTGATAGGTCCCAAGAATTTATAAAAGCTCAATATATATTTTTATATATATACATACATCACTCATATATATATATGTAGGTTATAAATGACAGGTATAGTTGCTAGCAGTGATTTTTGTGGCAATATGTAATAAAGTAGAGAATTTAGAGTAAAAAGCCTCCATGCCCTTGAGTCTTACAGAAGCCTATGAACTCAGTCACAATCTCTAAATACCTACACACTGGGTAGCCCTTCAGGTTGTGACAGCAGGTGTGACCCTGAAGAAATGCTTTAAAAGCTCTCTAGCAAAGCCAACTTGTTTAGAAAAGCAGGGCAATATCTGGATGCTATTGCTCTTTTAAAATGAGCTGTAAAAGTCTGTAAAATAAGGCAACAATAGTGTTTCAATGACGACAATTATTACATTTATTATTGCACTGTAAACCCTAGGAGAACTGACCCCATAGTAAAGAACATCATCAGTCATGCATCTCACAGGTTACCAAAAAAAACTTATCCATTTGAGTTTTTCTACAGCATTTTATCCTCTATGAGGGGTAACATAACTGTCACACCTGAACTTTAAGGATTTGACAATTCTAATTTAAAGATTTAACATTTCAAAAAGCTTAGTTGATACCATGTAACTAAAGACAAGCACCCAGTGTTCTGTTGCATCATCTTACAGCATCAGACACTAGAGCAAATGAAAAATTTCAGTTTGCTCCTCAGAATACTTGCTTGTAAGAAACATTCTGATAAAAAGCATTTAAATACCGAAGTATTTAGTTCTGGTGAGACTGAACAGAATGTGAGCAGTGTTTAGAAAAGAAGGATGATACATGAGGCTAGGAAGGCGTGGCAGAAGGTTGGATTTCTAATTCAACACTGCATGTGCGGTAAAGCGGATGTTTCCCTTAATCCCAGGATTGGAGGTAGATTAGGAAACCTCCTCATAGCTGTTTTATATAACATCATTTCTTCCTATACCTACAGGTAAGCTGCAAAATCCCTCTCTGGGACAAAGCAACCAAAAATTTCTTTCAGAGCAGAGCTAGAGAATGCCAATCACTGTTTCTAGCTACCAATTCAGTTAAGTATTAAATCTCAGGAAACCAAGTTAAAAACTAGAAATGGTAAAAAGCATATGTGCACCCTCCCTGTCATATTTACACGGGGAAACACCAGTACTTAACAGGACAAAAATAACCCTTCTGCAACTATGTTAATCATGGTAAATCTCCCTACAACCCTTTTAACATTACCAGAGTTCAAGTATGTTATTTAATTGTTACTAAACACACTAAATCCCAACCACACACTTTCCATCTGGATCTCACCAGTTGTGCTGATAGAGCGAGACACTGGGAGTTGTCTCCTGTGCAGGCAGCTTCCACCCCTACCGGACTCCCAATTCCCACAGAAAGCTAATATGTTAACTTTGGCCCAAGTAAACTGACTACATGACAAAATGTCAGGAGTCTGAAAACAGATCTGTTTTTATCATTATAGACACAGAAGAGCTTTTAGTCTTCACCTAAGAAACCAGCAGCAAAGGGCAGTGCTGTGAAAGACATGGAACAGCTCCATTACTTGAGATAAAGCAAAGACACACAAAGAACATTGTCTGACAAACAAGCAGTGATAGAGAAAGGATCCACAAGGGAATTCCCTAACCTGTTCTTCCCTGCTTACTATTACTCTGCGATTTGCATACTTCTGTAGACAGGTTCACAGTTCATAGCTATAATAACCAGATACAGCTTAATTGTGCACTATTTGTTACCTGTTCTTCTTCTAATCCATGATTCTCCTTCTCCAGGGCATGTTTTTTCCATCAGTGACTTGAGAACCATGCAGATTGCCAAGAAACTTATCATAAATCTACCCAAAAGTTTTCAGGTAAAATGTTACCTTTGATCCCAGACATTGTGACATATTCCACTTCTTTGCATGCCAGATGCTTGGGGAAGTGCTTATTTAAGCCATCCCTCTAGCAGCTCCACTTAATTAACTATCCTTTCTTCTTAAAATCTCCTCTTAAGTTCATGTAGTCTTTCATGCTTGGACTTTCACACTTCACTTGGGAATCACAAAGCTCCCTGCTTAGGAGGATTACTCTTAGCATTTTATGATGGAAGAACCTAAAACTGTCCTTTGTCAAACCCCGAACTCCAGGCTGACTCTCTAACCCTTCCTTTGTCTTGTGTGCTTAGGTGATCACTTTCAAAATGCATACCAGCATTCCTGTTCTCCATAGCTCTTCCAGAGCTGGACAGAAAGTGGTCTGGAAGAACTCTTCCTTTTTCTTACCTTCTTTTTTTTCTTTTTCATTTGCATTTGTGAACACCTTGATTTGTCAATTTAATGGCTTTCTCTTGTGATCAAGCCTCTTGCCTCTTTGCATGAATCTTTCAGACAGAAAACATAGCAAAAAATATTTCCTAACAGGAATACTGGTGTCACAAAAAGCCAAAACGCAGACAGAATAATTAAAGATTAAATATCTTTATTGAGTGCATATCCTTTCCTCCTCTCTACCCTGTTTTATATAGGCATTTTGGTAGAGTGGGGAAGTGAAACAGATAAATATAAACCTCACATTTTTAGTAGGAACTTTCTCCAGCTAAGTCTGCACACATCAAAACAAAGAAGTGACCTGTCATATTCAGAACCAGTCATGCCAATTTCCCTCAAAAAATTTTAGCACAGGTTTGGCAGTTAAACAACTGCTTTTTACTTCATTTTGTTTCCATCATTCTTTTGTGCCTCTCTTTGCTCTTTGAAAGACAGAGCTCCTGCTCCAGCACTTACATTAAGCAGAGCTTTAGAAGACCAGTTTTTGAGTCTCTTTGCATACGCCTACAGGGCGGGGAGCAGCGTGGGTCCCTGCTATGCTGATAGGAAACGAGCCAACTCTGATCCAGAGACAGTGGAGGGAAGGCCAAGTCTGAACCATCATCCTGCTTCCCAGTGCAGTTAATATCCTCTGGTACTATTCTCCTCAGCAAGTGTTTCATTTAAAGCAACTCCTGAACAGCAAGGGTTTCATATAAAGTGTTCATCTCTTTCATGTGATAAGGAAGACTGATTTACAAAACACATCATATTTGACAAAGTCTTTTTCCTCTGTGCAAACTGTTCCAGTCTCCTCTCTCACCATTCCTGTTATGTCCTACTTAGAGTGGGTGAGGTTAGAAAGAACTAAGATGCCATTACTAAGGTTTGTACAGAATAGTTTTGCTAACTACCAATTAGTAACTTTACATTTACATTTAGTGATTTCAGTGGAGCTTTATCATTTTGTAATAGACACAGACCTGGATCATGTCCCCTTCATTATGAAAGGATTTTAAATTACGCTTCCTGAAAATACAGCTAACTGAGACAGATCCCCTTCTCAAAACATCAAGTGGAATGTATTCTATTGTTAGATACACTTAAAAGGTCAGCTTAAAAGTCATGAAAAATACTGCTGCTCTATGAATTTTCAGAAATTTCAGAGAATAAAAATGTCAGAAGTGTTGCAAAACCCACCTAAAATAAACAGAGCTGCTAAAATGTTGTCATTATTGCAGGAATGGTTTTCAATCTCTGATTTTGGCAGAAGTGAAACAGTCTATAAATGTTGAAATAACGTCTGGCTTAGGAATAGCAGCAGGCTCTTCCAAAGCTATGTGTTACTAAGCTGAGCAGGGAAACGCAGGTTCCCAAAACCTCCCAGTTACACAAAAGGGAGAGGCACAACAGTACTGACCATTGCCCTGCCTGGGTTTTCACACCCTCTGCAATCCATGAAGCCAAACCCGGCACACAAAAAAGGCAGAAACAAGAGCACAGCCCACGTAGATAACACAGTGAGTAGGTGGCATCTGTTCAAGGCTCTGGAGGAGCTCAAACAATACATCCCTCTGAGCACTGTACTGCATTTTGGTTCATCAGTCCCCTGAAAAGGCAGTGTGACAATAAGAGATCCTCCGGCATTCAGGCATCTTCATGTACAACATCATCACCTACATCACAAGTACATGATTTGTCCAGTGACAAAGGCAGAGTGCATAAGCCAGGCCCAGACCAAGGACCAGCCCAGGACTCCAGCCTGCTGCTGCACTGGGATGGAGTCACATCCTTTCCCTCTCCCCTGGTATCAGGAACCTCCTGCTCTTGGAAGCCAAGTTGAGAGCAAGCAAAAGCCCAACCTATCTCCTACACCAGTCAAAGCAGAGTCCTTAAAGATGAGTAATGGAGATCTGAATGCTCATTAATCTGTATTGAGGCCTCTTAAACCCCAAACAAGTGCTCTACAATGCTCATGATTACCTCTTTAACAATGTTTCCAGAAAAATGACGCCAGAGTTTTGGAGGTTTTTTTTTTTTTGTCCAGGAAGGCTAGAAATTAACTCAATATACACAGTATGTAATGTAAGTATCTCTGGGTATAAGCGAAATCTTTCCTAAACCTCTTATGAAACTTTCTGTAGTTTTTGAGAAGTCTCCCAGTCAGAAGTCAGACCTAGAAAAACTTTAAAATTTGTCACTAAGAAAATGAGAGCTGCTCTGGTGAAGAGTCAGCTCTACAGCAAAGCCTGGACTTACATATTTTTATTGCATCATCTCCAGGTGCCCAGGAAAAACATGAAAGATTTCCCACCAGTCACCAAAGGCAAACCAGTCCTCATCAGAGGATTGACTCCACAATCTCAGACACATGTAAATCTCCCAGGGAGATTTTTCAAATGCTTGGGAGTCCAGGATTTTAAACTGAAAGAAAGGAAGTTTAGAGGAAGGAGTACAGGATGTGAGAAACCCAGGGTAAGCTCCAGTGCCACAGCACCCTCAGCGTTCACCAGTATCAGCACACCTCATTTCAGAGCCCATGGTGCAGCATCAGGATCCCTTGGCCAAGGGTTGACCATGCAGCAAGGAAAGGCTATTATGTCCCACAGTTGGTGTTTGGGTCTCTCAGATATACACAGCAGCTGCTTACTCTCTTGTCAGGGTCTTCACAGCTACATAAATCAGCTCTAGATTCTGCTTCAAGATTTCTGAACCTAAGGTTCAGATTACAGGCTGCTAGGACAGTAAGAAAACAGCAAAACCAACACAGTGAATCTACTCTTCTGCTCTTCTCTAGCTCTGCTACTGCAGCCGGTGTGACCCTCATGTCAGGAGAAATTACACCAAAGTTATTCTGACACAGTTGGTAATTGGACTCTGGAGCAGCTTCATTGTCAATCTGTTGCATACAATTACTGGGACTGTTTGAGGAGGTATTAGCATTTCTGTATAGAACGGGACTCTTCAGCACAGGTCTTTGGCTGGTCACAACCACCAGCACAAACTTGGCCTCCGAGGTTTAACGCTTTCTAACATGCCAGTTCTGCCTGAGAATCATGTATGGTTTTCTAGAGCTCTACTGCCATGAGGTCAGTATTCTGCTAGGTTGTTCTTACAAAGAATCATCAGGTTATATATACCAGGAAGTAGGAGCCAGAGAAAATACTGCGGAGTTAGTCACATAAATGGTTCAAAAAGGCACATGAGGATGAACAGTGTGCCAATGGGACAGCAGCATAATCCCAACTTCTTTTGTCATGTTGTATGAATACCATGACTGAAACTACTGGTTTGTAAGACCTAAAAGACTCCTGCCACAGGCTGCTGCAGGGAGCAGAATGCAAAAACCCTTGTGGAAGAGGACTTTACTTCCTTCTAGTACTCATCCTCATGTGAGGTTCCTTTGATTTACCAGTTCATGACAAACCCTCTTCTCTAACAGTCACCTAGTTTGTTTACTCTCAGCTGCTGCCACCAACTCCTCTTTCCAGAGCTGCTAAATTCCACATTGCAAAAGGCTTGAACACCCTAGAACGAGAATTAGCTAGTACTTCATGTAAACCACAGGATGCGTGTGTGCTTACAAAGCACCTTGTGGCACCAGGGCCAGAGCACTGCTATCTCCAGAACTGCCCTCTAAAAGCATGGACAGGAAGTAACTGGAAGAAAAGCAAGGTGTTTACCTCAAACAAAAAAGGTTCAAAAGCAGAAAGATTGTTTTGTGGGTTGTTTTGTCTTTCAAATGCAAGAGCAGCAAACACAATTTTATTTTTTAAGATACAACTAGGTTTTGAAACGGAAATACTAAAACCACTACTAACCTTAGCATATCAATCTAACTGTCCTGGGTCAGTAGTTGCCTTCCCAAACTGAGCCCTCAGCTAGCTCAAGGAAGTGTACATATGTATTAAAAACCGGGCTGTAATAACAGGAAGTCCTTAAGAAATAAATTATTCTGATTGTCACAGTTCCAAGACAAAGCTTTTTCCATCCACATGCACTGGAAACTCCAGCAGACTAAGCTCTCTGCACTTTTCATTCAGCTGCTGTTCCAAGCCTTTTTCTGCAGGAACCCACACCAATACCACAAACTCAACAGGCACATTTTCAGCATTCAATAAGGCTCAGAATGAGCCATTAGATCAAAGAGATTAAGACCATTCCCACACAGACAGGAAAAGCAACTTTAGCCCCTTTGGCTGGGAGAATCAGATGATCCCTCCTCCTTTCTTAAGACATTATCCAAGATCCCTTTCTCCATGTGCCTCATCCTCCTGTCAGTCTGCAGCTTAAACCCCTTGCATTTCCAGACACGTTTTATTTGCATTTATAGCTCTGCACATGCTAAGCAATTCCTCTCCTTCTTCATATCTCTGGGTGTTTAGATTATCTCTTTGCTAAAGAAGAGATTCATCTGGCATCTCAGATGAAGAGATTTTCCCTTTACAGACAACAGTTTGTCTCCATACCTACTTGCTCCGGACTTCCTCTGCAGTTTGTAGAGGCTACAGTTAGGTTTGGGCTGTGTTTCACTGAGTGCACTACTCAGTCAAACTACACCTATTGCTTGTGCCTACTAATGGTTGAATGGAGTTTAAAGAAAAGCTTTAGCCAGGCACCTGCAGACCCACATTGACTTGTAGCTGTGTAATGTATGTGTACATTACACATAATGTACAGTTGAGAGGAAATCTCTCCTCCTTAAACCTCACGGCTAATGACATACCAATACAAATAAATGTATAGAGGAGGCAAAAAAAAAAAGTCTGAATCAAGCTGATAACAAGTAGAACCTCAGCACATTAAAAAGCAAACGCATGAAAGTTAAGATATTTCCCTCACTTACTAGCAATTGCTTTGGTTTTTGCACACCGAGCTGGAGGAAACAGAGTAAGTGGATGTGGCAAACAGTTTATGCAAAAACACAGTCATAGCAAGGTATCCTTAAGGAATTCCATAGTTAAAAATAGTATTGAAAATACTGTGGATCAACTAGCCTTCCTAAAAAACACCTACTGCAGCAATAGGATTTAAAACCAGTAATGACCAGGCTTTCTGTTAAAAACTGCACATTTCAATAATGTTTTTCTGCACACTTTTTGGGAAGAAAACAATAATGAAGCATATATAGCACAAAAAAAAGCTCAAAATAATGAGTCAAAGAGAAGGAAAAAGAAAAGAATGCAGGAGCCATTACCCAAAAGCTGAACTCCTACTTCACTCCAACTGACAAACACTGTGACCTATTTCATCCCAAAATTCTGAGTGGAATGTGGCTGAATAAGGGTTAAGCTTTACCTCACTTATTTGTCAGCCAATTTATGATTCTTATTATTGTTTTTACGTACAGTTACAACCAATTTGTCAGGACAACTCTGTAATTTCAGCTACAGCAAACATCAGGCTTTGGTGAAGAGGCGATGGCTGGAGATACCCCCAGCTGAACCACCCCACTGGCCTGAACTCCCAACCATCTGCTCAAAGTTTACACGAAAGGGTGAATTTCATTACCCTTCACCTTGGAGTTTGCTACAAAGCGCTGTGAAAAATTACTCAGCTACAAGGGGTAACAGTTGATCAGAAGGTTTTCTAATTAACAGCAAGAACCTGAAGATCACAAATATTCACAAAACTATGCACTCCATTTGGTTACTGTAAGAACATACTAAGAAAGGAGAATGAATTCACCAGCCACAGAAGAGCCTGGGAGCCCTATCATGTGTTTACACCAAAAAGCACATCCTACTTCAAATCAGAAATCAGTCTGGTAAATTCTAGTTTCTGTTACACATTAGATTACATCAAGAAATCACTTGTCCCATCTAGTTTAAAAAACAATTGGATAACAGGAGCTTAAGTGATGTATCTTTGGGGCTAGAAGGAGCACATGGTAATTTTGTACTGAAGAGTTACATAAAAACCAAGAAAATCACTGAAACTAACAAGGCAAGTCAAGCAGATCTTTCAATTTTTGCTTGACATTCCAACAGTGATACCTCTTTCAGGTATCAGTGGAAGTTGATAGCAGTTTGTTATAAATTCCTGCCCAGTCTCCTTCATCAGGCCTCCCTCTCATACACATAGGGTGGAAAACATACCAAGGAAACATTGTCAACCGAAAAATAAGTCACAGAAAATTAATGACAAATCCTCATGAACATGCTGAAGATAAAAACATAGATCTTGTCATTGGATTATAGTCTAGAAATTTAATAGAATCTATAGTCTTGTTATTTCTACCCCTTAGAAAATACCTGACAAGCTTTGAACACATAAAAGCAATCCTCATACACTGAAGCGCAAAACCAAAAGAGTAAACCAGCCATTTTGGGAAGCAACTGAGGAAGAATTGTCATTGGTTTATTACAGAGATCTTTAGTTCCATCAAGTTATTTTGTTTTCAAATTTTCTGGTTTTAACTATCCTGTCTTACAAACCAACAGTTCAGACATAAAATCTTGCAGCTGCCTCTAGTCATTAGTGACAACTTTTTCTCATATATACACACATATATACATATATATATATATAAGCATAAACCCAAACAAGTAAAACTTGAAATCTTCATATATTCTTCTTTGAATTTCCTACACCACTTACTAATAATTCAAAACATGTATCTCTTAACAGTATATAAGATGTATTATTTGTTGAAACAGCTGTCAAGAAAATGCATTGGTCTCCCCTTCAGAAATCTCTTCTTTGAAACTACTACTAGAAAGAAAAACACCTTTTGTATGCAGATTAAGGTTGATTTAGTTCTAAGATAACGTGCAGATGTCAACATCAAGACTTCAACTAAGCAGCTTTTGTCACATAGTGCGTATGTTGTGAGGAATGCAATGAGGAAAAAAAATACCCAAGTGACCCAGAAACCTTGGGAATGCTTTTAAGTTCCTCTTAGGGAAGCGTAAGCCCACGTGCTATCTGCACATCAGTATGCCTCAAAAATGTGATGCCAACTTCCACAGTTAGAGAAATCTTATTTCAGCAGGTTTAAGCCATTTCTCTCCACAGAACATTTTATACTTACGTAGAAAGTGTTTTTCCAGTAAGGCTATTTCCAGGTGACCTTTGATCTCATTCAGTCTGTCAGACTCTGTTCTGTTAAAATCCTGGACTCCTGAAGCCATGACGACGGTCCCTGGACCAGCCTATAAGAAAGCCAAAACATAACTGAAAGTTAAAAAGCTTTTTTTTTTTTTTTTTTTTAATTTAAATATATCAACTGATTACTGGAGCAGTAAAGAAACAAGCATGTGAGAAACATACAAGTATCAACAACTCTGAATGCCTCTTTCAGCATCAGATTACCAAAATAAGTGAATGAAAGCTAATCAAATGTGAGTTTATAGAACACACTTCTACAAATCTTGGAAAGTTAGAGAAAACAAGTATTTCCCATCACCACCCTTACCAGTTCTACTGCATCATCATTTAAGCTTTTCTTCTGCTGATTGAAAAGCCATATTTATACTATCCCTCACCTCTTAACATAAAATGAATGGCCAATGCAACACACTTTACATATAAAATTATGAAGCTAGCAAAAGTAATGCTTTTCCAGTTAATTGTTGATCTATTGGAAAACACCTATTGTATCTCTTAATATTCATTTATGGAATATGTGATTCTCAAGACCACAGTCACTCAGCAAGGAAAGGGTTCCTCGCTGCCCCACAACCCAGTTGCTGCAGAAGGATGTTGTTGGTGCCCAGGAATTCATCCTGGCAGGCTAGGAGAGGGGGCAATCAGGAGATTGCATGCCTCAACAGATGTACCACCACGCCTTGAATAAACTCAGCAGAATACTGAAAATGATGGAGAAAGCAGGAATTAAAAAGTAGTTTGATTAGTTAGTGAGACCAGTGACAACCACTACCTCCATGAAGTAAACACAGAAAAACCCCAAGCCCACACAGCAGAAAGCAGGTGATGCCTTCTTTCTCTCATAAAGTGAGTATTTTCAGACAACAGGGAAGAAAGTGGGTGCCAGCATCTCTTGGGTAATGGTTGTTCAGCAATTGTGTGCAGTCCCCACCAGGCAAAAAAAATCTGCCAATGAGAATTACAGGAGCTTCTCCAGCAGCTTATACGCAAAACCAAAGTGATAGATTACAGAAGCCTACATCTCAGAAAAGATCTCATGACAAAAAGGAATTTATTTACCTATTCTAATTATTCCCCATTCCTTGTTTGAACCCTGAAAACATATAGGAACTGTACTGCTTTCAAACACCAGCTTGCATACATTTAACCATGACAGCTTAAATTACATACATATATAAACTCAAGTAATCTACAGGAGACATTCAATTAAGACATTTCCTATGTTTTAGAAAAGATGTGCAGAAAGCTTACTGACAGCAAAGTACTTTCACAGTTGGCATTGATTTGCACTTCCAAGATAAAACAGTGTGGAAATACCTATTAAACATCTGTTTTCTTACTTGAATTGAGCAGATGCTGAGTTTAAGCCTCCAAATCTGTCTATACAGGCATATTAGCACGCTGTAGGCAGTTACTGCCCAGAATTTACCTAGCACCAACTTCCCACCTGGGCTTGCTCAATACAGTGCCAAGCAGAGATGCTATTTCCAGTCCCCTAAGCAGCACCCACCCACACAGCACTCTGTCAACGCTGCTGGCCCTGACGAGGAGCAGAAGCTGTTAGTTTAGCAGTAGCCTGGGGCTGCTTCCCATTTTGGAGCCGGCACGAAACACCCCATAGCAGAGTGGGACAGACCCCAGTGCAGTCCTCAAATGGGGAGCTGCAGCACAGCATCCTCCTCGCCATGCTCCACCATCTCCCAATCACTCCTGCCTTGAGCCAGGGAGGTGTAGTGAGAGAGGCCATTTGCAACTGCTGCAGCCACTACCGACGAGTATCAGAGCCTGTTTTCAGATGAGCACAGGATGCCAATTAACCTCTGTGCTGATCTCTTATCTACAGAGCTGGGTTGTATTTGTTTACACTGCAAGATTTAGTGCTATCACTTGCCAGACACTTGGAGAGAGCCCCAAGGAGGACGCTGGAGCTGAAGGTGAACAGCAGCGCCCTTAAACACACTCCACAGGCGGGCACAAGGGAAGTGTTATTAAAATACAGACTGCTGCCCAGGTGTTAATGCACAGCTTCCTGTATTGCGTATCTACATCTGGCACAAAGGGACAATCTCTGCTCCCAGCATGCAGGAGTTCATAGGGAGCTGTCTGAAGAAACAGTGCCACTGCATGCAAATAAATAAATTGACAAATAAATAAATTCACGTACAGGTCAAAGAGCAAGATGCTGTACTCAAAAGGAATGTGCCTAGACTCTGGGCATCAGCCCCATGCTTAGACAGCAGCTGGTTCCCACTCCAACCCCAGGGAAGGGAAAGGAGCACAGAAACAGTGAGGTGAAGCAGGAGAGGAAAAAGAAAGGGGCTAGCGAGTATCTAAGCGTATTCAAGTTTTCATCCTCACTGAAGATACTCATGATATTTCACCCAAAGATGTGCTACAATTCAGAAATCCATCTAGAGAACCAGCTCTGCTTTTGTTTCTTCAGAGAAGTTGAGTCGATAATTAAAGTCCAGGATACCTTAAGTGTGCCCCTAAAGAAGAAGGAAAGAGCAAGAGGTGCACAGCACTGGGGAGAGTAACACCAGTAAACATTATTCATTCTTAAGAGTTTCCAAATGTGTTTATCTGCTAAAGCACTGGATCCAAGCAGCCTGACATCCACTGATTGGTTAAAAATCAGAAGGTACACATCTTTAAACTAGCTGCAAAAGGTTACAGTGACCTTCTAACTTAAGAGGAAAAAAAGGAAAAAGATCTATTGGATTAAAACATAAGGCTGGTCGTTAAGAATACCAGGAGCAGGATCATGTAATTGTCATGTAATAATAATATGGTTTATTAAGATACACAGTGACACAAGCTTGGTGGTACACCCAATTTCTAAAATTAGCAGCACCACATTTTATGACTACTATTTAGAAGCATTCAGAAAAACTGAGCATGCTCAGAGAGACATTGAAGCAAATGTCTCTGTGCACCAGAAGTTTTTCCCCCACACCAACACAGATAAGAAAACAAGAAATAACATCTCTACATTTGCTGAACATCAACTGCCTGCCTCTGAATTCAAAAAAGTCCCTCTGTCTGACGCTAGCATATCTAACTCAATTCACAAGTTAACAAAATCCTTGTATTAATTCCAGTTTTATCCGGGTAAAGGTTTCTCCTCTCTGCTGCCTCTGTTGGACAGCGCTGGGACTCAGGCTGGATTAACTACACTCACTGTACAGCTGTCCTTTCTAGTTTCTGACTCACAGTAAACGCCTTGAAGGCCTCCACACACTTCTGCTTTTCCTTCTGCCTCTCTAGCTTTGACAGTATTTGACACAGGAGCCCTCTTAAAATGCTGGCAATCGTTATTACTTAGCCAAGACCGTGTGCAAGGCCTGGCAGAGCCGAGGAAGACAGAGAAATGCCCGAGGTGAATGTGGAGAAAGAGAGAGAGGGGTTAAAGGCACATTTCTGATGACAACAGACTGCCTGTAACCCATTAGCAGAGTTCAGGGTTGCTTCTCCAAGCCACATCCAGCTCTGGATCTAAAATCCACATCTCCCCACAAATGTGTTTTTCAAGCTGTCTGCAGTTCAGGCTTTTCATAACAGAACTTCCCAGCCTGAGACTTCTGTGCCCTCCCTCTCCAAAACCTCTCCATCCTGTGAGCGCTGGGACTTCGTTCTGTGTGCTGGCACTGTTGCTGTACAGCCACAGAAAGGGTCCAAGTCACTTCCTAACTAAGCAGATGTGGATCTGTCCTCTCCATCTGCAGCACAGTACATCTTCAGTATCACACAGTTTCTGTGTGATACTGCCCAGCTCTCTGCTTCTAATTTCCTTCTGTAACATCATATGTATGTGGATTATTTTTCTCTAGGGATATCTAACAAAACTGTGGTCTCAATTCCAAGTTTGTAATTAACTTGGAGAGGAGCAGTTCTCAAACACGGAGGATGCGGAGCAGTGAGGACACAACATGCCAACCCCAGAGGCAAAACTATCCACTCCAGTCACTCCCCAGGGTCCAGAGAATGGCTGGGACACAACACAGAGAAGAGGTAGTTTAAAATAGAAAATTTTAACTGGCGTTCATTTGAGGAAAAAAGAGGAGGGGGGAGGTTTTAGCCTCCTGAGTTTTTCATCTGACACTTCATGTACATTTTCTTACTTCAAATTATGAAAGAGTTCCCCATGAATGCTGCATTTACCTGCTGTAAGAAAAGGGAAAACTCAACAACACTGCTTTAGAATGAAAGCATCTGCATGAATACTTAATCCTTAATAGCTATTCTTGAAAGCATGCCCATACAGGCATGCTCCTAAAACACAGCTATATTCTACATAAATTTTTAAAAATCTAGCCCTAGCCAGGTTTAAAGACTTTAACTTCTTACCTGTAATGTTAGCACCATGCTTTTTACCTTCCGATCACTGTAAATGAGATGACCGATACAGCAGCATTTAAAGTTTAAATTGACATGTGTCAGCAAAAACCAAGCTGTACTACAACAGAGATTAAATTAATGTTTTCTGTACCACAGTAACTCAGATTTAATCCTAGCACACTGGCAGGGAACTTGCATAAGTAGATTAGACTGCTTTCAGTACAATATGCCAGATACAAGAGAGCTTTGACTTGCAATTCTCACTGCCAGGTTAGTGCCAGCCTCTACGGGTTTAAACAGTTTGCTCTTTGCTCCCCTCTGTGAAGGGGATGTGATCTCCTCTGCACCACGTTCATTCATGTACCTGCATGTAGAACTGGATCTTGCCTCCCCTTCTGTAAAAACAGGAATGGTGGTGCTGAATAAGGGGCCTTTAATTACTGAGCAAGCAACATTGCCTCAATTTCTAATGTCACAACAAATCAAATGCTAATTGATTTGGAATGTACTAGGTTACTCCCTCTACCTATTTTGCAGTTGTGGTGTTTTTACAAAACAATGCAGAAATAGCAGTGCTGCATGCTGTGTCAAATGTCCTTGCCTTAAAAAAACCAAGCAACTGCCTATGGTAAAGAGGGAAAGAAGGAAGAAATCTAGGAAGCCATTCAGGAACTGAAAGAGATGTTTAGTAAACAGTTAAATTTGTTAACCAGCACTGCTGTCTTGGCAATGATCTGATCACAGTGTCCAAACACCCACAGGGATCTAAGAAAATACCTGCTATTCAAGGCGTATCTGGTAGCTGGGGCACTTAAATAAGAGGGGGAAACCCACACAAGCAATCAGCCAGCCTGTAAGCTGACTCCATACTAGTTCAAATTAAGACACCTTTTGAACAAAAACTCTCAGAAACCATTGAGAATTCAAATGAAAATATAAATCCTTCAATATCCAGAGTCCTCCAACCATGAGCTAGCTGTGTGCTTTACTCAAACACAGGTTAGGATGTTTATTATTGAACTAAATAAAAGTTCACACTTTTAAGATAAAGATATTGAAATGATCTCATCTGGCCATCCTTTCTTTCTTTCTACGGGGTGTAAATTTTACATGCGTGACTTCAGTAAGGCACGTGAAGTGGTGGGACTATGTGCCACCGCAGAATCCGTGGCCTGGGACTGAACATTCACTTCATTTGCTGGAAGTGCAACAGAGGATGATGCTCTTCCTGGCAGATGGTCAGGGATCTGCAATCACAAGCTTTTTTGACAAGGCTTTTTACTCTGAAACCTCCATTTGCATCAAGATTTTGCATATGCCTGTCAAGTCCAGATACATACCTAAAGAAGAGGCACCTCACGTGCACATTTTTAAGTGCGCTGCAAACCTGTCAGGCACAGAAGGGTCCTTCATTCATATGACTGCACTATGCTGTTCTAAGAGACAGAGATCTATCCTTAATGCCTCCATAATGATTAATACACTAGACAGAGGCAGGGGGAGGGAAGTAGAGAAGGGCAGAGATGAAGTCTTTGATTGGGGAATGGCTGACAGGGAAGATACAGGTAAGAGGACGAGGACTCTGATCTTGCATGTCTATTTTCAGTTCCAAGCCACCAATCTTGCTTTCTTCAAGACCGTGAGTTCTGATCTAACTCTAATCAAAACAATGAAGGAACAGAAGTGCAAGCACAGTACAGTCACATCTATCTGAAAAGACATGCAGCCTAACTCCCTTTTATGCAGAAGAATTGCATTGGTTTTTGTGTGCTTTCAACAGTTTCCCAAAGGTATTAAACATGAAGAAACAAGTAAGACTTGACCTTCTCATGATCAGTGTAATACAAGTATAATACTGAGTTACTTATAGAGCCTATAAAAGAAAAACACCCTGCACAAGCAATTTAAGATATGCGTTTTAGACATTGAATTAAAACCAATTCAGGCACAATTCAACTATATAATCTCAATAAGAAACAGACAAATAATTCAGAGTTGCACTGTTCACACAATCTCAGCCACTACTACTTTAATATTGATTTAAACATGTAAGTATTACTTTTTTTACTCTTGGCACCTCTACAGCACAAGGGATTATTTCTTCTCCCTTCATTTTACAGATGGGCAGCAGTGCTTAGCAGGCAGATGCCTGTGAGGGCCAACTGCTAATCCCTCAAAATTCCCATCTGAAATTTATCCTTCATATGTCAGACCTCTTTCCTCATACCCATTTGCTTCTTTTGCTCAGATCTGTAACACAGCTGCTGCTCTTAGACTGTTACAGCATCCCACTGGTTTGGAGCTCCCAAACATCAGAGTGGGGCAAAACAAGTTTGATGCTGTTGCTGCTTTCCTCTCTCACTTTCTCCCTGATTTTAAAGAACTGCAATCAACTGTATCCTAAGGACTTAGATCACAACAGCCTGCTGCAGTATGTAATCAGTCAGAACGCAAAGTGTTTCCCCAAGGTCCCTTCTCAGTGCACAGAGCTCAACATTTTCAGAACACAGATCATCACTGCAGATGTGCAGCTGTTAAGGCTTTGTAACTGTTCAAAACTGTGGGTTTACCTTGCTGTTCTCTCTGCTACTCTCCATACCATCTTAGAGCTACTATTTCCCTGAAGAAATACAGACAATAGTATACCTGGAGTTTAAGGCAGATATTTCTGTAGCCTCTAGCTCTGCCATCCAGATACTTCTGATTAAATACAAAGCGCATCTAATATATACCCACAGATAAACATAATGCATTAAGGAAGGCTTAAAATAAACCAGTATTTGCCTATAAAAAACCTCACAAAACTCACAAACTCACAACCACATTGGAAGGGCAGCAGCAGAGATTGGTCCCAATATACACAATACTTACATCTTAACAAATGACAGATGTCTTCAGTAGAATAAGAGCAAATGAATGGCATTTAACAGACTTCCTTGTCTGAGAAGCTTGAGGATTTACATATAACAGACTTCTTGTGACCAAAACATGCTCTGTCTTTACCACCTGTTTGTTCCATGATCATAGGAAAAACATTCTGGCAAAAAAGCTCTCCATAAGCAGGACTAGATGTGGTACCATACAAGCCCACTTAAATTTTAAAAAGCTAATAGCTAAAGAACTGGATACAGAATTGCCAACCCCAAAGAAGATGCACAAACATAAACAGTTCAAAATCTTTCAGTTTACAACTTGCTGTGAGCAAGCCCCATGCTCCTAGAAATGAGCCTTCAGACAACAGTGTGATCACATTTTGGGGATAAAAACTGCACAGTAAGTTTTCACAGGGTGATATAAATTCTGACTTCCAAGTGATATAAATTCTGACTTCTACAATACAGTTAAATAGACAAATCTCAATTTACACTGTAGCACTCCCAGCTCATGGTTCCACAGCCATTTTCTTAACTGTTAAAGCAGGATTTTATTTTACTTTTTTTAACCAATATTTAACTTTTCCTGAAGCAGTGTCTTTGAAAAAGGTAGGTTTGCTTTGGTGCTTCTGTTTACAAGTACCAAAAGATTTTAGCACTGCCTTCATAGGTTTAAACCAGCTCTAATAGCATGGAAGCATTACTGGATACAACACTGCAGTGGAGAAGGAGGTGGTGTGACCCTCTAACACTAAAGAAGCAACCAGAAGTCTTATCCCCGAAGTCCTGGACAGTGCCATTTGAGCAGATCTGAGCTCCTCAGACTGAAAAGTTGTCTTTTCTTTTTCACATGTTCATTAGCAATTCAACAAAACAAAAACCAGAGAGCATTCAGAAGCACATCCAAAGTTAACAAACCTGTCACCTCACAATACTTAAAATTAGAAGTAGGGACAGGGAACCCTAATACTAAGAAATTAATTATCTTTCCACAAAAAGCAAGCCTATTACTCAAAAGTTACTTCCTAGTTCACAAATCTTCAAGTGTTAGGTTTAAGGTATATTACCATATGGTAATATACCATATCATGGTAATATGATATATTACCATAATATAAGAATAAAGAATTAGTAATTTCTGTTACTTTTTTGACTGACAACTATAAAACATAATATAATAATACTTAAATCAAGTACTTACAGGGTCTCTCAGCTCTTCATTGTCTCGAGCTGACGTTCGAGGTATTTTCACCGGGATTTCATCTCCACATTCAGTGTCTGAAGCATTTGGAGACTCTGCTAAATCAAGGAACTCATCTCTCTTGTGACCTCTGAACCTTATTTTGTCCAACTTCTTTAGCATGTTCAGCACTGCACTTTTCTGCTTTACCTTAACATGACGGTTGGAGTCTCTGCAAGATCAAGAAATCAAGAGTATTTTAGAAAGCTTGCAATAAATCTAAATACACATATTCTTATTACTAACTACTCCCAACCAATCTTTCAAGTGCCTTCCTGCCACTGGAGGGAAAACATGCTGCAGCATAGCTTTTTAACAGGCATTTTTTTCCACAGTATAACAGATGCATGGTTGACCATCATGGCCTCTTTCTCCTGGCAGTTTTTAAAGCAAGTCAGAACAGGCACAAGGTAACAACCTGCACGCCAAAGAAAAATTTGGAAGTCAGCTCCTAACAGTTACTTGAAACAAAAAAAAGTTTAGCTGGTAAGTCATTCTTCAATTTGTGATGATTCTAATCCAAGATAGGAAAATCCATTAAGCTTCACAACCAACTTTTAAATTCCCAGACAAACCAGAGCAAAAGAGTAAGGATGCTATCATATTTCCCTACTACCCCAGGCTAAGAAAACAGAAAGTAGCAAGGGTTTACTAAAGAAAGCCACAGACAGATCCATGCAGAAGATCTCTCCAAAAATTAGAGACTGTTGAAACAGACTATAAATCATATTCAAATGCATTGCCAAAATCCTTAAAATTACCTCAACTGACAATCTTGTATACCCCTGAAATCATACTGGGAGAAGCATTTTGCTTTTCAAAAGACAACAGAAGAAAGCCTAATTTATGTGCGTAAACTCGTTGTAATGGTAGCTTTCCAAGACACCTCACTACATAATTTCTGATTTAAACCAGACTTGCCAAACTGGTCCCATTCAATGAATCACACTCTGTACCAAAGGTCCCAAGTTCCATTTTAAAAAAACAAAAAAACAAAAAAACTCAAGAGGTAGTTCCTTGATCCTGTCACTCCAGCGAGCTTGTGCTCTGACAGTTTACAACAAAGCAGCCACAATTATCTCAGCACACAGAAATCCATTTGGAGGATGATGCTATTCTCTAGTAAATGGATTTTTAAAAATTTACGTTGAGGCACTTGTTCCTGGTACTACCCTTTTGTCCTCTATGGTCAACACTACCACCCTCTTCAGCAGAAGTCATGCTTAGCTTCATGACACATCATCCCAGACACTGGTGTGAGATGAAAACGCAAAGTTAGATTCAGACACATATCACTTCAGGAGTGAAAATAAAGAGCAAAATAGAAAAACATTTTGCTACCACAGCCTTTGCAACTGAGGCAACTCCCACCTCCTAGGACAATCCTCTTTTCAACAGAGCTCTTCAACTCTTCCTATGGATTCTCTGCTTACGCTAACACTTTAGCAGTGACTATTCACGCCAAGTTCAAACCAGATCGTTCCCTTCAATATGTCTTAGTTTGCACCTCTGCCAAGGTTTACTAGCACCCTTCAATTAAACACAGAAGTTTTAAACTAATACAAATCCCTTACGCTATAGCTGGCAAAAAAACCCCACAAAATTCTTCCTTTATCAGAGACACTTAAAGTTGGAGCCCTGTGTTTAATCTATCACTTATAGAGAGTCACTTGTGGTAACTCACACCAAGGTTATTTTCTAAGAACAGCTTTTCTTTGAAGTTCTTTTACTTGTCAAAGCTAAGTTTAAAATAGAAACACTTCTTGCTCATTCATTGACTATTTGATGAAGAAACTTGTCAGCTATCACATCCAGAAATATCTCTAGGCCTTACTATTAATAGCAACTAGGGAACAAATGGTATGAAGGAAGTTTAAAGTTCTGATAAGCACCAGTACAATTGTATCACTCTCCCTCCCATCACAATGATCTCCATGTATGTTCAACCAGTTTTACACACCATGTAAAAGACCTACAGCAAAGCAGCTGTAAACCAAATCCCATCTGTTCATCATCCATGCTGTCACTGCTAATGATACAGCAACATATGGAAATAATAAAGCATGGTAGAGTGTTATGCTTTTTCTGGAATGGTTGGCAGCCATCAGCCGATAACAGTGGAAGACAAGCACGCATCTCATGCCTTCTCTATCCCTCTTAGGGAAGGAGTAGTTAGTGCAGATGAGCATTGCTGTCCTGTACAAAAACAGAAGTCCTCAGCATGTTCCTGTTAATACCACATTTATTCACCGCTCCTCAAAGGCCAGGGCTGGATCTGGACATCTTTTATAGCCTGGCATATCCAGCACTTCCATGGATGGTTCAAGATCAGAATTCAGTTTTCTTTCCCCTTAGCATAGATTCACATTCACTTATCACACAAAAGAAATGAGAAGCATCAAAAACATCTTGAGACAAAGAAATCTCCCTTACCATCAAGCTTTGAAAAAGCCACGAGGACAGTGAAAAGGCCTAGTGGCCTTTTAGCTGCCAGGGATGAACACCATTTGGGAAATTGAAATCCTAAGAAGCATTCTCATGCTAGGACGGTTCATGCATTTCAGCCCTAGGTCATAGAATAACCTGGCTAACAGATTACCCATGAACACATTTACTCACAAAACAGATGACTTACCCCTACACGTGTTACCATCTAGCCTTTTGAAAATGCAAACCTTTCTTTAAATCACTCCACTGAATGGAGTCAGCTAAAATTCTGAGGCTAGCAAAAAAGACATGTCATGAGGGTCATATTTTTCAAGGATTATTCAGTAGGTTAACCATTAAAAGTCGACATAATAGAGAACCACATTCCAGGGCATTTCTAAAGTGCTTGAAGTAAAAGAAGGTGTTACATAAAAATATCTTCTCAGTTAAAATTTAAAAAATAATAAGATCATTTTATCTAAAAATTGTTTTGCATGTACCAGGTTCCCAAATTACTTACAGTTACATTACATTAACCTAAGCAAAAAATATAAGCTTGCCAACAAGCTCCTATAAAAACACATTATCTGGCCTCCAGCCAAATGCTGGATCTAAGACAGGCTTTTTATGTCAGCAGCCTGTTCCTGCAACCAGCAACTTTTTTTTATGGTGATATTTCAGCAGTTTCAGGCTCACTAGGAAAAAAGATTCTTGGAGATTCTGTATTCCATTTGACTTGAGTCAAATTTAGATAATCTTGAAGAAGCTTTTATAAAATGGAAGACCAGAATCTGATCTAGAATTAGATTTATTGTAAAATATAGTAAGTAAATAACTAAATATCAAAGCACTTGTTTCATCAGCATAGCTATTCATCCCTCCCCTTCTCCCAGCCACCCATCCTGAACCAACCCCTACCCAAACACCCATTCTGAGCTCAGCTGTTTCAGGCTGTTTCCAGCAACTCCCTGTATCCACAACATCAAAACCACCAGGCAACTCTGCACATGTGGAGCTCAGAGTGCGAAGGCAGGCCCACATCTCACTCTGCTTTCAAACTATTAACAAATACTGTAACACTCTAATAAAAATGTAAGTATTTTAATTCCATGCATTTTAAACACTGCCATTTCC
This sequence comes from Dasyornis broadbenti, assembly GCA_013397935.1. Classification (NCBI taxonomy): domain Eukaryota; kingdom Metazoa; phylum Chordata; class Aves; order Passeriformes; family Dasyornithidae; genus Dasyornis; species Dasyornis broadbenti. The sequence goes on from VZRN01011464.1 coordinate 902,005, forward strand.
TAACACTGTCATATATGTCACAATAATCAAGTGAAAAAGGTCTATTTTTTTCCATTCTTAAAAAACTCCCTAACTAAAATAATCTTTAAAGTTTTTTTTTAATTGCCATTAATATCTGCCAGCTAACACAAATCCTTCAAGCCTGAAGCTTTATTCCTTTTACAGAGAGTAAGGAAAGAGATGCCTTTATTTTGACCTAGTATGTAAACCCTCAATTAACCCCCCCAAAAATGTCAGACCTTCATTTTAAATGCATGTATCAAGAACCAAAAGCCTAAACCAGCACACACTCACATTCCAAATTTATACTAAGAACAGAAAAATCAAGTTTTTCCCAAACCTTCCTATAAAAATCATAAGGAGATCTACAATAAATTTTTCAGCCTATGTTTATAGAGAGGCTTCAGTAAGCAGACAACCAGCTTCCAGAGAATAATGAGAACCATCCTGCCTGTGCAGCCTGGAGGGACTTGTTTATGAGGCGCGTTCCTATGGAGAACCCTCCCACCCCTTCCTGCCATTGCTACCCCAAGTTCTACTCCTGCATGAACATGGAAGAGGTTGGGATGCAGAGGGAACTCAGGGAAGTGCAGCACCCAGTGTACTGCTGCTGTCTGAAATCTGCCTTAACTCACGCCAGAATCGCCTACAAGTAGTTGATAGGTTTCGGTTTTCTGTTGATGCATTTAGTTTTTACACGAGTACAGTCTGTGGCCTGGTAGACTGGGCAGAGATTGAACAGCTGAATCCTCAGGTGCACTTTTCAAGAGAAAGGGCTCTGCTCTGCAACACAGGGCTCAGTCAGTTTTCCCTAGTTGTTAACAAAACAAACCTGCTACATAAAGTCAAACAGCATTGCCTCAGCAAGTGTTAGTCTGGAGCCTGGGGGAAAACAAACAAAGAAACCACTGAAACATCATGGATGAATTTCATCCCAGGTCAAAAAGGCCCTACAAGACTATGACACAGTATAATAACCTTCAAAGCACCCATGTTCCTTTTACTAGAAAAACAGCTTTTCAGAAAGCTGAAGATTACACTGCAAATCTAGCATACCCGTAGTTCTCATCTTTACATTCCATCTCCTTCATAGTCTCCTTTCAGTCTCAAAATACATTTCTGCAGAAGTCCAACGTAAGAGTCCTGGTATTCAAGAAAAGCCAGGCTGTGTGTGGATGAACAAATATAGGCACAGTTGTCAACACCAGGACATTTTGGTCTTATCATGAGGAAGGGATGTGCAAATTGAGGTAGTGGAAAGTATCAGGATTATGTTTGGTGTTCATTAGTTCTACACTGAAATGTTCCTGAATAATATCCTGAGAGTTGACAGGAGAGGCGTAACACAGCAGGACAAACTCAATCCATCCACATACACTGAAAATAAAGCTTGGTGTATTCTTTTCTGGACATGTCTAACTAAAACTGGAAGGAACAGTGAGTATATATAAGCCTAAAACAGATTCAGAGTCCTCTGTATAATGTTCTGCGCAAAAAGTTCCCTTTTGCTACATGATTTCCCCCCGCCAATTTCTCATTTTAATGAATGGAATCTCATTTCAAGTCACTTTCTGAACATTTTGTACTTATTAATATTTAAGAAACTAACCAGAGAAAGATCAACTGCTCTCAAGAGCTCCTCATCTGCTCAGCTTTTCACAGAATCACAGAATGGGCCAGGGTGGAAGGGACCACAGAGGGTCATCTGGTCCAACCTCCCCTGCTCAAACAGGGTCATCCTAGAGCACAGGATAAAAGAAAAAGATACTTTTCTCCCCCCTGTCCACAGACACTCCCCTGTCCAAACCACTCTCCAGAAGGCTCACATCTGTGAAGAAAGCCAAACTTTACTCACAGCACCTCCTGTTGAAGAGAGAGTGGTTTTGTAAAGGTGAAGTTGGCACCTTTCAGGAAAACTTTACATTAAGCTCGACTCAACAAGACATTTAACACACAGAAAGGGCACAATCCTCTCTCAATGCAGCCCTTTTATGAACAGCCCCCACATGAGACTGAGCTCATCCAGGACAATACAACATTTTACATTCTCAGTATACAATGATGTCATCACTCATCATTGGAAACCAAGATACAGCAATACTTTGGGCCAAACATTCAGCTTGGATTGGCCAAGAGCTGCTTACAAACACTCTCTGAAAGTTACAAACATTGCACAAGCGCTCTCAACTTCTGACATCAACAAACACGCAAACAAATCTTCAAACTGCGCTCTCTCCACACTCATCACAACAGGTGCAACCTGAAATAATATTCACTGCCTCAGCATCATAGTCTGGTCAAGTTTTCTTCCACTTACATCACTCCTGGCTTCACAATCATAACATAACCAGAACAAACTGCTTTCTGGTTTTGAGTAGCACCTACTAAAAGCTCCTTTCAGCGTCAGGAGTCCTTAAAACTCTAGGAACTGATTAGACTAGACAGGGATAGACTAGGGGGATGGACTCTGGTAGGTTGTCTTTTCCATAATAGATGAAGTTATCAGTTAGGCTACCTTTGGAGAAACATGCTTAGTAACTCAGGATTATTTTTTAAGTTTAAAGGGAGTTGAACAAAAAAATCCCACCAGAATCACTTCCTCAGTGTTACAGATTGCCAGCAGAAGCAACAATCAGTTAACACAGGTTGGAAACCAACAAGAAATTGTGCTTTGGTGTTCAGGCTTAATTAGATGCAGCTGTTAATTAAGCATTAACTCAAACAATTTAAATTGTCCACTGAGTGGGAGGAGGAGGGGAAGAGGAAAGAAGTGGAAAGCTGTATAACATGCTCTATGGTACAATGTGGGGACTGGAGACAGAAGTTCAACATACAGATCCTGACTGCCACTGGTGAGGTTGTCACAGCAACCATAATGCAGCTTCATGAATATGCATTAGTCTAAAATCTACTTTTTTTCCCCCAAAAGAGACTAGCATGTCATTCAGCTCACAACATGAAGCTGCCTGGGAGACAAATCAGGACTGCACAGTAAAAGTGACTTGTCTACAAAACCTTCAGCTTGGCTGCTGCAAACAAAGGGATTGGGGTAAGAGGGGAGACACAGAACATGGTGTTTTGGGCTGTACGGCTCTCTTTTATACCTTCCTCAGAGAGTACTTCAGACATATTTGGCAACGATTTTAAGGCAGGCATTCCCAAAATGAACTCTGAAGTTCTTGCAGAGTTGCAGGCCTGTGCAAAACATCAGCTTTAATCCCTCCACACTTGGGGATCAGCCCTGGGGCAGCACCACCAGTGACCCTCCACTGAAGGATGGGGAATGGGGAGCTGCTGCTCAGCATCCAAGACAGCTGAAACTGGGGGCCTTGACTACTTGACCACCACTGGAAAATTGTGGGTAGAGTGGCTAAAAAAAAAAAAAAAANTAAAAAAAAAAAAAAAAGCCCAAACCACACACATGTACCTATCCAGGTCACACCCTACTGTGTCAAGGAACAAAACGCAGTAACTGTTTCCGCTGAGCAGCTGTGGGAGTTGTACTTTGTCCTAACTCCCCACTACTTACTTACCCTAACACCTCTTCCACTAACACAGAGCCACCCTACACACTTCCGTCTCTCATAATGAAACCTCTGTCTCTCACTGTGAAGCCTAAAGTTAGCAAGATTTGTTAAATTAATTTGTCTGTAAATTGAGAATTTTAACTCCAGGAAGATAAAGCTCATTTTCCTCAAGACACCTGTGTGGGAGAAGATACAAGTGAGACACTGATTATGCCACCAGAAGAGCTGCACAAAAAGCCTTTCATGAAGACTTTGTCTGCAGAGAGGATCTCCAGTAGCATGGACTGGAGTCCATGTCAGTTCAAGCCATGGCAGATATCCTGTGAAAGGGTTAGCATGTCGTGATAGGAATAAAAGCCTATTGCTGATATGAACTCCTCCATTCCTGGTCACCCACTGGGTCCTCCTTTCTCCCCTGCTGTGTTCCCATCCCAATCCCAGAGGAGCCCAGCCAAGCCTGAAGCCCACTAGATCACAGGCTGACACCAAAGGAAAGCAACTCCACTCATTTCTGCCACAGCCTTTATGTCACTTGACTATTCATGCAGTTTATCAGCTCACTGCTGATGCAACTAATTTTTGTGTTAGTTTTATAGCAAGGTCAGTCTAATCAGAACAGACAGGGATGCAGTCTCACTCGGGGTAGCACAGACTATTGGAGCTTTTGCTACTCCCACACAGAAAATGTTTGTGGTAGTGGGTACAGGGAGAAAACAACCTTTTACAGCAGCCACCTGCACTTAAATGAGGTTAAATGACTGCAAAGCTTCACCCTAAAGACAGTGCTTATGAAGCTGCCACAAGGCACATTTCAGAAACTGAATGCTAAAGCTTCAGTCCCTGCTCTGAAGGACAGGGAAGAGTTTGTCACAGCTTGACATTGACAAAAGGCTTTTTTCTGCTTCCTTGCTCTGAATTTGGTCTACTAGTCAGGGTAGAGCTGAGGGTGAAGACAGGAAGATGAGCATCACCAGCTCAGCAAGAGCCACTGCATACGAGAAGGTTCAGGCAGCTCAGAACTGAATGGGCTTCCAACAGGTATGAAGCTGGGGCACAGGGGAAGTGCTGCCCTAAGCAAGCACCACAGCTCCTGCCTATAAAAACAGAGACATAGGGGTGGCAAATGGGGGGGAACGACAGGACAAAACTAACACAGGGTAAGATTAGGCTGTCACTGCATTTACCTCCTCCTCCACTGTTCAAATGGAAACTGTAAGAAGTCACAGCAGTCAAAATAAAGTTGGCTTTTTACAACGTACTTTAAAATAAATATTTAAAGTCAGAAGTACATATACTGCCAGGAGCATCTTATGCAGACTAATAAGTTTATTAAGAAGGTAATCACTAACTGTTTAGAAAAAGTGTGAGCCCTGCCAGCCCGGAAGAATTTTAATTCTATCCCTTCAAGTAAAAAAAGGGCAAGTTACTGAGACCTGTTTGTTGCCAAGTTTTTCATGATCTCAACTGCATGTCTGTCATCTACAAATAAATCAGAGAATGAAGGTACTGCTAAGAAGAACAGACATTGTAGAAATGAGCTGCAATCCAAGCTTAAAAAAAAGACCCTTTGAGAACAGCCTTCCAAGGTCTGGACAGAATAGCTTGGACCTAGCAGGTATTTCTTTGAGAGGACTCTCAGAATCAAGTACCTCATCAGCTCAGGATGTCTGATCATAGCTCACTCAGCAACGTATGAAAACAGAACAAAGGTACATAGCATTGTCTAGTTTTGAAGAATGTCTATGCATTCCTTTTTTGTTTGTTGTGTCTATAAACAAAGATGTACCCATTTGAAGCAGGACACAGCTCACAACTGATGACCACAGCCTGACTAATCTCTGCTGTGCATGTACACCCACGAGCACAGCTGAGAGCACACAACCCAGTGCTGAAGAGAAGCCTGACCCAGCCCTCACCAAAGTCTGCACCTCACACATCTGAGTAACATTTCCTCCGAGCCACAGTGTCAAGCTCCCCATGCAGTATGATTTCACTTACGGCAAGGCCATACAGAAGGAATTACTCAAGCTAAAAGGCAAAAGACCGCAGACCTACAACTGCCGTGTTATATATGCTGTGACAAAATGAACCCCCCTACCTTTCTGTCAATACACAACCACAGGGCCAGGTTCATACTTCCCAAATCATTCACCTATCAGGGTACCTCACTCAGAATGAGACTAAGGGCTGGAGTACAGCAAGATGGTCTATTTTGAGGGTCTTCCCTCAATTTAGGGAGACAATTCAGCAGAGGCCGACATTAGAACTTTGTGAATATCCAGTTAACATGAAACCATACAGATACAAGGTTTCAGTGAAAGATTCCCACGACCATGTAATTTTGTGTACAACACTGTGTAACTTGTTTCTGCAAGTTTTAACTATCCTACTGCTGATCTCAGAATTCATTAAGCTTCTAAAATGTGGATGTTGCAAAAAAAAAAAAAAATCTCAAGTGTTTCAGTTATGCTGACTACAAAAATCAAGACAGACATGGCCAAGGAACAGAATTGAGCATTTTACCAAACATCAGTAGTTCTCCAACCACTGTGCAGTCATAATAATAATGTTAATGCATTGAAGATTTTTAACTTCTCCTGTTGTGCGTAAGTACAACATTGCCATTCCATGAAGAACTACAAACACATAGCTAGCACACGCCAATTACAAGCACCACTATAATTCAGGATCTTTGATTTCCTTCGTATATACTGGCCCCGAACTTACAAAGAATGTGTATAATCCCCAAGTCACAGACATTTCCATGCAAGAAGCAGAGCTGCTGTTCATTCTATTCCTTCTCTCTTTCTTCCAACAAAAACCTGAAAATGCTTCCAAAGTCAATGCTACAAGTACACGGGGGGGGGGGGGGGGG